>CM037857.1:17080331-17472831 GCA_021292105.1 Anadara kagoshimensis
AGCAGAATTACAGCAGTTTGAATTACCAATATGCTGTTTTATAATCGACACACTTTTAATATTTTTAAAAATGAAAATGATGGAACAGCAGTTATGGATATGAAAATATGAGTGATATTTTGTTATTACATTAATATAATCTATATTTTAATATATAATTTACGCATCACATCGCCTGTCGCTATACTGATCACACACAGATGTCACCAACGTTCCATCGATTAGCTTTGTTCAAGTACTCCCTGGCTATGTTAAAATAAAGTTGTCGGTTTTTACATCGGATAACACGCAGATATATATATGTATACAGTTTATATATAGTCTATGTTCAAGAAATAATGAAACAGTTTTTTGACTAAGTGATAACGTAAAAAATGTAAGTATATACTGGAAAACGTGATTATATTTATACTTAGTTAACTTAATTGTATGTACGATATCTAAATTCTAAATATCCGTTATAGTATAGGATGATTCCTCGGTTCTACTCGTCCTAATGAAGTCCGCATAATCACCTTCAGTATTCATATATTTTTGACAGGGTCCTCATGCCACCTGTAAAGCATTACTTTTCTTGGACGCTCAGAAAGTCCTCCGGTCCACTGAATGCATGACGTCATCATTTGACTAAAAATGGGTACCGGAAATGACGGTATCAAATAGATGAAAGTCTCTTTATTAAGAGATTAAAACTCATTTTAAACAAGTGAAAGCGATATTCTTCCTTTGCAAATCACTCATCCGGTCAATGTTTCAAGTCATCTGAATTGATTTCCTACCAGTTTAATATTAAAATATGTAATGTATGCAACCAGCATGTGTCGTGTTTAAGTTTAACATTATCTTGTTAAATTAATGTATAAACTGTAAAAGATGTTTTTGGCCTTCAACTTTGTAATGAATTGAGGATTTATGTTTGGGGATACTCTGAATGAATTCAAGGAACAAATTGCTGGTCGACCCCCAAACAAGCAAACACACACACACACACACACACACACACACACTCGCGTGCGTCTTTGTTCTTTTGTTTTAGAACTTAGATGCAAAGAGCCTAAAAAATCTACATTTTTCATAAACATATGTAGTGTTGTTGACTAGGAATCGTCTAAATAATTCGTGTTTGAACCAAACGACAGTCTGACTGTTTAAACAATTGGACTGTAGCAGACTGGTTCTTGTTTCTATACTTACCTAATCAGGATTTGGGGTCCTAAAGACGACTTTACCAGGATACTTATTCACCATTGCCCCTATTTTATGAAAATTGGGTAAAACATCAGACGTTATATACAGTCCAACCTGTCTTACCTATATATAGGGGCCACCTGCTTATAAAGGCCAGTAGAATTGTATCTAGTTGTTCTTTATTCATATTATTTGAACCTGTATATAAAGGCCACCTGCCTATAAAAGCCACTTTTACAAGTTTCCTTGGGTGGCCCTTATAGAAGGTTTGACTTTATATGTATATAACTTATAATAGTTATTTATGCCTAGAGCGAGACAATTTTCTTTAAATTGATGTTATAAAACTACCTTCATGCGGAAACTCGATTAAAACAAACAAGTAATTAGTTTCTGGATTAAGAGGCTTTCTTGGGAACCTCGTCACCTGTAAAATGTTTTTATTTAAAGAACATAAAAGAAAAAAATATAGTTTCAGGGTGGGGATAGCAACCCTTAAATAATTAGTACCCAGCCCCGCCTATCCCTACCCTCACTAAAAAATGGCCCCAGGGGTTTTTTCTTTAGTTTCATTTTATTTACTTTTTCATATAGAACAAAACATATATAGTCTAGGGGTGGGTATCTCTACCGTTTAAAAGTTAGCACACTGCCCCGCCCATCCCCACCCCTCCCTGATACCCCTGGGAAATTTTTGTCATATGGCCTTGTGCGTCTTGAGATACTGATCATGAATATATATGGTTTTATAGTACAAAACAAAGTAAATGTAATAATCTTAATTTTGAAAATAAAATGTAATTTTATGCATTCTTAACTTATAAAAATCAACCAAAAACGCAATAAGTAATATAAATGATAAATTTTATTTAAATTATCAATTAGATTTTAAACAAGTAACAACATACAAGGCACAAATTATCTTTTTTTCGCTTATTGATCGAGACAACTTTTTGTTATTTACATTGTATTTTGTATGTTCTTTCCTTATGATGAGATACAGGGTAAATTTTTGTTTCAATTGACATACTTTCTAAAAAGTTTTGTTCCTTACAATGATAAATTTCATGAAATGGTTCATTTGAGTTAAATCTTTGGAGTGACGAAACAGTTTGCCTTCAAATACACAGATAACACAATTTAAAAATTCAACGCTTCTTGAAGTATTTGAATTTTTATTTTGCACCATTTATTTGACAATTTATGACTTAATAAAACTGATTGACATATTTTCCGAGAGAATGTTAATTTTAGTGCAAAATACACAATTATTTGCAATTTTTTGAATCACTTCTGATAAAATTTTCTTAAAAGTTTATATCAAATAATACTTTGTCTATGTAATAATACCGGTATCATTTAAATCGCTTCTCTTTGCTTTAAATTCGATGAGGATGTTTTGTTGTTAATTGTTTAAATTCTGATTATTTCATTTTTGTTTTTAAAATTTATTCATTGCGTTAACATTACAGGAGTGAGAGAGTAATGGTGTTTAACGTCCCAGTCAAGAATATTTCATTTATATCGAGACGTCGCCAGCTATAGGCGAAAGTGCAGAAATTTTGCCTGTGCGTTGCGCTGTTGGCATTATACAGTAGGGTTCTTTAGCGTGTGAAGCACACCGTGACACGGGATCTCGTTTATCTTAAGTTCCCATCCGAAAGAACCGTGACTTTCATTTCATAATGCCAAGTGCTTGGCGAAAGAACAGTCACTACCCGATTTCAAGTCTTGGGTCCGACCCTGTCGAAATTCGAACCCACGACCTCCCACTTACGGAGCGAGCACTCTCAGTACCGCAGTGACCTACGTTAAAATTACAGGTAAAGAACCCGTGTATGACCCTTTAATCCAAATCTCTAATGAGGTGTTGTTTTATGCGAGTAGGCGTTCGGGGAACACACCCTTCATGCACATCTAACAAAACCGGGTTTTTTTTTAACCATTAGACGATAATACATTTCACTACACGATGCACATCATCTGAATACAATACTCTAATCCGGTTTTATTTGAATATTTAGATTCATTATGTAAAACATATCCAAAATATTTCAAAGTATTCGATAAAAAATAAAAGATCTGCGTCTGAGGTCACCTCAGTACTCGATCAAACTATAACAGACTGTGTGTCCCAAATAACAGACAACTAATTTGCATAAGCTAATGGCCAAAGCGACCTGGCTGCACTACTGGACACATTCCGCATATACATTAGGCTACTAGCGGGTACTATCTATAATACATTATTACATAACAATGAACACTTTAGGTAATTTTCGTATACAGTTTTAGGTAAGACTTTTATTTTTTTTTTTTTGAAAGTTTTTGATTTTTTTTTCCACAGATATGTTCCAAATGGCTTCATTACGAAAGCTTGTTCGTGCCACTTTGTTATCTGATTTTTTTCTCAATTCGTACGTACGATTTACAAAAAAATCAAATTACAAAGTGGCACTAACAAGCTTTCGTACTTCATTCCTTTTTCAGTCAAAAAGATTTGTTTTAGATTGGTGGTTACAAAATTACGGTATCCTCCCCGGTTATGATGGTATAGTCAACATTAACGAGATCTTGCCACCTAAGATATATATGAACTCGAATACTTATGTAGTGGTCTGGGTATGTAGCGGGACTGAGCTATTAATAGTCGTAGTATTGTTGTGTTGTATATACATGTAGTAGATATAATAGAGTGATTTACTGCCAGACTTTCTGGTCCGGATCTTTTAGCCTTGTGGTAGAACGCTCGCTTTTCACCCGGAAGGGCCGGGTTCGATCCTCAGCCGGGGCACTCGGTGAGATAGTGTTTTTTTTCTGGTGTTTCCTCCCTCCTGTTACAGGTAGATCAGTGGTAGAGCACTCGCCTATAGTGCGGGAGGTCCCGGTTAGATCCCCGGTCCGGCCCTGCATTTTTTTCTCTTATATTTATGTTAAATTGTCTTTATCAATTCCATTTTGTTGTTTGATGATAACACAGTGGAGTCTATATTAACCGAACAGATTTCGTCAGTCTGACAGTTGGTAGAGAGCTCGCTGTGTAAGTTGGAGGTCGTAGGTTCAAACCCCGACCGGGTCTGATCCAAGACTTGTAAGTGGGTAGTGACTGTTATTTCGCTAAGCACTCGGCAGTACGAGATGAAAGTCACGGTTCTTTCGGATGGGAATTTAAATAAACGAGTTCCCGTGTCCAGTCAATTTCGCTTAAAATGATCGTGTTTTCGTATTTTCATGAAATTTTAGTTTGTGTCCTACGTAACACCGCAATTTTACTTCTACAATTCATATTAAATTCTTAATGAGGCAAATTGTATTAATTGTTATGCCTCACAGTAAAAGTCGTTCAAAATTGGAGCGGTTACAATGTATATTATTACTAGGAAAATCGCATGCGCAGGCATCGTACACTTCGTATGTACTTCCTTTGTAACGCAAATTCTGTAATGAAAACATCGGTTTAAAAACTCAAAAAAAGTACACACGATTTTGTATATGGTTATTATTTGTCCTCGCAGCAAAGAACTTTGTGTACATGGTGGAAATATATTGTAAATCCGATTTTAATCGCGTGAACATAATTTTCGCGTTATTTTGCGTTCTAATTTATTCGCAAATTTAATAAACTCGCGTATTAAAAGTATTCAGCTTCAATTTATATTGCTGGTCAAAACTCAATGACTGAAACGCGAATCCATCTGCTCGTGAATAAATCTCATACACGTGATTCGCGATAATAAAGTGTCGCTAAAATAACCACATTTACAGTATCGATTGGAATAAAACTGTCATGTGCTGCTTTTGAATGCATTATTTTAATAGAAATTTAAAAACAGCACCTGACAAAACATTCACAAACAATCCATGACATTTAACTTAATTATTAAGCTTTATACTACAGTCCAACCTGCCTTAAAGGCCACCTGATTATAAAAGACCAGTAAAATTTTATCCCAGTTGTTCTTTATCCATGTTATTTGAACCTGTATGTAAAGGCCACCTGCCAATAAAGTCCACTTTAACTGGTTCCCATGGATGGCATTTATAGGCAGGTTTGACTGTGTTTTCAAGCTTAAAGCACGATTTCCAATCGTACGGCCCATCAACTTGATCATTTTTGTTAAAAGTCTGACGTCACGGAATCAAGCGATTTCTGTTACTTTGTTCATGAGTTGGGAAAATAAAAGGTAGTCGTACCTTGTAGATAACTATAACAATGTAACTTTCAATATCAATCTATATGACAACACATGTTACCAAAGCTTATGTACAGTACAGACCTGTCGAAAGTTTAATACCAAGATAACAAAATAATGCGCATCTCAACTTCTCGAAACTAGCTTACTCTCACCAGCTAATCGGCAGCTGATACTCATCAGCTTTTTGGCACCTGATACTCGTCAGCTTTTCTTTTTGGCAGCTGATACTCGTCAGCTTTTCGACAGCTGATACTCGTCAGCTTTTCGGCACCTGATACTCGTCAGCTTTTCGGCACCTGATACTCGTCAGCTTTTCTTTTTGGCAGCTGATACTCGTCAGCTTTTCGTCAGCTGATACTCGTCAGCTTTTCGGCACCTGCTACTCGCGATCGTCAGCTTTTCGGCAGCTGATACTCGTCAGCTTTTCGTCAGCTGATACTCGTCAGCTTTTCGGCACCTGATACTCGTCAGCTTTTCGTCACCTGATACTCGTCAGCTTTTCGGCAGCTGATACTCGTCAGCTTTTCGGCACCTGCTACTCGTCAGCTTTTTGACAGGTGATACTCGTCAGCTTTTCGGCACCTGCTACTCGTCAGCTTTTCGGCGGCTGATACTCGTCAGCTTTTCGGCACCTGCTACTCGTCAGCTTTTCGGCAGCTGATACTCGTCAGCTTTTCGATAGCTGATACTCGTCAGCTTTTCGGCGGCTGATACTCATCAGCTTTTCGACACCTGCTACTCGTCAGCTTTTTGGCAGCTGATACTCGTCAGCTTTTCGACACCTGCTACTCGTCAGCTTTTTTGCAGCTGATACTCGTCAGCTTTTCGGCGGCTGATACCGTTCTCTGGGCAACATTTTTTGCAACAGGATATTATATCTCAGATACTCAGTAACCGATATTCGTGACTTTTAGTAAGTTAAGTGTTAAACTTTCGACAGGCCTGTACTGTGAGTATGCTATGTCTGACAATCAATATCGTCTGATTATGTGTAACAATGGTGACGTAGCTGTCGTAACACGTGTTTACTTCATCTTAAATCATTGATTGTGCGCAGTATTGTAACTGAAGTAAAAAGTAGAAATCCCATCTACGATTGTTTCAAATGTCGTAAAATAGATTCACATTGCTATATTTCGACACAATTAGAAAATATATTAAGAGTTTTTGGCGTTTTCTTAAAGTTTCCTTTGCAATTACGCCAAGGTCGTTACTACCGTGCTATCAATTATTTTCGTGTTCAATCTTCATGGTTCATGATCGTATTTGTTATTTGAAAATTTTAGAATTTGTTCAAAGATTATGTTTAAAAGCTAAAACTATCAGCTCAGTGTAGGTATTGCTTTTGCTACATGCTAAAACCTCACTTGAAAATCCACTGACAAGGCTGAACATGTATGTATCATTCAAAATACTATTTGTGCCAGAATTAAAACAAAATGTAAATACTAGGACAAAGGCGTTTTTGAAAATTACCAATGGGACATTTATTTGTGCTGGGTCACCAAGCTGTGCTCTAGTCTACATTTATATACATTGTACGGTTCCAACATTGTTGTTATTTCCTTTGTAGTTCCATCATAAGCAGGGCGTAGATTCGTGTTAAAGACAGAAGAATCATTTACGTGGCGAGTATCATTATGAATGTATTATTTCAACAATATATTTGGTAAGGTTTACATCAAAATCACGTTGACATTTCATCATTTATAATATTTTAATATTAACACATTTTCGAAAACTTTACATCCACCGTCATTAACGGTCTTTTCCAAAACATGCCGACAATTGCGTTTAGTCAACGTCCTTTTCAGAAAATACCCATATGTATGTCATGAACGTTTTCAGAATATATCGTATAAGGGAGCAAATTGCTTTATTAGTTGTATTACATTATACTATTAATACTTCCTGGCAAATTCACTGAGCTGGTAAGTTTTAACTGGGGTCAAACAAAACAAGAAATAAGTAACATCCGTATAGATTTCCTGTTGTTTTTTTAATCCTGGATTTTTCTATACATATGTACATGTGATAGAATGTTAAACAGATTTAAATTAAAGTTGAAGTTTGTTGCATACGGGTAAGAAAAGTAAGAAAATATATATTGAATAGATAAAATTACGATGGTCCATAGGTGACAACTAATATATACTTTTGAAACTGTCAATATTAAATAATTTATGTAATTTTATTCAAACTATATTTTAGAGTCAGTGCTGCAGGTTTATTATATTTTATAAATTTATGTCAGCTCATGTATGCATCATGTTAAATTCATATGTTCTCTATCTTGTTAATGTGCATATATGAGAAATAACGATATTTGAATTTGAAAAATGTATATTTGTATACTAGGCAAAGGTATATTAAAACGCTATATAGGTAAAAGTGTATAGGAGAATTTAAATTAAAATATGGCGTGGTCAAAGTTCAATACGTATCCATATGCTTAATAATATTAAAGGGTATCCTAAGTCCATTAATACATATGCATTCATATATATATAAGGGTACCCTACAATCAATTTAAGCATGTGCATATATATATTGAATTTTGACCCTGATACCGCGCCACAGAAAACACTATACATACATCAGCATCTAGATTTAAATTTAAGTTACTGCATTATACTGATTATTAGTTCAATCTAATAACTACATGTAGTAGTTAATGTTATTTTAAATATTAACAGAAACATTATTTTTCCCATTCCCGCAAACTCTAGATAAAAGTATTTCCTCAGATTGAATGAAATAACCATGCACGTGCAGCAGCGTGTGTGTGTGTGTGTGTGTGTGTGTGTGTGTGTGTGTGTAGTCGAAAAACAAACATAAATTGAATTTATTTATATCGCTGATCAAATTTTATTTAATTTTAGGCATCAAAGTACCCTACAACTTTCAACTGACCGAATTACGACGACTTTTTTTTCTTGTGACTTTTCTAGAAAACTAACATTTTCGTATAAGCATGTATATTAGAATCTTATTGATACTGATATAAGGATCACGAAGGTCATGGGTCTAAGGTCAAAGTCTCAGATGTTTAAGAATACTGAAAGACTATTTATTTTAAAATGCTCTTTCCGACCTTTAAAATGGGGGCAATGGTCAAGGTTTACATAACTTAACGTATTTCCTTTGTGTTTTAGATAGGGGATTTTCAGTTTTGATTCAAAATGGTCTCAAGGTAACAAATTCGGTTTTTACCTTTATATCCTTAAGTACATTTGTTACTATTTTAAAGTTAAAGTCTGTCTCGAGCCATCAGGCCGGAGCTTATCCCGGTTTCGGTGGCGTTAAGCGACTGAGAGTACAAGACTCTCCCCTGAATGGGACGCCGGTCCATCGCAGGGTTAACCCCCAGCATTTTGCTGGTACTCATTTATTTTTTAGCTGAGTGAACTGGAACAACGTGAAATTAAGTGTCTTGCTCAAGGACACAACACATCGCCCGGTCCAGGGATCGAACCCACGACCTTCGAATCATGAGTCCAACGCCTTAACCACTAGGCCACGCGCTTCCACTATTTTAGCTGATTATAAATGCCATATAGCCAGACCTCAATGTTCAAACAAACAAGACCATGGGAGAAATGTCGGACGACAAGAGTTGAACTTTGTTTGTCCGAGTAATGTTTCCGCTTAACTGTTTTCTTGCTACAGCTTCAATGTTGCCCGAGTATGACTAAAGCTACAATATTGTCACAATTTATTGCTGATGCATTATGTTTGTTCAGTTTACTGCTATAGCTACAATAATATCTCAATTTCGATTTCTGATGATGTATCTAAATAGACAAGAGTTGCGTACCTTACAGAGCACCTAGCCTCATGTTAAAAAGCTTCATGTGTTGAACTTGATTTGTCAGTTTTTAAAGTTTTTACTTTGTGTTTTGGTGATTGTGGTTTCAAATTTGTGATGTAGTTATTGCTAAACTTTAATTATATAACTATAGTAGTTATTACATTAACCGTAATATTGCCTTAGTTTATTGCTACAACTACAAATGTTCTTTCGGTTAAGTTAAAATCAAGCCTGTCTATAAAGGTCACCCAAGGGAACCAGTAAAAGTGGCTTGATTGGGCAGGTGGCCTTTATATACAGGTTTAAATAATGTGAATATAGAACAATTGAGATATAATTCTACTACTCTTAATAAACAAGTGGTCCTTATATAGAGATGGCCTTTAAGGCAGGTTGGACTGTATATAGTATAGGTAACAATATTGTCTCATTATTATTATACATACATTATTGTCTCCGTGTGCTGGTAAAGCTACAACGTTGTCTCAATTTCTGAATTAAGCTACAATACTGTCTCATTTTATAACTAATACAATATTGTCTGGGTTTATTGCTATAGCTATGCCATATACCATTTTTCGAAATTTAATCATAAAATACATTCAAAAATGGTATATGACAGCTATGTAACATTTCCTAATGAAGTCCGGACTCCATTAGGCGTCGAAATTGCAACGCCTAATGAATACCGGACTTCATTAGGCGTTGACAATTTCGACGCCTAATGAAGTCCAAAGAGTGAGACTCCAGACGAGGAGAGTTATTTACATTACGACTGTATTTTAGCTGAAATGGCGATAGTGCAACCTAAAGTCGTAAAATTTTGAGATCATTGTTTTGTAATATCTTAAGTCTCCTCGTCTGGAGCCCCAATCTGTGGACTTCATTAGGCGTCGAAATTGTCAACGCCTAATAAAATCCTGACTTCATTAGGCTTCGGACTTCAAGAAACTAGTAAAGTGTTGAAAAACCCATGTTAGCAAACATAAACGCGGAAACATTCCAATACAAATTGTAAACAAATGGTTGATGTAAATGATTCACCTTACATTAAGGCGTACAGGGAAAATATGTAAAAATAAGTTGATATAAGTGATTCACCTGACATTAGGGAGTATGTGGAAGTCTGGAAAAATGATCCATCTGCCATTAGGGAGTATATGGAAAGTCTGGATAAATTATTCACCTGACATTAGGGAGTATATGGAAAGTCTGGAAAAATTATTCAACTGACATTAGGGAGTATATGTAAAGTCTGGAAAAATGATTCATCTGACATTAGGTAGTATATGGAAGTCTGGAAAATTGATCCATCTGCCATTAGGGAGTATATGGAAGTCTGGAAAAATGATCCATCTGCCATTAGGGAGTATATGGAAAGTCTGGATAAATGATCCATCTGCCATTAGGGAGTATATGGAAGTCTGGAAAAATGATTCACCTGACATTAGGGAGTATATAGAAAGTCTGGAAAAATGATTCATCTGCCATTAGGGAGTATATGGAAGTCTGGAAAAATGATTCACCTGGCATTAGGGAGTATATGAAAAGTCTGGACAAATGATTCACCTGACATTAGGGAGTATATAGAAAGTCTGGAAAAATGATTCACCTGACATTAGGGAGTATATGTAAAGTCTGGAAAAATGATCCATCTGCCATTAGGGAGTATATGGAAAGTCTGGATAAATTATTCACCTGACATTAGGGAGTATATGGAAGTCTGGATAAATTATTCACCTGACATTAGGGAGTATATGGAAAGTCTGGAAAAATTATTCAACTGACATTAGGGAGTATATGGAAAGTCTGGAAAAATTATTCAACTGGCATTAGGGAGTATATGGAAAGTCTGGAAAAATGATTCACCTGACATTAGGGAGTATATGTAAAGTCTGGAAAAATGATCCATCTGCCATTAGGGAGTATATGGAAAGTCTGGATAAATTATTCACCTGACATTAGGGAGTATATGGAAGTCTGGATAAATTATTCACCTGACATTAGGGAGTATATGGAAAGTCTGGAAAAATTATTCAACTGACATTAGGGAGTATATGGAAAGTCTGGAAAAATTATTCAACTGACATTAGGGAGTATATGGAAAGTCTGGAAAAATTATTCAACTGGCATTAGGGGGTACAGGGAAAGTCTGGGAAAATGAGTTGATGTAAATGATTCACCTGGCATTAGGGGGTACAGGGAAAGTCTGGGAAAATGAGTTGATGTAAATGATTCACCTGACATTTGGGGGTACAGGGAAAGTCTGGGAAAATGAGTTGATGTAAATGATTCACCTGGCATTAGGGGGTACAGGGAAAGTCTGAAGAAATGAGTTGATGTAAATGATTCACCTGGCATTAGGGGGTACAGGGAAAGTCTGAAGAAATGAGTTGATGTAAATGATTCACCTGGCATTTGGGGGTACAGGGAAAGTCTGGAAAATGAGTTGATGTAAATGATTCACCTGGCATTAGGGGGTACAGGGAAGGTCTGAAGAAATGAGTTGATGTAAATGATTCACCTGGCATTAGAGGGTACAGGGAAAGTCTGGGAAAATGAGTTGATGTAAATGATTCACCTGCCATTAGGGGGTACAGGGAAAGTCTGGGAAAATGAGTTGATGTAAATGATTCACCTGGCATTTGGGGGTACAGGGAAAGTCTGGGAAAATGAGTTGATGTAAATGATTCACCTGGCATTAGAGGGTACAGGGAAAGTCTGGGAAAATGAGTTGATGTAAATGATTCACCTGGCATTAGAGGGTACAGGGAAAGTCTGGGAAAATGAGTTGATGTAAATGATTCACCTGGCATTAGAGGGTACAGGGAAAGTCTGGGAAAATAAGTTGATGTAAATGATTCACCTGGCATTAGAGGGTACAGGGAAAGTCTGAAGAAATGAGTTGATGTAAATGATTCACCTGCCATTAGAGGGTACAGGGAAAGTCTGAAGAAATGAGTTGATGTAAATGATTCACCTGACATTAGAGGGTACAGGGAAAGTCTGGAAAATGAGTTGATGTAAATGATTCACCTGGCATTAGAGGGTACAGGGAAAGTCTGGGAAAATAAGTTGATGTAAATGATTCACCTGGCATTAGAGGGTACAGGGAAAGTCTGAAGAAATGAGTTGATGTAAATGATTCACCTGCCATTAGAGGGTACAGGGAAAGTCTGAAGAAATGAGTTGATGTAAATGATTCACCTGACATTAGAGGGTACAGGGAAAGTCTGAAGAAATGAGTTGATGTAAATGATTCACCTGGCATTAGAGGGTACAGGGAAAGTCTGGGAAAATGAGTTGATGTAAATGATTCACCTGGCATTAGGGGGTACAGGGAAAGTCTGGGAAAATGAGTTGATGTAAATGATTCACCTGGCATTAGAGGGTACAGGGAAAGTCTGGGAAAATGAGTTGATGTAAATGATTCACCTGGCATTAGAGGGTACAGGGAAAGTCTGAAGAAATGAGTTGATGTAAATGATTCACCTGGCATTTGGGGGTACAGGGAAAGTCTGGGAAAATGAGTTGATGTAAATGATTCACCTAGCATTAGAGGGTACAGGGAAAGTCTGAAGAAATGAGTTGATGTAAATGATTCACCTGACATTAGGGGGTACAGGGAAAGTCTGGGAAAATGAGTTGATGTAAATGATTCACCTGGCATTAGAGGGTACAGGGAAAGTCTGGGAAAATGAGTTGATGTAAATGATTCACCTGGCATTAGAGGGTACAGGGAAAGTCTGGGAAAATGAGTTGATGTAAATGATTCACCTGGCATTAGAGGGTACAGGGAAAGTCTGAAGAAATGAGTTGATGTAAATGATTCACCTGGCATTAGAGGGTACAGGGAAAGTCTGAAGAAATGAGTTGATGTAAATGATTCACCTGGCATTAGAGGGTACAGGGAAAGTCTGAAGAAATGAGTTGATGTAAATGATTCACCTGGCATTAGGGGGTACAGGGAAAGTCTGAAGAAATGAGTTGATGTAAATGATTCACCTGCCATTTGGGGGTACAGGGAAAGTCTGAAGAAATGAGTTGATGTAAATGATTCACCTGACATTTGGGGGTACAGGGAAGGTCTGGAAAATGAGTTGATGTAAATGATTCACCTGGCATTAGAGGGTACAGGGAACGTCTGAAGAAATGAGTTGATGTAAATGATTCACCTGGCATTAGAGGGTACAGGGAAAGTCTGGGAAAATGAGTTGATGTAAATGATTCACCTGCCATTTGGGGGTACAGGGAAAGTCTGAAGAAATGAGTTGATGTAAATGATTCACCTGACATTTGGGGGTACAGGGAAACTCTGGGAAAATGAGTTGATGTAAATGATTCACCTGGCATTAGAGGGTACAGGGAAGGTCTGGAAAATGAGTTGATGTAAATGATTCACCTGGCATTAGAGGGTACAGGGAAAGTCTGGGAAAATGAGTTGATGTAAATGATTCACCTGGCATTAGGGGGTACAGGGAAAGTCTGGGAAAATGAGTTGATGTAAATGATTCACCTGGCATTAGAGGGTACAGGGAAAGTCTGGGAAAATGAGTTGATGTAAATGATTCACCTGGCATTAGAGGGTACAGGGAAGGTCTGGGAAAATGAGTTGATGTAAATGATTCACCTGGCATTTGGGGGTACAGGGAAAGTCTGGGAAAATGAGTTGATGTAAATGATTCACCTGGCATTAGAGGGTACAGGGAAAGTCTGGGAAAATGAGTTGATGTAAATGATTCACCTGGCATTTGGGGGTACAGGGAAAGTCTGGGAAAATGAGTTGATGTAAATGATTCACCTGGCATTAGAGGGTACAGGGAAAGTCTGGGAAAATGAGTTGATGTAAATGATTCACCTGGCATTAGAGGGTACAGGGAAGGTCTGGGAAAATGAGTTGATGTAAATGATTCACCTGGCATTAGAGGGTACAGGGAAAGTCTGGGAAAATGAGTTGATGTAAATGATTCACCTGGCATTTGGGGGTACAGGGAAAGTCTGGGAAAATGAGTTGATGTAAATGATTCACCTGGCATTAGAGGGTACAGGAAAGTCTGGGAAAATGAGTTGATGTAAATGATTCACCTGGCATTTGGGGGTACAGGGAAAGTCTGGGAAAATGAGTTGATGTAAATGATTCACCTGGCATTAGAGGGTACAGGGAAAGTCTGGGAAAATGAGTTGATGTAAATGATTCACCTGGCATTTGGGGGTACAGGGAAAGTCTGGGAAAATGAGTTGATGTAAATGATTCACCTGGCATTAGAGGGTACAGGGAAAGTCTGGGAAAATGAGTTGATGTAAATGATTCACCTGGCATTTGGGGGTACAGGGAAATCTGGGAAAATGAGTTGATGTAAATGATTCACCTGGCATTTGGGGTACAGGGAAAGTCTGGGAAAATGAGTTGATGTAAATGATTCACCTGGCATTTGAGGGTACAGGGAAAGTCTGGGAAATGAGTTGATGTAAATGATTCACCTGGCATTTGGGGTACAGGGAAAGTCTGGGAAAATGAGTTGATGTAAATGATTCACCTGGCATTAGAGGGTACAGGGAAGTCTGGGAAAATGAGTTGATGTAAATGATTCACCTGGCATTAGAGGGTACAGGGAAGGTCTGGGAAAATGAGTTGATGTAAATGATTCACCTGGCATTAGAGGGTACAGGGAAAGTCTGGGAAAATGAGTTGATGTAAATGATTCACCTGGCATTAGAGGGTACAGGGAAAGTCTGGGAAAATGAGTTGATGTAAATGATTCACCTGGCATTAGAGGGTACAGGGAAAGTCTGGAAAATGAGTTGATGTAAATGATTCACCTGACATTTGGGGTACAGGGAAAGTCTGGAAATGAGTTGATGTAAATGATTCACCTGACATTAGGGGGTACAGGGAAAGTCTGAAGAAATGAGTTGATGTAAATGATTCACCTGGCATTAGAGGGTACAGGGAAAGTCTGAAGAAATGAGTTGATGTAAATGATTCACCTGGCATTAGAGGGTACAGGGAAAGTCTGGAAATGAGTTGATGTAAATGATTCACCTGACATTAGGGGTACAGGGAAGTCTGGAAAATGAGTTGATGTAAATGATTCACCTGGCATTAGGGGTACAGGGAAAGTCTGGGAAATGAGTTGATGTAAATGATTCACCTGGCATTAGGGTACAGGGAAAGTCTGGAAAATGAGTTGATGTAAATGATTCACCTGGCATTAGGGGTACAGGGAAAGTCTGAAAATGAGTTGATGTAAATGATTCACCTGCATTAGGGGGTACAGGGAAAGTCTGGAAATGAGTTGATGTAAATGATTCACCTGGCATTAGGGGTACAGGGAAAGTCTGGAAAATGAGTTGATGTAAATGATTCACCTGGCATTAGGGGTACAGGGAAAGTCTGGAAAATGAGTTGATGTAAATGATTCACCTGGCATTTGGGGGTACAGGGAAAGTCTGAAAAATGAGTTGATGTAAATGATTCACCTGGCATTAGAGGGTACAGGGAAAGTCTGGAAAATGAGTTGTGTAAATGATTCACCTGGCATTAGAGGGTACAGGGAAAGTCTGGAAAATGAGTTGATGTAAATGATTCACCTGGCATTAGGGGTACAGGGAAAGTCTGAAGAAATGAGTTGATGTAAATGATTCACCTGCATTAGAGGGTACAGGGAAAGTCTGGAAAATGAGTTGATGTAAATGATTCACCTGGCATTAGAGGGTACAGGGAAAGTCTGGAAAATGAGTTGATGTAAATGATTCACCTGGCATTAGGGGGTACAGGGAAAGTCTGGGAAAATGAGTTGATGTAAATGATTCACCTGGCATTAGGGGGTACAGGGAAAGTCTGGAAAATGAGTTGATTTAAATGATTCACCTGCCATTTGGGGGTACAGGGAAAGTCTGGGAAAATGAGTTGATGTAAATGATTCACCTGGCATTAGAGGGTACAGGGAAAGTCTGGAAAATGAGTTGATGTAAATGATTCACCTGCCATTTGGGGGTACAGGGAAAGTCTGAAGAAATGAGTTGATGTAAATGATTCACCTGACATTTGGGGGTACAGGGAAAGTCTGGGAAAATGAGTTGATGTAAATGATTCACCTGGCATTAGAGGGTACAGGGAAAGTCTGGAACAAATGAGTTGATGTAAATGATTCACCTGGCATTAGAGGGTACAGGGAAAGTCTGGAACAAATGAGTTGATGTAAATGATTCACCTGGCATTAGGGGGTACAGGGAAAGTCTGAAGAAATGAGTTGATGTAAATGATTCACCTGGCATTAGGGGTACAGGGAAAGTCTGGAACAAATGAGTTGATGTAAATGATTCACCTGGCATTAGAGGGTACAGGGAAAGTCTGGAACAAATGAGTTGATGTAAATGATTCACCTGGCATTAGGGGGTACAGGGAAAGTCTGAAGAAATGAGTTGATGTAAATGATTCACCTGGCATTAGGGGGTACAGGGAAAGTCTGGGAAAATGAGTTGATGTAAATGATTCACCTGGCATTAGAGGGTACAGGGAAAGTCTGAAGAAATGAGTTGATGTAAATGATTCACCTGACATTAGGGGGTACAGGGAAAGTCTGGAAAATGAGTTGATGTAAATGATTCACCTGACATTAGGGGTACAGGGAAAGTCTGGAAAATGAGTTGATGTAAATGATTCACCTGGCATTTGGGGGTACAGGGAAAGTCTGGGAAAATGAGTTGATGTAAATGATTCACCTGGCATTAGGGGGTACAGGGAAAGTCTGGGAAAATGAGTTGATGTAAATGATTCACCTGGCATTAGAGGGTACAGGGAAAGTCTGGAAAATGAGTTGATGTAAATGATTCACCTGACATTTGAGGGTACAGGGAAAGTCTGGAACAAATGAGTTGATGTAAATGATTCACCTGACATTAGGGGGTACAGGGAAAGTCTGAAGAAATGAGTTGATGTAAATGATTCACCTGACATTAGGGGGTACAGGGAAAGTCTGGAAAATGAGTTGATGTAAATGATTCACCTGACATTAGGGGGTACAGGGAAAGTCTGGAAAATGAGTTGATGTAAATGATTCACCTGGCATTAGAGGGTACAGGGAAAGTCTGGAAAATGAGTTGATGTAAATGATTCACCTGACATTAGAGGGTACAGGGAAAGTCTGGAAAATGAGTTGATGTAAATGATTCACCTGACATTAGAGGGTACAAGGAAAGTCTGGAAAATGAGTTGATGTAAATGATTCACCTGACATTAGGGAGTATATGGAAAGTCTGGAAAATGAGTTGATGTAAATGATTCACCTGGCATTAGGGGGTACAGGGAAAGTCTGGAAAATGAGTTGATGTAAATGATTCACCTGACATTAGGGAGTATATGGAAAGTCTGGAAAATGAGTTGATGTAAATGATTCACCTGGCATTAGGGGGTACAGGGAAAGTCTGGGAAAATGAGTTGATGTAAATGATTCACCTGCCATTAGGGGATACAGGGAAAGTCTGAAGAAATGAGTTGATGTAAATGATTCACCTGCCATTAGGGGGTACAGGGAAAGTCTGAAGAAATGAGTTGATGTAAATGATTCACCTGGCATTAGGGGATACAGGGAAAGTCTGAAGAAATGAGTTGATGTAAATGATTCACCTGCCATTAGGGGGTACAGGGAAAGTCTGGAAAATGAGTTGATGTAAATGATTCACCTGGCATTAGGGGGTACAGGGAAAGTCTGGGAAAATGAGTTGATGTAAATGATTCACCTGCCATTAGGGGGTACAGGGAAAGTCTGGAAAATGAGTTGATGTAAATGATTCACCTGGCATTAGGGGGTACAGGGAAAGTCTGGAAAATGAGTTGATGTAAATGATTCACCTGGCATTAGAGGGTACAGGGAAAGTCTGGAAAATGAGTTGATGTAAATGATTCACCTGACATTAGAGGGTACAGGGAAAGTCTGAAGAAATGAGTTGATGTAAATGATTCACCTGGCATTAGGGGGTACAGGGAAAGTCTGGAAAATGAGTTGATGTAAATGATTCACCTGACATTAGGGAGTATATGGAAAGTCTGGAACATGAGTTGATGTAAATGATTCACCTGGCATTAGGGGGTACAGGGAAAGTCTGGAAAATGAGTTGATGTAAATGATTCACCTGACATTAGAGGGTACAGGGAAAGTCTGGAAAATGAGTTGATGTAAATGATTCACCTGACATTAGAGGGTACAGGAAAGTCTGGAAAATGAGTTGATGTAAATGATTCACCTGGCATTAGGGGGTACAGGGAAAGTCTGGGAAAATGAGTTGATGTAAATGATTCACCTGACATTAGGGAGTATATGGAAAGTCTGGAACATGAGTTGATGTAAATGATTCACCTGGCATTAGGGGGTACAGGGAAAGTCTGGAAAATGAGTTGATGTAAATGATTCACCTGACATTAGAGGGTACAGGGAAAGTCTGGAAAATGAGTTGATGTAAATGATTCACCTGACATTAGAGGGTACAGGGAAAGTCTGGAAAATGAGTTGATGTAAATGATTCACCTGACATTAGAGGGTACAGGGAAAGTCTGGAAAATGAGTTGATGTAAATGATTCACCTGGCATTAGGGGGTACAGGGAAAGTCTGGGAAAATGAGTTGATGTAAATGATTCACCTGACATTAGGGAGTATATGGAAAGTCTGGAACATGAGTTGATGTAAATGATTCACCTGGCATTAGGGGGTACAGGGAAAGTCTGGAAAATGAGTTGATGTAAATGATTCACCTGACATTAGAGGGTACAGGGAAAGTCTGGAAAATGAGTTGATGTAAATGATTCACCTGACATTAGAGGGTACAGGGAAAGTCTGGAAAATGAGTTGATGTAAATGATTCACCTGACATTAGGGGGTACAGGGAAAGTCTGAAGAAATGAGTTGATGTAAATGATTCACCTGACATTAGAGGGTACAGGGAAAGTCTGGGAAAATGAGTTGATGTAAATGATTCACCTGGCATTAGGGGGTACAGGGAAAGTCTGGGAAAATGAGTTGATGTAAATGATTCACCTGGCATTAGGGGGTACAGGGAAAGTCTGAAGAAATGAGTTGATGTAAATGATTCACCTGCCATTAGGGGGTACAGGGAAAGTCTGGGAAAATGAGTTGATGTAAATGATTCACCTGGCATTAGGGGTACAGGGAAAGTCTGGAACAAATGAGTTGATGTAAATGATTCACCTGACATTAGAGGGTACAGGGAAAGTCTGGGAAAATGAGTTGATGTAAATGATTCACCTGGCATTAGGGGTACAGGGAAAGTCTGGAACAAATGAGTTGATGTAAATGATTCACCTGGCATTTGGGGGTACAGGGAAAGTCTGGGAAAATGAGTTGATGTAAATGATTCACCTGGCATTAGGGGTACAGGGAAAGTCTGGAACAAATGAGTTGATGTAAATGATTCACCTGGCATTTGGGGGTACAGGGAAAGTCTGGGAAAATGAGTTGATGTAAATGATTCACCTGGCATTAGGGGTACAGGGAAAGTCTGGAACAAATGAGTTGATGTAAATGATTCACCTGACATTAGAGGGTACAGGGAAAGTCTGGGAAAATGAGTTGATGTAAATGATTCACCTGGCATTAGGGGTACAGGGAAAGTCTGGGAAAATGAGTTGATGTAAATGATTCACCTGGCATTTGGGGGTACAGGGAAAGTCTGAAGAAATGAGTTGATGTAAATGATTCACCTGACATTAGGGGGTACAGGGAAAGTCTGGAAAATGAGTTGATGTAAATGATTCACCTGGCATTAGGGGGTACAGGGAAAGTCTGGGAAAATGAGTTGATGTAAATGATTCACCTGACATTTGGGGGTACAGGGAAAGTCTGGGAAAATGAGTTGATGTAAATGATTCACCTGCCATTTGGGGGTACAGGGAAAGTCTGAAGAAATGAGTTGATGTAAATGATTCACCTGGCATTTGGGGTACAGGGAAAGTCTGGGAAAATGAGTTGATGTAAATGATTCACCTGCCATTTGGGGTACAGGGAAAGTCTGAAGAAATGAGTTGATGTAAATGATTCACCTGGCATTTGGGGGTACAGGGAAAGTCTGGGAAAATGAGTTGATGTAAATGATTCACCTGCCATTTGGGGGTACAGGGAAAGTCTGGAAAATGAGTTGATTTAAATGATTCACCTGCCATTTGGGGGTACAGGGAAAGTCTGGGAAAATGAGTTGATGTAAATGATTCACCTGCCATTTGGGGGTACAGGGAAAGTCTGGGAAAATGAGTTGATGTAAATGATTCACCTGCCATTAGGGGGTACAGGGAAAGTCTGAAGAAATGAGTTGATGTAAATGATTCACCTGCCATTTGGGGGTACAGGGAAAGTCTGGGAAAATGAGTTGATGTAAATGATTCACCTGGCATTAGAGGGTACAGGGAAAGTCTGGGAAAATGAGTTGATGTAAATGATTCACCTGACATTAGAGGGTACAGGGAAAGTCTGGGAAAATGAGTTGATGTAAATGATTCACCTGCCATTTGGGGGTACAGGGAAAGTCTGGGAAATGAGATGATGTAAATGATTCACCTGACATTTGGGGTACAGGGAAAGTCTGGGAAAATGAGTTGATGTAAATGATTCACCTGCCATTTGGGGTACAGGGAAAGTCTGGGAAATGAGATGATGTAAATGATTCACCTGACATTTGGGGGTACAGGGAAAGTCTGGGAAAATGAGTTGATGTAAATGATTCACCTGCCATTTGGGGGTACAGGGAAAGTCTGAAGAAATGAGATGATGTAAATGATTCACCTGACATTTGGGGGTACAGGGAAAGTCTGGGAAAATGAGTTGATGTAAATGATTCACCTGACATTTGGGGGTACAGGGAAAGTCTGGGAAAAAATAAGGGAAAAACTAGAGAAATAAAATATGGTTATTTGTCTGTATAAAGTATTTTTTATTTTTATTTTGTTTGTGGTAAAACTTGTTAATAAAGGTTATAAAGGTTTGTAAACAATATACTGTAAACGTATTTAATTTCGAGTGTATTTATTTTCGAGGTACAATATGAAATGTAGACATATCCGCGTAGTTTAATTTTCGCCGCAGTTTTTATATATGCATTATAACACAATAAACATAATATAGTTTTCACAAGGTATTAATTTTCGCGCAAAACAAATGATCGCCAAATAAGCGAAAGTTTGTACACCTCGAAAATGAATATGTTTACAATAATACTTTTATAACGAAACAAACACGCGTAATCTACTAATGTCTGCATTGAACTGCTAATGAGAATGATTATGCAATATATGTTATATAATGTATTGATCTGTTAACAGCTCTTATTTCTGTCCAGCCTAATTAGATCCGTATCTTCAGTTTGATATTTAAACGTTAATATATTGTTGTTGTTTTTTTGTTTCCAGATAAATGGTTTATACGACGCAGGTCTGATTACAGGAAATACAAGGACACACCATCATTCCAAAAGAAAATACTGTGGCTTAAATCTATGAGTTTGTAGTGCTTAGAATTTGCATAAGTAAAATATCCAATGAATTGGCTATATAAGAGATTCTCAAATAAACAAAATACAAGATACAAGAGATAGGGATAAACTTTGAAACACAAACCGAAGCTGGAGGTAACATGTTTCATAGTTGACAACATTTGATCGAATTTTCTATGCCTTACTTAAAATGGATAAAGAGATATTTTCTAGTTACTGTGGTAACATTTGGGTTGGTATATGTGTTGATACAGTATCCTGATGTCGTACGATATGAAGGCGAACCTTTCTTTCTTCAGAAATATCGCACAGCCGTAGAGAAAAGCAACACGTCAAACTTACCACTGTTGATTTTATTTACAACGTCTTCATCCCTGACTGATAACTCACTAATATACAGCAACACCTTAAAAACGTGGGCTTCAATGAAACCGTTTATCCAGCCCGTTATATTCACCAATATAACTGAAATGTCAGTTTTAGCCAATGCTGCAGGATGGCACACTCTACCTTTACCAGAATGCACTTGTGACGGGGTACCAATCTTACGTGAAATGTTTCAAACAATTTTCAGATTTACACATACAGATTTAGCGGCTTACGCTAACTCTGACATTTTGTTTAATCCTGGTTTGATAGATAGTATAATAGGACTAAAAAGATTTTTAGAGCGAAACAACATCCCCATACTAATGACTGGGAAAAGAATAGATGTTTTAATTGATAAGTTTAAAGACAATGTCGTGACAAATGTAGCAGATGTAGACAAGTTACTGAGTGGAGGTGTACTATCTTGGGACTACGCAGCTGATTACTTTGTCACGAACCGGAAGTTTCCTTGGTCGAAGGTCCCGGATTTAGTAGTAGGGCGAGCTTTATATGACAACTGGATAATCTTTTTTGCACGGAAGAGTTATGTCAAGGTGATAGATTCAACAGGTACTGTTAATGCTTTACACCAAACAACGAAATCCGCTAAACCCCGTCCTGGCAATACTATGTGTAATAAAGAATTACTGATAAAGCTGAGGATGTTACCACAGTACCCACTTAGACACGGACAAATTACTTGTGCTGCCTATCAGACAGCATTTTCCTTCCAAAGTCATGTTCAAATACTACACAAAAAGTTTCTTACTTACGAATGTGGACAAAAAGACGTAAATGGCTCTCCTGTACCACTGCCCTGATAGAACAAGACGTAAACGGCTCTCCTATACCACTGCCTTGATAGAAGAAACCGTAAACGCCTCTCCTATACCACTGTCCTGAGAGAACAACGCGTAAACGGCCCCCCTGTACCACTACCCTGATAGAACAAGATGTAAATGGCTCTCCTGTACCACTGCCCTGATAGAACAAAACGTAAACGCTTCTCCTATACCACTGCCCTGATAGAACAAGACGTAAATGGCTCTCCTGTACCACTGCCCTGATAGAACAAGACGTAAACGGCTCTCCTATACCACTGTCCTGATAGAACAAAACGTAAATGGCTCTCCTGTACCACTGTCCTGATAGAACAAAACGTTAACGCCTCTCCTATACCACTGCCCTGATAGAGCTAGACGTAAACGGCTCTCCTATACCACTGTCCTGATAGAACAAAACGTAAATGGCTCTCCTGTACCACTGCCCTGATAGAACAAGACGTAAACGCCTCTCCTGTACCACTGTCCTGATAGAACAAAACGTAAATGGCTCTCCTGTACCACTGCCCTGATAGAACAAGACGTAAACGCCTCTCCTGTACCACTGCCCTGATAGAACAAGACGTAAACGGCTCTCCTATACCACTGTCCTGATAGAACAAAACGTAAATGGCTCTCCTGTACCACTGCCCTGATAGAACAAAACGTTAACGCCTCTCCTATACCACTGCCCTGATAGAACAAGACGTAAACGGCTCTCCTATACCACTGTCCTGATAGAACAAAACGTAAACGGCTCTCCTGTACCACTGCCCTGATAGAACAAGACGTAAACGCCTCTCCTGTACCACTGCCCTGATAGAACAAGACGTAAACGCCTCCTATACCACTGCCCTGATAGAACAAGACGTAAACGGCTATCCTATACCACTGCCCTGATAGAACAGAACAAGACGTAAAGGGCTCTTCTGTACCACTGCCCTGATAGAACAAGACGTAAACGGCTCTCCTATACCACTGCCCTGATAGAACAAGACGTAAATGGCTCTCCTGTACCACTGCCCTGATAGAACAAAACGTAAATGGCTCTCCTGTACCACTGCCCTGATAGAACAAGACGTAAACGGCTCTCCTGTACCACTGCCCTGATAGAACAAGACGTAAACGCCTCTCCTATACCACTGCCCTGATAGAACAAAAAGTAAACGACTCTCCTGTACCACTGCTCTGATAGAACAAAACGTAAACGTCTTTCCTAAACCACTGCCCTGAGAGAACAAAACGTAAACGTCTCCCCTATACCACTGCCCTGATAGATCTAGACGTAAACGGTGTCCTGATAGAACTAGACGGTTCCCATATACCACTGCCGTGATAGAACAACATGTAAACGGTCTCCTGATAGAACTAGACGTAAACGGCTTTCCTATACCACTGCCCTGAGAAAACAAAACGTAAACGCCTCTCCTATACCACTGCCCTGATAGAACAAAACGTAAACGCCTCCCCTATACCACTGCCCTGATAGAACTAGACGTAAACGGCTGTCCTGTACCACTGCCCTGATAGAACAAAACGTAAACGCCTCTCCTATACCACTGCCCTGATAGAACAAGACGTAAACGCCTCTCCTATACCACTGCCTTGATAGAACAAAACGTAAACGCCTCTCCTATACCACTGCCCTGATAGAACAAAACGTAAACGCCTCTCCTATACCACTGCCCTGATAGAACAAAACGTAAACGCCTCTCCTATACCACTGCCCTGATAGAACAAGACGTAAACGCCTCTCCTATACCACTGCCTTGATAGAACAAAACGTAAACGCCTCTCCTATACCACTGCCTTGATAGAACAAAACGTAAACAGCTCTCCTATACCACTGTCCTGATAGAACGAGCTATTTTTACGTTTCGTCCTGTATTTATAGGTCATAAAATTCATTTTGCAATCTGTCCCATAGTTTAGAATGTTATAGAAGCTGGAAGAACTGGTTTTACAAAGCAACATTTTTATTTGAAAACACAAATCAATACTTTATTTTTTGCATTTTGCACAAGTGTAGTTGTTTTTCTGTAATCTTGATCATTTATGGCCGCACTGTGTGTCGGATTTATTGCTTAAAATGACAAACTACGGCGTAAAGCATCATATACTAGTACATGTATTTCGACAACTGTAAATTGTTTGATGATTATTTCATGGATTTATGTTTATGGATAGCACCTTATTAGACATTTGTTTTGCTAAAACTACAAGCAACATTATTGAGTATTAATTGAGAGAGAGAGAGAGAGAGAGATAGAGAGAGAGAGAGATGTTTGATTATTGAGTATTATTTGAGAGAGAGAGAGAGAGAGAGAGAGAGAGAGATTTTTGGTTTATTGCATTACCTGTGGAAGGTAAGCGTTATGTATGTTTAATAAAGTAAACGAAAATGTTCACATACAAATTACAAGTGTACTAGTAAATGCTATAAAACTTATTTTCATTTGAGTTTCAATTGCATTTTTTTCATGAATGCTGGAACCATCATGGATTATGGTCTCGTTCCGTTCTCGGACATGTTATTCTTTTTTTATTATTATTATCAATAGATGTTCACATGTTTTAGATATTCTAGTATTGTCTATTATGGGATAGACAGACAACATTGACCTGTCCGCTTGACCTTTGATTTAAATATTTATTATGGACGAGTAAATTTAAGTACTAGATATTCTAGTATTGTCTATTATGGGATAGACAGACAACATTGACCTGTCCGATTGACCTTTGATTTAAATATTTATTATGGACGAGTAAATTTAAGTAATAGTAATAGGGACCACGCATGTGCATATTTCGTCTTTATGTCGTGAATACTAATCATGGGCAATGTGCCTAGTCTATTAACTGCGAATCCTAACGTTACCCATATATTAGATGGAACATTCCTTATGAAAGGTCAAACGAACAGGTCAATGTTGTTTGCATATATAAGCTTTTTGCTTACCATGTTCAGGAAAAAGGTCAGAACGGGTGAAATCGAATAAACACGAGTTATTCCCCCTTTTACCGTTTACATTTTGTACAATGCAGTCTATGAAGCTATTTATATCAGTGCATTTTAATTTTACACAAACAGACTCTAGTTTAACAATCTAAGATTTTCTTTAGCTTACATTTTACAAATATGAAACCTTAAAAATCTTGTGAATTGTTAAGATCTTCGGTCCCACAGGAGCCTTTTTAAAGATTGCATCAAGTTTATGACATCTGCATTAGATTATTATCCATAATTCCAGAAAGAGCTTTCCATGAAATGCTCAATTTAAGTAATTAAGGAAAAGGTTAGTTAAGGAATTATTGTCAAACGGGTACATAACAAGAAATCCATAGCCATAACAAAAGTTGACACCGTGTTGTAAGTCAACGTGGTCACATATCTGCCTTAGAGGTTGTATAGTAAAATTTACGTAAAAATTCAGTTGAAGGCCAATACTTAATATTGAGTATTATAAATTCGTTACATATTATTTTTCTTCTCTATCTGAGGAATAAAGTACGCCTTTTCGTGCTTTAAAATTGTGTTCTTCAACGTGCTAATATAATCTCAGACCAGACTAGGGTCTGGAAAATCGATCCCAGACTAGAGTGGGGGACCGAAAATACTTTCGCTGGAAATGTGAATGGACCAAGACGGAAATGTTTGCCTGTTGGTTAGACAGAGACTTTGATGAACATTTACCTGTCCAAAACAAGTCTATAAACATCACGAAACTTTGAGACTGGGGCTTTATACATCAAACTTCAACCTATATTTTCCCCAGTCCAATGGTTTGGCTGAAATATATGTTCAGATTGCCAAACACCTCTTGGACAAAGCTAAAGCTAGGAACAGTGACCCATACTTGTGTTTGTTGGAATACAACACTACACCATTAAAATGTGATTTCTCACCCTCACAAATGCTCATGAGTAGAAGACTTAAGTCAGTTTTACCATGTAAACATTCTCGGTTACAACCACAGGTAATCGAGACCAAAAAGGCGAAATCTTTACTAATGGAAGCCCGTGAGCTCCAAAAATATAACTACGACAAAGGTTCGAAACCCCTCAGACCACTGAACGTTAGTGAAACTGTTTGTGTAAAGGATTCAAAAGGGCTATGGCAGCCCGCAGTTGTCACCAATACTTCAACTAGGTCGTATAATGTGGGAAACCATTACTGTAACTATATTACGCTGTAACCGTCGCTATTTGCTCAAAACCGTCGTAAAAGGTGCATTTTTTTATTTGCACGAAATCAAAGTGCTAGTATGGATTCTTTAGGTGACTCAGAAGTCCAGTCAGGCCTATCTAAGGCTAATTTCCAGATACAAAATATTAACAATAATAATACCGATTCTAATACTTAGTAAGCACTCTGACAAAGAACCGAAATTTGAGAATATGAAATAATGGGCCTTATGTTACACGTTCAGGTCGAACAGTAAAACTAAAACAAAAACTTGACATTTAAATGTTTGCTTTAATTATTATTACAAAGGTTAGTCATACCAATAAATTAGTTCCCTTTATGTCCATGAATATTCATGACGTTACATCACGTAATCCCAAGTTCAATGACCGGGAAAATATGAATACTAAAACAATCGATTTGTAATTGTTATTTCCCCATATGGCACCTCAACTTAACTTCTGTTGCACCGGTGTCAAGAGAAGTCGACGTAAAATCAAATATGTCCTCCCAGAATGGAAGTAATTAAATCTGGGTTCTGTTGCATGAATTGACGTCTTGGACTTGTATTTTTAATATCTCCTAATGTGCCTCATTAAAACTAAAACGTCAGATTTGTCAAATTGAACAATTTTTAAAAAACTCGGGGAACTTTTTTGAGTGTAATTTTAAGAACCCGGTTGACTGTATCCGGAACAACATCTCTTGTGATTCCGTTTCTCTATTCGGAAATTATTGTAAGTCGTAAGTTGGTTGAAGTAAACAATTTCAAAAACCTTGTTTATTTCGACTTTTTTCATATTTTAAAAGAAAATACTGCTGGATGAAATCGAGTTTACGCTTCGTAAATTGAAGTTTAGTGGGAACCTCGAAATCCAGACAAATATACTAGAAAAGTACATAAACGTATTCTAATCGGTGTCAAGGCAAATTTTACCTGTCGGAAAATATCCAATGGATGCTTATTGGATCGAAGAGGCCGAGCTCAAGATTTTTGTCTCTCTATAACGTTGACGTTAATCCAATATGGCGGCGTATGCTACTTAGAAAATGGGACAAATTGTTCCACATGATGTTTGATATTACTTGCCAGTT
Source organism: Anadara kagoshimensis (assembly GCA_021292105.1). Classification (NCBI taxonomy): domain Eukaryota; kingdom Metazoa; phylum Mollusca; class Bivalvia; order Arcoida; family Arcidae; genus Anadara; species Anadara kagoshimensis. The sequence goes on from CM037857.1 coordinate 17,108,497, forward strand.
GATATTCGAAATATCTTTTCATATTATTGATATTATTTGTTACTATCATTGTCTATATATAAGACCATGTTCACATGTATGTTAATTTAGATTCCAGGTTTCATTGACATTAGATATACATACATATTATATACACAGTGTGTAGGTACAACCCTCAGTATCAGGTCGAGTCCTTTTTTCGTAGCCGTATCACTACGAGTCGCGCTTGCGCGACGAGTAGTGATACAGCTACGAAAAAAGGACGAGACCTGATACGAAGGGTTGTACCTACACACTGTGTATATAATATTTTTATCTAACATTTCCAATTAAGTTATTTAAAATAATAAAAAAAAAAAAACTTAATGTGAAAAAATTATATTTTACCACAGAAAACCACTGAACTATGTTTTGACCGACAAATCCAAGACTCTCTGATGACGTAACAATGAGAAAGTGCACGTGCGCTTTACCGCCAATGTTGTATCACCACAGTGTGGTGATACAAGATTCTGTATTATACGTGTTCGATAAAACTTGTATTTCATCAAATACAGACAGAAAAACTAGTCTAATGTTAGATAAAAGTGTATATCATTATTTAAACTTGTCATTAACCTTTTTTTTTTTTTTTTTTTTTTTTTTTTTGAATTGAAAAAGCCGTGTACTTAATTTATCCATGAATATGATCCGAATCCATTAGCTAACCAAAAGAGACATTTGTCTTCCCCATATTCATCTACAACCTTTGTAATTCCTGAAAGCAAAGCTATTTTACCTGAATAAGGTAACCAGTCGGAAGTAGCAGGTGTACCGTTATGGACAAAAGATAGAATCTCATTTTGAATGTTGTTTTCGAATTCTATGTCACTATCAGACGGTTCAATCATTAATTTTATTGTTTTAAAGAATGCAAAAATATCCAGCATATGTAATGAATACAAGGAGGGAATTTGCACACCAAAATGACTAAGTAGAACAGGCTTCGATGGAGTTGACACAACTATATAACGATATACAGGAGATTTAAAATTTCTTGCAATATAGGTAGCCATTATGTTGGTTCCACAAGTAACGCGCAAGTCTGTAGTCATTGTAGTGTATTGATATACTGGAGTTACTTCCCCTGAGGGATACATTCTAAGCGCAGTTTCTGCGATACCTTCGCCAAACGGAGTTAATTTTTTCTTCACCTCAGTTTCGTACGTCGTCCAGTCACCTTGACTAATTGTTTGTGGTGGTTCGAAATCAACCTCTTGTGCAGTTGTACCTGTAAATAGTATATATAAATGATTTTTGATCAATCAAAATGCTTGGGACTAATTTTTAAAATTGTTCAGGAAGAATTCTCGCCATTGCATCCAAACAACAACCAATACAGTTGGTATTTAACCATGGTGTTCTACCTTCCCCAGCTAGGGATTTTGTAGTGTATACGCTTATAATGTTTTATATTAACAAATATATTACAAGTATATTTATAACATGTTTTGATTAAAATTCACTTTCATAAAAAAAATGTATATGATTTGTCAGTGTAAAAAGTACATCGGAAGATAATAATTTTTTATTTAAAAAAGTATATAAAGGAAAACTGTTCCCGCTATCGGATCTTACATCTATTAATCATGGATTTGTTTATGATTTTTAAGAAGTGTATAAAAAATTTCTGTTTTCTTCATTAAAGGTTTAAATGACTATATTGATGTTATGTTTCTTATAAGAACGCGTCTGATTATGTTTTAAATATCGAAGGAATTTGTGAAACAGTATACGCGAGTGTATCCCATCTTTACCCAATATCATGCAAAAATAACTACACAGGCAAGTTAAGTAATCAACCGAGCTTATTTACGATTGAGATCCGACTCCTTTTTCGAAGTAATTGCCCTTTTGTGTGACGAACTTAAACCAACGATGTTCAAGTGTCATCAGACTAGAACTGAAAAACCCAGGGTCTTTTCAAACGACTCACTTCTCAACTGTCTTCACGACTTTTTAGCCAGACCGGGAATGACGTTCACGGATATCATTTCTCAATTTTGGGTCAGGCGAATGGTCATGATGTGGTATAAATTCATAACTGTTTTGTTTTATAGCGCTCATTGCAACTTTGCAAGTGTGGACTTTCATTGTATCTTGTTGCAGCAAAATACCTTTAAAGGGTTTACCTTGTTGTTTTGCACGGATGGCGGTATTCAATTGGTATAGCAAGTTTGCATAGTACTCTCGAGTTATTGTACTTCACTTGGGTACAACGTTCAACATAATAACACCTTTTGTACCCTAAAAATACTGTGACCATCAGATGGTTGTGTCTTGAACTTCTTTGGCCTCGGGGACCCAGACCCTACCAACTGACGAATTTGAAATTTATTCTCTGGCTCATAATAATGAACCCACGTCTCATCGATATAATGACCTAAAATGCTTTAACAGGGCGCTGTATGCTGATGTTCTGCTTGCCATTTCCTCATCGTTAAGCGATTTTGTAACCCAACGAGCTGTTGGCTTATGCATACCTAAACGATCATGTAAGCTTAAGATTGCTAAAACACTACCATCACTGTGGATAAGGTTGTACAAGAGGAATTGTTGTCCTAAAGTAGATGGATGCTTGTCCTAACTTGGGCTAAGGAAAATTGCATTTTCACATTCTGATCTCTCGTCAACAATTAATAATTTCTGTCTTAATGGAGCCATTGAATTCTTTGTTTTTGAGCACGTGGTAGCACTTACCCGTGTCAGGGTTTTCATTTCAAGAAAGAAAATTATAAGATATCCAATTCAATTATCGTGAGCGGAGAAACGAAAAGTGAATTATCTGCACTTGTTAAATATAATTCTATTTTATGTACAATGTATATGCATGTCCTTCATTGTCAGTTCTTGAACATCCCCAATTTTCAATATTACGATTCTGTAGCCTTTTCACGAAATTTAAGATTAACGTTTTACTACAGTCCGGTGTCTAATGTTATTGTAAATGATACCACTACGGTAGCTTAGTTAGTAGAGTGTCTGGAGTCTGTCCAAGTCTTGAAAATATGTAGTGACTGTTTTTTCGCCAAACACTCGGTATTTAGAAATAAAAATGACAGGGTCCTTCGGAAGAGACCTTAAAAACCAATGTCACGTGTCACGACAGGTGTCGCATGTTAAGGAACCATCCCTGCATATGGCCCTTATCCCACTGAAAATGTCGTGGCTTCTGTCGCTTTATCTATAGCTGGTGACGTCTCAATATAAATGAAACATTTTTACTAAGACAAAAAACCCAATTGAATCAATCAATCATTGTTAATGAGAGTTATCAATATGTTACATACCTATGAGTACTGGTACGTCATTTCCGTTACCTTTAGCGAAGGCAACAAATGGAGCATCTGGAAGTACGTCGCCTGAAAAGTATCATAAACAACAACTATAATTTTGTACGACGTGTTTATTTCCTAATAACTTTATAAAGTGTAGTAAATGTATTACATGACGTTCTAGTGATCTGTTAACAAAATGATTACTCTAGTTTAAAGAAAGGTTATAGTAAAATCATAATCTGATTTTTAAAGGCAATATAAGACAAACATTTTATTCATTTAAGTCATATCATATATATACATCAGTAAAAAGCATATCATACATATAAACACAAGTACCAATATATATGCCATTCTTAGAATATTATAAGACTGAAAAAATATATTATAGGGTTATTGAACTGATATTGTGAAATATTGTCCCGAGTTGACTCGACATTTGCACGAACTTGCGAGTGCAAATTTCGAGTCAACGAGGGACAATATTTCACAATATCCTACCTCTCACTAGTTTCTGTGAATTTCATTCGACAGTATCGGTCACGTGGTGACCTATTATAATCCATGTCAGACAGGTCTGTTCCGTCAATGGCGCCCGCCTCGTAGTAAAAACGTCATATTTATCACAAGTATTTACGGCAAATACAGACACTAGTAAAGGTGTTTTGATATTGAAACAAAATATTTGATGTCCAAGGATAAAAGTGCAATTGATTTTTTTGACGGAAGTTGCTAGTAAGTCAAATTCATTATTATTTTCAATGAATGTCAAACGATGGTACATGTTTTTCTAACTCAGTCACAATTCACATGTTGCTGTATCCACCATTTAAATTGGTTTTGTAAATGATTTATTGATATGATCGGTATGAAATAATAATTACACAGTGTTTTAGTGACATAATATGATATATAAAGGGTTTGTTTGGAGCTATTATAGGTTACTAAAACATACAGCAGTGTCTCATCCTGAACTTCTCTCTGGTCTCCGTATCCGTGTACTGTATGTTTGTTTAAAGGTATCCACCGTGGGTCTTCAGGGTGATCGGTAGGATATAATCGTTACACAGTCTGTTGGTGACCTAATATGGTTTATACAGGGTCAGTAAATTCCATATCTGGGCTCGGGCTTCGCCTTCGCCCGATATGGAATTTACTGACCCTGTATAAACCATATTAGGTCACCAACAGACTGTGTAAATAATAATATCAGTTTATTAACCCTTTTATTATATAGCATAATAAATTTCGTTTACTTCCGTCATGTATTTCATATAAAATACCATTTTTTTCGTACAACACATAAACTTGTAAATGGATATAAGAACTAGTGCAATATGACAACAACACAGTGATGACGTCGACAACAATCGAATGACGTCATAAATGACAGCGTCATGTGACAAAGCGTGCAATATGAAAAAATGATTTGGGAATCCTCGGACTGGAACAAAGTTAGCGTGCAAATATCGGGATTTGTCGTTTAATTTCTATGCGAGGCACATATTGCTATATAATACAACCAATTATTGTGACATTGCAGAGAATTCAAAATAACATCATGACTTCACACGCTGGCAAATAGTAAAAAAAAAATGTAGGGCAAAAAGTATGATAATTGTGCCGTTTTCCCAATGGACTTGTATAGGATATAATTTATGTAAATATAACAAAAACAATTATATTTATAATATATATTCTGAAATTAAACATGTATGTGTGTTCAAAAAGTAAAAAAGTAAGACCAAGCTTGATGGAGTTACTGAGATAATAGGAAGTTTAAAAAACCTCTTGCTTACAAAAGTATTTACCTCCCAAAGACAATACTTGACTACAAATGTACGTATATAAGCAAGAATAACAGTATAATAAAGGAATTACATGAAATTATCACATAAAGACCGATATTACACTGAAAATAGAATTAAAGAGCACTGCTACCGACAGAGTGAGATTGATCTCATGCTCCATTGCAACAAAGGAAATATCAGGGGATCTTTACGAAAATGTATTATTCAAATTCCTGGTAAAAAGAATCTCTTTCACATTGATATACAGACATTGTTTTAAAATGTGTATATCAGATATTATTTTAACAATTAAAATACTGCAAAAAGTGAAAAATTAATATAAATACCGTCAACCACAGCCAATGCTCCATCAAACGTTTTATATTTTGGTATGTCTGTCAGGTCACTCATTTGCCAGTATGGAAATTCATCCCATGGCACTGCATTCATAATATCTCCGACACCAAGGTTTTGAAGACATGTTACATTACTGCAGCCCGTATTTCTCAGAAACTTTTCGTTGTCTTTGGATGCTTCTGACACGGTTTTGTTTAATATTGGTGACGCACTCGCCATCCAAGCCTTGTGGAAGAGACCTGACGCCCGTGGGGAGGCAAGCAGCGCTAATATACTAGTACCACCAGAACTTTGTCCGAAAACGGTCACCTGAAAATAAATACACCAATGTTTGTCAAAATTTTGGTATTAATCTAATGGTTCTACTTACCAAAACAAATTTCCGTTTGGGCGGAATGGGGTAATATTTTTTTTTCACTTAAAACCGAAGTGGTCATTTCTTTGGTAATGGAGGAAAGCGGAGTACCCGAGGAAATCCTCGCTTTTGAAATAGTTAAATGTATTTTCAGTTTACTACCTGGGTTTAGAATTATAATAAACCACCTTTATTTATCGTGTTATTAGCATTTTTCTTTTGAATTACGGTGGATTTACAAAACATCAAATACCCCAGAAATTTGTCGATCACAGACAAAATATACCCAGTACTGGCGTATTAAATTTGTAATTTCAATTTAAAATAAACATCCTTAGAAAAATGTGCACCGTATAGAGCTCTCTCTAAAAATCATGTACCGCCAAACATACACTAAAATGCTAACGAATAAACTACAGTACAGACCTGTCAAAAGTTTAACACTAAGCTAACTAAAATGCCGAATTTATAGCTCATCTCGACTATCTTTAGTGATATCTCGACGGATGTTAGACGTTTTCGGTCAATATTTATCCTTTTCTCGGCAGCCGGGGTTGGATTCCTTTTTTTTTTTTTTTTTTTTTTTTTTTTTTCTCAGTGTTAAATTTTCGATAGGTCTGTAATTTATATATGTTTTGACTTGTACCTGATTTGGATCACCTCCAAAATTCCTAATGTTCTTTTGTACCCATTGTAATACCAAAATCTGGTCCATGAATCCGTAGTTTCCGGATGTTTTCGAGGATGACTGTTTTGACAATAAGTCAAGCGACATAAATCCAAAAGCACTTAGTCGATAGTTCATACTAACATAAACCATGTTTGTTTCTTTAACTATATCTTCATTTGGACTGTATGTCGGATAGTTACCATTTCCAAATATCAGGTACCCTCCATGAATCCAACCATAACAGGTAGAGGTTGCGTCACTGATACTGGTTTCCAAACATTTAAATAGAGACAGTCTTCGTTTCCAGTAACACTCAAATCAGCAATGCTTCTCTGTACACATTCGTTCTTGAATCCCAATGCCTGATACGTTCCTTTCCAACATGTACCAGATTCCACACTTAATGGAACTGGTTCGTTCCATCTACGAGAGCCTAAAGGGGGCATAGCATAAGGAATACCCGCAAATCTATGGACACCATTAAATTGTGTGCCTTGAACTGGTCCACATTCTGTATTTACCACAATATTTGAACCTTTGTAACATGAATCACTATCGCCACATTCCTCCCCAGCAACCATATATACTACCAGTAACATACCGATATAGAAAAATAAACCCATGGCTTTGGTCTGACAAAACTATTCTGTGTTTGCAATTAGATGTAAATCTTAAAATATAATAAAAACCATAAGTTATACCGTGGGGAAATTAAAAATCAATATATATATATATCCCAAATTTTTGTTTCAAATAGACATACATGCGAAATGAAACAAAAATTGGTTTTGAATAAGTATTTACAACGATTGGTACAGTCAATGTCGTTAATTACCAATAGCCGATTGCAAGAATAGTTGCATGTCTCTAGTCCGATTTTTTTAAAAATTGTATACAGTCAAACCTGTCTCCATAAAGGCCACCTGAGAAAATAAGTAAAAGTGGCCTTTATATACAGGTCCAATAATATGAATAGTTCAATTTGATTGGCCTTTATAAGCACGTGACCCTTATATACTACTGTCTAAAGAATGATTCCTAAAACGTCGAGCTGTCCGCCTATAGGATTACAAATTTAGAATACGTACTATAGTCGGAGTATTCAGCTAAAGAAGTAACCTAGTTTCTTGCGTATTTATTTTTATAGATGGATAGCTCGGCGTTTTGGGAATCATCCTTTGCTGATAGTTAAAACCTGCGAATCCTCACAACTAATGTACACTACATCATGCAGAGAATTGATTTAGCTAAATTAGTAAAATATATTTCGGTCGTTTGAATATTCTATCAACACTTTATTTCCAAAAGTTTTGTCTTAGCACTTCTGGTGAAGAATTTATTCCGAATCGGCGTCTAGTGCTGTAAAATCAATACTGGTATAATGTGTAATTATTACAAGACATTGATGGTTCAGAAAGTACAATTGAATACTAACCAAATCAACCATAAACTTCTTTCAATAAATCGAAGCTGAATACTCGACACGCTAGGTGTGGTTTTTAGACCATAAACATGATGTATAAGAACTCGGAATTGAAATATTGGTATGGGTAATTGACATTGACCTGTCCGGGGATTTTTACTACATATAGCGTAGTTACTACATATAAGGGTTCGACAACCCTTGATTTAAATATTCATTATGGACGAGTAAATTTAGGTAATAGGGATCATACGTGTATATTTCCTTAATGTGGAAACTAATCATGGACAATATGTATAAGTATTAACTACGAATCCTAACGCTACTTATGTATTGGGTGGATCCTCCTATATGAATATTCCTAATGAAAGGTCAAACGGACAGGTTACAACTAGACAACAATAACACGCCACAATAAACAAAGTACATTTAGGAAGTCAGATACCAAGGTACAAGCTAACAAGCCAAAGACTGCCGAGACTCGATTTTAATGTTCGACCCACAAGTCACACTAGTTCCAGTGACACAAAAGTGATCATTACTATGTTGTACCACCCTAACCATTCAGAATATCTTACACCTACGTACACAAGTGGACCTAATAATGCTCTTTGTCTTAATGGTCTTTGATACTTATTCCGTGGTTGTAAACAGACCCTGCAGTGCAGACATGTCGAAAGTTAAACCGTAGGTACTCGCCCCTCGTTAACTATATATTAACAGTTGTGATTTATCTTTCACAGTATTTCGCAACTGGCAACCAAGCTTTTGGTTTCGATGGGTCTGTTTACAACAACCGAACCAATGCAACTACCGTTTGTTAAATTCCCTCACATCCAACATTACAAAATATTTTACCTCAATGATATTAAAATGTTTTGAACAAATATTATCCCGATTGCTTATAACCAGTTTATGCCATGTTGCAACTCCTGCAAATGAATTCCAACGCAAAATTTTGAGAACAAACATAAAAAAGTCTTCTCGCCTGGAGCTATTGTCCGTAGACATCATTAAGGGCCGGATTTCATTAGAAATTGTAACAGTGCCGTCGTCTAGTTTTATTTTCTTCTTTGTTTGTTGTATACCAGTATACGACAGCAGTGGTTGCTTTAGTTTTTGGCAAGCATGTTTTTTTTTACCAACTTTTATACCTCTAAACTACGAATTGCCAATTTACCAATTCACCCAATTACTTGTCAGTCATTACCCTCTTGTATCAAGTGGACGAGTCATTATTGTTTATAAGTAGACAATGTCGCACATTACAATCCTTTTAAAGCATAACTGTTAAATGTTATTTTTATGTAAATACTCAGACGCATGTGTGTACCGGTATTTTGATTTGATAACATGATGTTAACGTATTCATGAGTCCTTGCCAGTACGGGTGGCCTGGCCACATAAAAATATGGTTTTGCGGTAAAAAAAAAATAAGCGAACCATTATACAAAATTTCATATCTCGGAGATTTTCCTAGAAAAATTTTGAAATAACTTGACAGATCCTTAAAGCCTCTAAATGTCTGTAAGGACCTTGACGGGAGATTTAAGGAAATTAAATAAATGTGTCTATCAGAAAGCTTTAAGGATATCGCCCTGTGCTTTAAAATCGTGCATGCTCTAAAGTCGTGCAGGTTTCTAAGGAATTGTGGGGAAATTTTGCAGTGCTGAATATACGGGTAACAACTGAAATTGTCAAACTATTCAGTAACCTCAGTAACCTAACCTTATATAAAAAAATGTTTATGAAATGCATAAAAAGGTGAAATATTAGCAAAACTTGCCATTTTCACTATGTCTATTTTTTCTCGCTGCTTAAATTGTTTTTAAAATTTATATATTGACAATTCCAATGACCAACAATGTATCATCTGCAGTCTTTCTCATCAGTTTCATGTACACATGCCATATTTGCAGAACTTGTTCTTTATGCCAAACAAACATTTTTGGCACTTGGTAAGCTGTAGTCACTCTAAAATGTGTAGATTGGGGTTATGTTACTTGCTATCATTCAGTTAGTTTCTTCCTAAATGCCACAGGGCTGACATCTTCAGTTTCCTGTCCCTATGGCAACCTCAGATTATATGGCAACAAAATGGCGTATGTTCTTTCCATACATTATTTCTTTTGTGTTATAATAAAAATATGATATCTGGGTTGCTAGTTGGTTGAAGATAGACGCATAATTATAACTTCTCCTGAAATGTAGAGATTTCTAAACAGTGCACACATTTTAGGACATACTTTTTAGTTCAGTCATCTTGTATGGGCAGACGATCTTGAGCCCACAACACATTGATGTTAGGCACATTTAAACAAAACAGGTTTATTTTTGTGGAAAAATAAATTGTCTTAAAGGTAGGAACAGTGGTTTTGGTATTGATGTTATCTTTTATACAATTCATTCAATTTAGCCCTCAGCTGCATGAAAGTATGGTAATGGAGGATATCTATAGAACAGAAATAAGGAGTACATGAGTGAATTCATTGGTAAATAGAGAATAAATGTGACAACAATATGATATAAGGGAAAGAATAAAGATCTACTGTGTGTTAGTTTTACAAATTAGTTATGGACTCTCTCTCTCTCTCTCTCTCTCTCTCTCTCTCTCTCTCTCTCTGTATTATGTGTCATTTATTGCTTTAGTACTTTTATTTCATGTTAGATTATAATGTTTTGACATTTAAATGACCTGGTACTATCAGAAATAACGTCAAAGTTGCTAATTTTGTAAGAACAGCTTGAATATTCCTGTACGAGGCGGCACAAACCAGTTTATCAAGAGCAAAGCAGAAAAACAAGAAATTTCAAATTCCTGGAATTTTACCAGCTAAATAAATTTTTTAATAAATCACAAAATAAGAAAATTTGATATTTCAATTTCGTAAACTTACCTTTCTCCTAAGAATATAGGTGACTAATCCAGTTTTTACACCCATATTTCAATACTTTAATATTCTTCTATATACTTTTAAAAACGAGTAAAAGAGGACAATTCTTAATTTGGCAACATAATTTTATTTAAAAATTATTAGAATTATTCTTATGAATTAAAATTCAAGACAAATCTGAGAAATTTCATTAAAAAATCAAAATTGAAGAATTATTGGATTGATACGTTCGGTTTTTTTTTTTTTTTTTTTTTTTTTTTTTTTTTTTTTTTTTTTTTTTGGTTTTTGTTCTCATAAAATTTGTGAAAGTCAATTGCAATTACATCAACTAAGAACAACAAAGGAAATTAGGGTATCGCAAGTCTAGGCTTATCAATGCCCTCAAAAAGTTTGATGACAATATTTTGATTAGTATGATGTCTCTGTATCCCAAATTATCCAGATTTATGTTACGTTTCACAGTTCCATGTTCTTTTCATCCTCCATTTTAATTGCATACGTAACTAGTTAAAAAAGAGGTGCTTACCCTTCCGGAGCATCCGGTCTCACTTTCTTACTGGGATTTCACGAGTTTAACTGCATTTGTTAGTTTCAAAGTTTTTACTATGTTTTTTTTTTTTTTTTTTGAAAATGGAATGATACGTTTGTTTTTTATTTGAATCACAACATCAACTCAAAACATGCTTTACCTAACTTACTAAAAGTAATCGACACATAATAGAGTAAAACTGATAAAACCAGTCTCATCTTTCCATTATACATAACAGGTGCCCCATAAGGACCCCACAGATTTCATAAATGAAAAACATATTTGCAAGTAATATTTGTGTTTCAAGGAGTTCCAATCACGCCTGTATTGATTTCTTAATATCCTGACTTTGATAAGTAATTTGCATTATCATTAAATTATGGACTCGATCTAATTTGAAAAATACTTATTCATGATTAAGAATATAAGTAAATTTCCACAAAACGAAATTAAATGAAGCGTTGATTTTCCCTGTCAATAGGCTTTTATAGGCCGGACATTCATATGATGGTTGTATGGTACGAGTAAGTTTTAATATACACTACAGTATAAAAACAAACAAAGCTTAATTCCAGTAAATCATGTTCATTTTGTTATTGACACTCCGTATCCTTACATGTTCTGCTGACATCATCCCTGTCACCATGCAAATATCCTTCCATGTACCACACTGTCTTACTGTGCTCACCCTGTTTGAATCGGTTTTGGTTGTAAGCGTCATCTAGATCTGTAGCGGTCAAAGATGGCCTACTCTTTTTCGAACTCTACAGAGGTGTCCTACTGAATGTGTACAGATATTGGGAGGTTTTTGTTCAATATCTATGATTTGGATAAATGACTGCGATATTTTGGTATACATGTAGCACGTTTCACGGCGCATGTGCATTGACTTTATGACCAAAACATACAGAAACAGCGCAGTCTAAGAACAACTGCTATACATATGGTTTGAACTCTTAACACATAATGCTAATGTTGGGTCACAGAAATGAATTGTCAATCGGAAGTTACAGTAGCGACTGCTCAACTGACCAAAAATGTAAATCAAGAAAGTCCACTGTATGTCTGTCCAAAAAGTAACGTCACCCCTTGTTTTTGTATTTAAGAATAACTAAAGAGTTAAGATGACTCAATTTATTTTTTTTTAAAAAGAGTAATACATTCGAAAATATATATAACTAAGAGTTATTATTTAGTTGATGTTCCCACAGTGGGCACAGTGGCCTAATGGATAAGACGTCAGTCTTCAAATCCAGGGTCTCTCACCGCTGTGAGTTCGAGTCCCGCTTGGACCACATGTGGGAAAGTGAATTTTCCTTACTGTTGGCCTTTACTGATTCACCTGGTATCAGTATAATGGACTGGGGGAGTGGCACGCTTGTCTGCGGCGTACTGACTCTGTGAGCTAGCACGGTAAAGTCGCCCTGAGTGCGCGCTAGTACAAGGCAGACCATACAACACACTAGCACTTCACATGCATACACAAAATTGTTCATAGATTAATTCATAGAGATTAATTAAATAGTTCTCGTCGCGAATAGCTGAAAAATTGCTGATGTGACGTTAAGCAACATTCAACCAACCAACCAACCTTTTAATGATGGCCATTATTCGCCTTCGTATACTCTTAAACAGTTCTTTGCACTTTCCCTTTGTTGTCTTAGAATAGTGACTTTGCATGAACTTAAAAAAGGTAGAATTTGATCTAGGATTATCCTAAGCTACTCCCTTCGTTAAATTAATCCTCTGTGAGTCATATCCGGAGAATCACCAGGCCATTCTAGAACGGGTCTATTTTGCTTTTGTATAAAATTTGGTATAAAGAAAAATTACCAAAATACACGATAGAAAATAAACACGTAGCAAATTCATCAATCATGTTTATAAAGTTAAAAACTGACGGTATTTAAATTTCACCATATAATCTTCCAATTCTTTTTATAATTCTGCCTAGGACAAGCTTTTGCAGTTGTCAGTGTTATTTGAAAATCAAATTTCAACCCAACATTTTTATAAAATTTGCATCGTTATTCAACTATTTTTTATATATTTATCTCTGAAATGAAAAATATATTTGATTTAAAGTGTTTAACTGTTTGAAAAAAATAGTGTAATTTTATGGATTTTTATTGACATTTAAACAGTTTGAATTTCAAAAATCACTTGACTTTATAGTAGTTTTGACTGTCAACAAGTGGCAAGTGGATAAAACGTTGCACATACGTAATTTAGAGTCTAAGGTGTAACACCTATTACAATACAATAATAAAACAAATGATTTTAAATGCTACACAAGGGGTGACGTTTCTTTTTTGAAATCTTAATCGGATAAATATATATATATATACTACAACCTTAACAGACTGAAAACATCACAGATCATACGTCATCATGACGTATAGCTATCTGTCTGAATATGACGTTATGACGTCAAAATTTGTTCCCATGACTACTAGTTTTCCACAACGTTAACAGTGTTAGTCTCCTTCATTCTACTTTTCATTTTTTTTTCATTTTCAACTTGTGATAGCGTCACTTTGATCTTGATCAAAAGTTTCTTTATGTGTGACATGCAGATAAAATGTTCAATAAAACAAATTTAGTTGCAAGAATGGAAATAAAATATGAAATAAATCTCTTATTCGTATTTTGTGTACTTTGTTGTATGACAGATTGGGGTAGTACGTGGGGCTATTTTTTACGAGTGTCAAAGTTCAGTGTACATGTTGTAGCCTTTGAAGTACAGCTAGATCACTGCGCTATAGTACACAATATAGTCCAACATTTCTTTAGTTTAAACAAGATATCAGGTCTCTTATTTCAAGTGTGGGTTTTAATGATATGGATTGTTCTTTTTTTATAAATTAATTGAAGTATAACATTTGCTTCACTGCGCTATATATAAATATTTATAATTAACATGTTTACTTTTTCACAAGACAACAGCTGTTCTATATTAATTAAACTTTTTTCCAAAAACAACAACACTTTTCATAATATTTATAAATCCTTAATTTTTGATAGTTTCAGTCCAATGATTTTAAACGTAAATGCTATAAGCGGTTTCGCCTGTTAGGTCAAAAGTCAAATGTGAAAAACAATGTCGCTTACATCATTTTGACTTGCAAAAACAACGAAGTTGATCAGACATACGTTACAGAAATTGTATTTACTATCGCTAGCTGCAAGTTTCAATGAATCTTGATGCATCCATTATAAATAAGAGTTAAATCTATAGCTTTAAACATGTTAACGTCAATATAAATCAGCGACTTTAATCGTCTCAAAAAATGGGATTCGATTTACACTTTTAAAATTTAGGCTATGAATTTTACAAGACTTTAACCGAGTTTACGGAACTCGGTTTACATCTAAATTTCAGCAAGAGTAATATTAAGTAGGGTTAATCTCCTTTTATCACATACCCATTGAATCTTACAATAGTGGTACATTACATTTTCTTGCCATGTGATACAAAGGTCCGTATCGCACATGTGCAATACAACATTCCGTATCACCATAGTAGCCGGAACTCCTTCTAGGGGAATTCAATTTTCTAACAACAATAATATGAAGTCATTCATTGGTTCTAATGTGACGTCATGTTAAGTTTGGAGAATTTTTCGAGTTACGATGTTAAATAATTTTGTAAAATCAATGTTTTTTTTAATTTTTTTCCCCAGTGTTTACGATGGTATTAGTAAAATGTTAACCAATTACATGTATGTTTAAACGAAGAGTTATCTGTTGTTTTTAATTACTTCTTTGGCAATTTTTCCAGTCAGGACTGGGGTAGGTATCAAATGTTTCGAATCAGATAAAAAAAATCAATATAAAATAGTTGATTGTGAATTCATTGAGAAAGCTTTTTATTTAGTTTGGTAGGGTATGTGATACATATGTGGTTTTCTGACGTAGCTGACCGCACGAGTATATTGTGCGGACGGATGCATTACACGAGTGCGCAGAGCGCTATCAGCTACGTAAGAAAAGCCCATGTGTGGTTTTGCGTATTTCTCGTAACTTATCCTCGTCAATATAATGAGCAAACCATGCATGCATTCGCACTTAACAGTAAATGTACATTTTCTGTGACGCGTGTCATTCTGGTTTGTTCAATATTAATGTGAAGATGGGTTGTGGCTCTATCCACTTTTTTCAAAACTGCATGGGTCCATTCAATTATGATGGAAACAATCTTGACTAGACAGGATTCTACTCTACCAAACATCTTGCCTACAAACATTTGAATGTTTTCCTTAAATCAAATCTCTCAAAATTTAAAATCGTTATAATTCTGTTATTTTTCAAGATATGCAGGAATTTCGTTTTTCAGATAGCTTCTAGATTAAAACAGTTACATTTAATTTTGACAAAAATATTTATCAGTGGTTCAAAATAAAGTAATACCAAAATTTGCTGAATTAAAGTTAGGAAAATCTTAACTAAGAAATAATTGTGAAAGTTCAAACTGTGGCCTGCTTGTACTTTAGTGGTATTTTTGTCCACAAAGACATAAATTATTATAGAAAAGTGTCCAACTTAACCTGAAAAATACATTTTTAGTGTTTCTGAATCTTTGATATAGTAAAGACTTTATAGTCTGAATATATAAAATAAAATAAATTTTTATTATCTAGCTATTTAAATTTTGAAACCACATACATAATAGCAAAAGCCCATTCTATTATTTTTATGCATTAATGGGCTTGATAATAAACATTTTATAAACATCAGTACATATATTATTACATGCACTTTTGTCTTATAAAGTACTAACTCTGCAAGTAATAACAACATATTACAGACAATGATGATCTAACGCAACCCAGAATCTACAGAACCGATCCTTGAAATATGGTTACCTGAAACGGTGACAAGAACATGATGGGACATGTCCCCTAAGTAAAAACTTATAATCATCTGCCGTAATGACATCATTTCAACAGGAGAAGCAACGAACATTATGTAAATATGTGCATATATATTTACAATGTAGTTATTTTGCATCATGTAGGGGTTGATAATGCTCTTCGATCGATCTATAATAAAACATTGACGCATGTGGTGCATTGATTGATCTTGTACTAAGCTTATAAATTCATGGTCTATTATGTTAACTACTTCACAGGGTGACAATATTAAATTAATACAAGCGAAAGTTCGAATACCTATCATTAAAAATTAAAAGATTTGTTTCGCATATATGACATTTTAAAGGTCTCCATAATGAACATTGATAATGTCTGTAAAGAAGTCAAGCACAAGTTCAAGTTCAAGTTCTTTTATTCACTCAAAAACCACCGGAGGTGGTACAAGAGGTACAATAATTATATTTACAGTATCTACATGCATGTCAAGTTTAAGAATACGAAAAATATATATTACAATTATAAACAAATATTTTGGTGATAAGTAATAATAATAATAATAAGGACACAGAAAGTAATTAGTAATTAAAGTACTGTATAATATAATATCTAGTATGCCTTCAGACCTTCCCTAATAAACTTGCATAAGTCAGACAATATTTGATAATTTTTACTTTTAAACAAATATTGCATTTTTATAATATTTGGGTTTAAATGAAATTTCTGTGGGATGTACATGTTTCTTATCTTATTAAAATATTTACACTCAAATACAGCACAAACATACCGGTCTATGTTGAAATTACAACCCCGAATCAAAGTAAAATCTTTTGAAACTTGCAAATAGAAGTTAAACATGTTAACTTTCACAAAAGTAGTGAGACCGCATGCTCCGGAAGGCTAAGACACTCTTCCAAGCTTAACCCACCATGTGTGATAATCACCATTGTGAATGAAATGAATATAGAACTATAAAACGTCAACTCGTCAAATATATCCAGAATAATGTTGAATACAGATGCATCGTTCCTATCACGATCATGTCTAGATAGAAATAACCCCGAGTCAACAATTTATTTGCAAGTAGATTGCTGAGTTGTATAAAGTTAGTAGTAGAGCTTGTTCCCAACGCGAACCAAATTAATCCTGCATATATTTGGCATCCCACAATTTCATTTTACTTACATTCTCAATTTCGATTCAACAAGGGGCGGGTATAGTTAGCTAAAGAGGATGCGTCCGGCGCATCTGACCTCACTTTCCTGTGGAATTCAACGTGTTTTAGTTTTAAAGTTTTTACTTTGTGGATTTGACATGAACCGATGTGTTTATATTGGGGTTTTATACAACATTTAATGACTCCCTAAAAGTGAAATATACACTGGTTATATCCAGCACATTTTGCTAGAGATACAACGTGAACATCATTGATAACGCAGTAGAAAATGGTTACATGCATTAATTACGGAGTCCGTGAAGTGACATCTTTAAAAAAAGTTATTTCGTATATTCGCAATAGTTATATCGTATTTTCGAAATAGCATTTCGTATTTTCGAAATAGCATTTCGTATTTTCGAAATAGTATTTCGTGTATTTGCAATAGTTATTTCGTAGTTTTGTATGTGTTCCATAATTAGCCTATACTCCTAACACTTCATATATATATATATATATATATAATATATATATATATATATATATATATATATATATATATGCAGAATAAAAATGTCAAAATAAACCAATAAACCAATTTGATTTGCAATGGAAATAAGCGTTCGTTTGAATGAAGTTAAGAATATAAATTAGACATGATATACTGCACACAAGTCCTTATCGATGTCTGCGGACTATGTTGGTTGTTGTGTAGTGTCACAATTTAATTTAGGCACATATGATCTGTGTACATTAGGCGTTCAGATATTAAATATCTAAGCTTACTTCCTCCTGGATATTGGAGATTGAAACTTGTTAAAGAAAAAAATAAAAATAATTTTAAAATTAAAATTTAATTAATCTTGTTTCACATATGAACGAATAATCAGATTAAATATTGCCATGAACAGCATAACAAGTGGGATGTTTGGTTGCATAACGTATAACGCGTTTCAATGCTAGTATTACAAGAATTTGTTTCTCTACGGTTTGAATGAAACATTGTGTATAAAATTGTAGACATCAGTCTAAAGCATTTAACAATCATTCTTTAACCTTTTCTCTGCAGTAAGTTTAATTATTTCTACCCCCGTGATATGGAAAAATGGGATGACTAACGATTTCTAATCTTATTTTGGTAGATTCTAGTTCCAGAAACGTTTTCAAAAGACTTTGAATAAATTCTGAACTAAACCAAAAAAATTAACCAAACGCTTACAATTAGGCATCGACAGGCTGATTGGGTGTTTTTATTATGTTGAAAATTTCTACGTTGCTGTGTATTTCCCAATTGCAGTTTTACGAATAAACGGAATATAATACGACATCGATTCTGATTTTTAGAATATTCTTTTTTATATAATTTGAATTTTTATTTGGTTTTTAAACATAGAATATTATATTAAGTTTTGATCAACATTTAGGGTACCGATTTAACAAAACCAAAAACAAACATACTTATCCATGTCCAAATCACAATTCCAAATCAAAGTAAAAACTTTGAAATTGACAAATAAAATACGTGAACTTCCATCAATGAAGTGAGACTGGGTGTTCCGGAAGGGTAAGTACCTCCTGTCTCGCCAGCTACACCTACCACGTGTGTAATCAATTAACGTCGTTAAACACTCGGAAGAACATAACGGAAATACAGTCCAGCCTGCCTTAAAGCTCGCCTCTATATAAGGGCCACCTGCTTATAAAGGTCAGTACAATTGTATCCCAATTGTTCTTTAATGATATTATTTGAACCTGTATATAAAGGTCACCTGCTCATAAAGGTCACTCATTCTGGCTCCCTTGGGTGGCCTTTATAAACAGGTTTCACTGTAGAGGAATAAATGACAAATATATCATCATGTAATTGAAATGATCTTGTTTGTAATTCGAGTAAAAGACTCAATATATAGTTCTGAACATCACATTTACGGAGATAAATTATATTGTATCTATATGCAGGTTAGTTTATGATTTATAATAAGAAAAAAGCAATATATATATATATATGAAAAGACGAAAAAGGTATAGAAGACCCCATTAATTCTCAGGCTCACAGACTTAAGCATGCATAAAATAAATAGAATAAATAAATAAATAAATAAATAAAGACATTATACATATTACGTCTATCCTTAGCTGAACCTAGTTTCTAGTTTTTATTCGCGTGTTATGTTTTGAAGAAATCAATAATGTTAAAGGTAAAGATGTTATCTCGGTGTCGCATCAAGGTAGTTATTGGCAATATCGGCGTATTTAACTAGATTGAAGACATTATAAAGGTGAAAACAACTTAGGTTTAACTTATGTGTTCAAAGCATGAAAAAGTTATATAATTTATCATATCGAACATCACATCATTATAAAAAACCACTTAAAGATTATACACATGAATTGCTTAATCAAAAACAAACCAAATAGACCATGATCTCAAATCTAATTTTAAATTTTATACTTAGTTAGAGGTGATATTAAATGTTAAAGTTATTTTCGAAAACAGGTTATCTAATAATAAGTGATTAGACACTTTATGATTTTTCAGACTTGTCAGTTTGTAAAAATATTCAAGCATTTGATTCAAATTAAAGACATTCATTGAAATCAACGCAGACGCTGATGTGATTGGCGCAATTATATAATTAGTAGAACACTCGGAGCGCCAAGTCGGCAATTTGCACAAATTGTGTTTCGGCTTTACAATTTTGTAACCTTCCGCCGTTTGGAAATTTGTGATTACTTTGTGATATGTGACTTAGGGTCGAAAAAGGACACCCGTCGTTAAATCTATACCGGTAGGCCATGGAGTAAAATTTATCTATGAATCTTTTGAATTATATGACGAATAAACAAGTTTGATATTTCACTTTGAATTTACAGTCGGGAGCAGAACTTATTGCTCTATATGTACTTAGTAGGCTAGGTATTTTCCACCTTGACTTTTTCCGATAATTAAAAAATATATCTGCCAATCTAAGATGGCCGCCAAAAAGATAATTTAAGTACTAAAATTCAATAACAAATAAAGCGCCTGATTTATCTCGCCTGTACTCGAGAATGTAGTATTCGCATCCAACAACCTTAGCATTGGCATTGGTTAACAGCACTGAGAAACCACAATATGCACTTGTCAAAGGTTTGTCAAGATGTTTGTCAAGATATAGTATTTGCACCAAAAAACCTTAACCTAACCATAAACTGCTTGCTATATATGTATATTCCCTTCTTGTTTATCTAATTTGATATAAAGCTAAAACAATCCGATTCATCCTTTATTTTCGTTCATATATATATATTATATATAAAACTGTTCCAATTTTTAACTTTTCATCTCTGTTCTGTAGTATAATCCTTTATATCTAAATATTCTTTCCAGTTCTTACTGTTTTACTGCTCTTTGATTGTTATTTGGGTATGGATTGGTATGTTTGTTTTTGATTTATTATTATGTATGTCTGTTTCCAGACTTGACTTTATAGAATGCTCAAGATACCAATTAAACAAAGCATCTCTATTACTATTCCTAAAATGATACTTTATACTTTCTACAAATCTGCAATGTTGTCAAAGATTTGTACATTGGTGGTTCCCCAATGCTCTTAACCAATGTCATACTATCTATAATGGTACAAATCGTTATACCTTTTCTGAACATTTTCTGGTTGACCTCATCAGCCTGTAGCTCCATCGGAGATTTGTTGATAGGTCGTAAACTACCTAATGGTGTTACTAAGAATACACTTAGCTTATTTTTTTTCAGTATATTACTAATACCAATACCTCTTTCTGATTCCTTAGACACAATAACTTTTTTGAATAATACCTAATTGTGTAACTGTATATCAATATTTTCTTTCCCTTGATATTATTTAGCTATTATTGTTTTGCTTTTTCAAACTCCACAATATTTCCAAAAAATATAAAGACCTGCAATATGTGGTTTGCATTGGTTAACATCATTGAGAAACCACAATATACACTTTGCAGATTTCTTTGCAGCAAACACAAAGTATTGTTTTAGAAAATAGTATTAGAGTAGATTGTTTGATCAATATATTGACCTTCTATAAATGCTGGAACCAGAAAAAAAAGAATAAATTTAAAACAAACACACCGATCCATGTCAAAATCCCAATTATAAAGCAAAGTGGAAATCTTGAAAATTTCAAATGAAGTTTAACACATGAACATTCACCAGGGAAGTGAGAACAATTAACCCGAAAGAGAAACTGAGCACCACACACTTTTGAGAATTGAGAATGAAAGAACGTGCAGCGCGATGATTATAAGTCGCCATCTTTAAAATTGCGGTCATATTGAATTTTACAACCACGGTATGCTCATAAAAATATTATAACCATTGTAAATTTGAATACAGACATTTTACCATATTGTTATGACAGTCACAAATCTTTTTGAGAGTCTTGATAAGCCAAGATTTTCACTATCCCTGTGTCAACAATTCATTTGTAAGCAGTTTCCATCATTTTATAACAAGGTTCAAAGAATAATACAGAACAGATATAGAATGTTGCCTGAGAATTGGAACAATTTTATAAATATGGGAAAGAATAAGGCTTATCTGACTAGTTTTATATCAATGAGTTGAGCAAGGAAGTATCAGGCAAGGCGTAACTGGTAAGTGGAGGATTGACAATCAAAAATTAGGTAGCTAAACCAGGCATGTGTAAAGTCGAAATTGCAAATGAAAGGAACATGGGACATCAAATATATTCAAGATAATTTTGAATACATACCACGTCTGTCCTTAGCTGAACTTAGTTTTTTTTTTTTATGTTTTGAAGAAATTTATAATGTTAAAGGGAAAGATGTTATCTCGGTGTCGCGTCAAGGTAGTTAGTGGCATTACCAGCATATTTGAACTAGATTGAAGACATTATAAAGGAAAACAACTTGAATTTAACTTATGTGTTCAAAGGCATGAAAAAGTTATATAATTTATCAAATCGAACATCACATCATTATAAAAAAACCACTTAAAGATTATACAGGAATTGTAAAGGTGAAGATGTTATCTCGGTGGCCCTTCAAGGTAGTTATTGGCAACATTAATGTATTTCAACTAGATTGAAGACAAAATACATTTTAAATATTAGTAACCTAGATTTATTTTTGGTGCTAACAAGTCGAGAAAAACTTTTATAATTTTTCAAACATTATTATAAAACACTTGTAGATAATGTAAGATGCATATTTAATATAAAAAACGTAATAGACCATGTTACCATTTAAATTTTTAATTTTATACTTAGTCCGATGTCACATCAATTTTTAAAGTTTTTTCTCGAAAACCGTGGAATTTATAGTAATTTGTCTTAATACTACATGGTTTTTTCAGACCTGTCAGTAAAATATTTTAGAATTTGATTCTAATTGAAGATATTCATAGAAATCAAGGTAGCGATCGCTGCTAGCTGTTATGATTAGCGTGATTAGTGTAGTATCAAGTATGATTTATTGATAATTAAATTCCTTCGTGAAATTATTCAACCATACATTGATACGTGTAGTTTAGTTGTTTCTAAAATATTCCATGCAAAAACCTCCATACAGTAGCACAGTAGTTTATAATGAATATTAATAAAAAAGACACCAATTCATGTCTAGAATCTCAAAACAAAGTAAAACTTTGAAACTAGCCAAGTAAGTTAAACACTTCAATTTCCACAAGGTAAATGAGGCTGGTTGCTTCGGAAAGGCAGGTACTCCCTGTTTAGATAGCTAAACTCAGCATGTGTGAAATCGAAATTGCAAATGAAAGGAACATTGAACCAAAAGACATCCAGGGTAGTTATAAACACAGAGACATCGTATTCATCAACAATTTTATGATGACGGCCAAAAACGTTTTGAGGACCTTGAAAATCCTCGGATTGCAATATTCCCAAGTCAACCATTAATTTGTTAGCAGCTTGCGTCGTTATACAAGTTCTATTATAGCGTATTAATTGTAAAAAATACATCGTAAGCAGGAAAAGCAGATATATTGCTGTATAGAAAAGTTGACAATAAAAAACTTGATGTCATCACGTTTGTCATACAGCTTCAATTTTGTTTTAACAAATGTCATATAGATTAAGAGTCAATATATCAAGCAGAATTTGGAGAATCAATCGCATCTTATTTTCAAGCTCACTAGGGAAAATAACTTTCACTTAATCTCAAACTTTTGGATTCTTTATAGATAGACTGTTATCTTTATATTTGTATGTGCAATTAAATGATTTGGCGACAGTGTTCTCTTCATATTTAACTACGTTCTGCATAATACCCGCTTCATCAAAACAGCAAGATTTGTTTCCATTTGTATACTGATACTGATTGTTTGCTGGAAAATTATGTTTATAAAATCAACAAATGTGATGTTTACCAAAAACGATTTCATTCTATTGATTTTTTATTTATATTTTTCAGTATTTTTGTGTTTGGAATTCATACATGGTGCTTGACAAACGAAAATAACCAGAATCCATGTTTAGCAGTATATATTTTGAATTACCGTTTTGTTAACGAATGATAAGTGAATAACTTGTTTTAGATGTGTTTAATTAAGAATGGGGGATAATGGTGTAAAATGTAAATAAATAAAAGGTTTTCAAGTAATTCTTTACAAGTTTTTAAAATCAACATTTTGTTGATGCCAAATATACAATAGATTGTATCTGAAAACCATCTTTTACGACTGTCAATATCTGCGTTAGAATTACTGATAATGATGAAGTAATACATTTGGAGGAACCTGTTATATATCTTTCCTTGTATTAATTCTTGTGAAATTAAGGAATCAAATATCAGTAAGGAAGGTCAAGATTTTTTCTATGTTTGGTTTTACACCTAAAGTATCAAAAACTCCCCTTTAATTGGGAAGAATTTCGTCTTTGGTAAAAGTTCTTCTAGTGGAAGTTTCCGTGTTTAACCTATTAATGAGTTTAAAAGTTTTTACTTTGCTTCTGGATTTTGATTTGGACATGGATTAGTATGTTTGTGTTTGATTATGTAGGCAGATGCTCAATTAAAGTTAAACAATGTCATTTTAACGATAATATGACCTTAACTTCCAAATTGAGAGTCTATAATGATGCTTAAAATTCTTTGAGTAAGATAGATATTGCCCATAATTACAAATGAAAAAGAAAAAAAAAGATATTTACCTCTTGAGACAAAGTTCGATTGATAAAACACCGAGTTCGATAATACGTGACACACAAATTCCGTGCGTCATACAAATGACACCTATAATTTCAGTCTAATTTGTCATGACATCATGGAATGTTTTTGAAGTCATAGTGTATGAAAATTTTGTAAAAATGATATATTGTTTTAAAAACCTCTATATCGATTGAAGGTTTCAAAGTCAATTTTCTTTAATAAAGCATTTGTATCTGTTAAATTGATCTGCATCATATTTTAGCGCAAGCGGTCACTACATACATTGTCGTGATATAAGTGGACCGCATAGGGACGTCGTTGCCTTAAATGCAACTTCCGCAAACGATTCCTAACCGTTCTTGGACTAACTTGACCGAGTCTGAGTGTCGACATATTGGTGTACCGTCTCTGTCGCTGCCTGAAATCAGTTACGAAATTACGATAGACGTATGCCGCTATCTTGACATTGTGACGTAACGAACGGGCGTCTGCTCCTGCGACGGTTATCCAATCTCACTGTGACTCTTAGACACGCAACTAAACGAGATAATGTTATCTCATGTACACCGCATTGCTGGATTACATGATGAATTACAGCAATGTTCCTATCCCTTTCAACTTCCCTCAACCGCGACATTTCTCTTTACATTTTGGCAGTACACGAAGGTAGCTCAATGTCCACTCTTTATGCACTCACGTTTCATTTTTATACGCTAAAATAATTTTATTCATTTAAGATATTTATCTAAAGTGTTGTCACGCTCAGCTGAATTTTTACTGAAGAAACGTTTTGCATTACACCCAGGTAACCCAGTGTCAAAGGTAATTCAATGTCGTCGACCTATATGAAATCTATATTCCCTGCGACAAACTTTTTAATAGTGAGGTCACGCAAAACTGTTATTTAACGAAATAACTTTTTTTCAGTGCAGTACGGTAGCTCAGAGTCGATTCAATTTAACCCAATTCCGTCCATATGGCTAAAATATACCTAATTATTATGATACCGGTGTTAACTTTACAGCCCTAGACGACCATTTCATTTTAAATAAAAAGGATGGGTATAACTAATCAATTCATCTTAGGTTGTTGGTTAACATGTACCATATATAAATTACATATTTATATATTACACATATCACGACATTAACACAGCTTCAACTAAATGATGTAAATCCTAATGCAAAAGTTTTACTGTAGAAGATTCATCTTGGGCATAAAATTTTTTGTTTTTTTTAATTTTGCGATTTTTTAGTTATGCATTGGCTTGAATATATTTCAGAAGCCTCCAATGTTGCATCAAAAAGAGACATACTAATCCATGTCCAAATCACAATCCCAAAGAAAAGTAACAACATAATAATGTGATAACGACCATTATTCCTTTTTCATTTACAAATCAGACTATAATAAATTATAGTACTTACAAACAAGTGTAAGAAAATTGTACTCAAGCGTAAAATTTTTTAAAGGTTTCATATTTCTCAATGTTATAATATGATAAAAGATTCGTTCAACACAATATGAGTGTCTAGAAAAATCGGATTCACACAGATGACAGTGTAGAAGTTTCACCTACCGATGACCGACAAGATGACATTATTGACACGAATATAAATAATTAAGAAAGTGTTTTGGTGGTTATAATGTAAACCAAAGCTTATCTCTATTTATACCTAAATCAATTCCATAGAGAGCAACTAGACATCCCTAGTATTGCAAGTTGAAACGTAGTGTGAACGAAGAAATTAAAAAATAATTATAGGTATTGAAGCATTCATAATATTTCATGCTTATTGCCTTAAGAATAAAAAAACTGATATAATGTGATGTAAAGGGATTAAAACTTTCATTATCAAAAGTTGTAAAAACTCATACTTCAAATATACTGCTAGAATATATTTGTGATTCGTGTTCAAATGCAGGTCTAAAACATGTGCCAATAAAATGTTCAACAATGGGGTTCGCCGATATACCACGTGATACCCTCTAAAGTTTATGCAAAAAAACTTATTTCCAATGGATATGGAATCGCATGAGATGAAGTTTTCCCGCAAAAACGACGCCATTCCGGGAATCTGTGATGTTAACGTTTTCCAAAACGTTCCGCACAAACGTTAAAAGATGTTGATCACGTGGTACAGCGGCGAATTCATTCTTAAAGTACAAACGTTAAGAAACTGACGCAGTCGATTTAAAGTTATACAAATTTTATTGATAATTCCAATTTTTTCAATTTTTACAATACCTAATGTAAAACAAAAATAAATAAAATGAATCTATCTTGGTACATTCCATATACATATAATCATAACCAAATTATACTTTCTTTTTATTTTTGTCAACAGCAATAACGGTGGCAAAATTTACTGCGATTGCTAGCGATTCAAATAATCCTAATGCATTATTATCACTCATTAGAAAACAGATAAGTATCAAAATATATATTGGTAGATTATGGTATGCATACTACTGAGTGTAGATTTTTATATGCTAAAACCGAAAATGTTCAAATTTGTTATATGACAAATTAAACCGAATAATCACAAAACAACAAATCGATTAAAACCTGGCGTCATAAAAACAGCATACCAATTAAAATCTGACATCATGAAAACATCACATCGATAAAAACTGGCGTTATAAAAACAACATACCGATTAAAACCTGGCGTCATAAAAACAGCATACCAATTAAAACCTGACATGAAAACAACATACAGATTAAAATCTGACGTCATAAAAACAACATACAGATTAAAACCTGACGTCATAAATACAACATACTCATTAAAACCTGACGTCATAAAAACAACATACTCATACAGATTAAAACCCGACGTCATAAATACAACATACTCATTAAAACCTGACGTCATAAAAACAACATATCGATTAAAACCTGACGTCATAAAAACAACATACCGATTAAAACCTAACGTCATAAAAACAACATACCGATTAAAATCTGACGTCATAAAAACAACATATCGATTAAAACCTGACGCCATAAAAACAACATACCGATTAAAATTTGAAGTCTTAAAAGCAACATATCGATTAAAAACTGACGTCATAAAAACAACATACCGATTAAAATCTGACGTCATAAAAACAACATACCGATTAAAACTGGCGCCATAAAAAAGAACATACAACATTTTTGTGAAAACCGTGACAATCGTGTTCTGATGATAGATTGTATTTTGTGATTTGTCATTACTGTTTAATAATGTTTTCATAACGTCCAGATAACGAACGCTGAATCACTTTCCAACCCAAAGTCGAATGTTATCACGAATATCTTTGTAACTTATTCTACGTCTCCATGGTATCTTTGGTCGTTTTTGTCTTGTTCCGCTTTCTTCAGTAGGCGTCATTGTTGATGGTCGATGTTGTATGTTTTCCTTACCATTCAATCTTTTTATCACCTTTTCTTCAATATTGCTGGCTGTTCTTTCCTGATCTGCGATATGTCTATTTAATGACATTCCATGTTTGTCACACCGTTCGTTTTTCATGAGAAGATCATTTCCGCCATCGAGTGTTACCTTGTTTTTCCGTTTCGATGTTGATATGTTATTTTCACTTTCCCTCATGTCGTTAATGCTTCGTGAAACACTCCTTGTGATTTGTTTTAAAATATTTGCCAGACCTCCTTTATCTGCCTCTCTCAGTTTATTGTCCGAAAATGGAACTGGAACACGTACCCATTGCTCAAAACTGTTTTTGTGTTGCTTTTCAAAACCATTTACAGTCGATATTCCCTCTGGTATGTTACGTCCTTTTACCGTCTTTGTTGATGATTTTGTCGTAGAATTTTGTAGTTCATTCTGTTCTTTTTCGTGAGCAACATGTTTAAAAAATGCTCTGATTTTCATATCATTAGAATCTTGAACTCTTGGACCATGTCTCAAATGGGTTTCAGGATTTTTGGCGACAATATTATCTTTCTTCAAATTTCCAGCCAAATTACGGGGTAGATCTCGCAAATACCCATCCATATTTTGTTTTGCATTTATTGCTTCCAATCGGTAAGCTGTACAAGTTTCGATGAATGCAGAAGCTGTGAGACACGTCAGAACAACTGGTAACAGAAACATGGTTATAAAGTGACTGACATATCATGACTTGGGACTTTTATAACAATGTTATCTGTCAATCAAAATGGCATGACTTGAATTGAACACGCCCTTTTGGAATTCTGTCTTCAACAGATGGAAACATTTTGAGTGACAAACCTATCAGAGCAAAAGAAACAGATGTTGACCAATCCTAGTTCTATCATAAAAGAAATTGATAATTAGGAGGTGTGTCCTTAATAACAATATGTATATCTTACTTTAAGGTCATAAATAATAAATTATTTATTTGCATTTGTTTCAGGCGTTTGAATTGTGCAGACTTTCAGTTATTATACCATGAAAGGATTGGCTCTCACATTATAATGGACGACACACAGAGACATTTGAATCCCAATAGCTATAGCGATGTTATTTGTTTTTACTTGCTACTACTATTGTTGTTTTAAACTTTGATTTATCTTTTTTTAATTATAAGGTGAATTATAAGACATGAAATAGATTTTTATATTTCTTGAAATTAACTTCATTAAAATTGAATGACTAGATTAATTGGCACTGTTATAAAACATGGATGATGAGCGCAAACTTGTATGTGTATCAATATTGTCGTGTACGTTAAATATTATACTATAGATCGACGTTTCCGAATACAATTCCTCATCAGTAGTGATTGGACCAAAATTGTAAAACCAATATTTTCTTCAAGGTGTTGAAGGCGGACCGGAATATATTAAAACAAGTGTATGAGGTTTTAATTACATTTATACTATCAACCCAGTCTATAAGGACAAACATGTATATTGAAAACAGACATCCTTATATACAAATTCAAATAACATGAGTAATAAGCAATTTTGATAAAAAAAAATTGCCATTTAAAGGCATGTGGTTCTTTATAGATAACCTTTAAGACAGGTTTGACTTTATCTACATATAGGTACGTAATTTAAGTGGTTAGTGAACACACTACAAGTTTCCATTGTGGTTACCATCATATGTAACATTTCACACAATTTTGATTACATACGTGGCGGGTGTAGCTAGCTAAACAGGAGGTGCTTACCCTTCCGGTCTCATTTCCCTGGTGGAAGTTCTCCTGTCTAAACTAACACGGTGTGTTACTTTGCTTACTGTTTACTTTGCTTCTGGATTGTGATTCGGACATGGACTAGTATGTTTGTTTTTGATAAATTATGAAGTGCCGTTTTACCATTTATTCAGTATTTTGTGGTGTCACTAATTCCGTTTTAAATATCATTAATTCGAATTAATGATAACAATATATCAACTAGATTTTGTGATATCACTAATCCCGTTTTGATATCACTTATTCATTGACCAAGAAATGAAAATATTTAGCTGTACCAAATTCACTAATTCAATCTATTTAGTGATGTCACTAAATAGAATAAGTGCTATCACAAAGTGAATAAGGGATACCAATAAATCAAAATGACTTAGTAATTTCACAAAATCATATAAATGACATCAAAAATTATATCAGTAATATCACTAAATCGAATAAGTTATATCACAAAATATTTTATGCTATCGCTTATTATTTGATGATATCACTAATTTATTTAGTGACGTTATTAATTTGATTTCTTGATATTAGTGATATACGGAATACATTTGGCACCTTATAATAAATTGTACAAAGCCTACCTGGTTTGCTGAGTTTCCGTATGGATTTTCTCAAAATATTACTTTTCTGTCAACTGGTGTATGCGTGGTATAACTGGGACTTTAAGTTCGTCTGTTCAGAGGAGAACGGTGACTAGAATATTAAGTAATGAATTGTACAGTACAAACGTTACGGTGTATGATATAATTCAAACAACCAAATAATTCTAAGTGGAAGGGGTAGAAGAGCAACCATATATATATTATATATATATATATATTATATATATATATATATATATATATATATATATATATATATACACACGAGACGTTACTGGTGCATATCCATCGAACAATATAATACAGGGTAGTTAAAATTGGGCGTTGACAAACAGAGCATAGCATATTTTAATACTAAAAGAAGGTTAATTAAAAGCAGGGCATCAAGCACAAGTCTTTTAAAAAGTGTGCCATTGATGTTCGAATAAAGATAAAAGTCTTTTTAAATTAAATTGTTGAATAAGGACAATTCAATACATTTTCTCATTAATTTATTTGTTTGTATCCAATTCATATATAATAAAAGTCTAAAACTTTGAAACTGACAAATTAAGTAAAACACGTGATTTTCCACCAGGGATGTAAGGTCAGGTGCTTCGGAAGTGTAAGCACCTCCTGTTACGCTAGTTACACCTACCTCGTGGGTAATCAATATGAGGACGAAAGGACCATGAAACTATAGGACGTCAAGTATATTTTAGATGCTAAGCATGTACTTGCAATATTCTTTCGTCAACCATTTATTTGTAAACAGCTTGCTTCATTGTATTAAGTTCTCGTAGTGGGAACAAGCACTGTCATAACGTATTTATTGCAAAACAAATACATCATAAGTGGAGAAGCAGATATATTGCTGCATAGAAAAAGTGAAGACATCACGTTTGTCATACAGCTTCAAATGTAGCCTTTCATTTGGCGTCTTTATCGGGGTATATGTCTAAATATGAAGTAGAACATTAAGTATCTTTTATATCAAGATTACTCGTATAGATTTCATTCACATAGTATCTTAATTTTTATTATTACGACAACCTATATAAAATATAAAAAAAAATCCAAACACAGGACACCTGCTTCAATAAATATAAAAATATCATTAATAAAGGATAAGGTGGAGAGCAAGGCAATGCATATGAAATGTGTCAGACTCATTAGTAGAAACAGCATTTTAGATGCAAGGTTATTCAAAATTATATGTGGAGTTGCGTTGTAAGTACAAACAAGTATTTTTACACAATCAATGCGATATTTAGGAAATTAACGATATGATTGTTTTCAGGGTCTTATTACTCTTTCAGCCAACGATGTCTTTGAATCATTTAACAAAAAGTGCTTATCCTTCCAGAGCACTCGGCTTCACTTACCTGTTTGAAGTTCGCGTCTAATCTAATTTGTAAGTTCCAAAGTTTTTATTTTGCTTCTGTATTGTGATTCTGACATGGATTAGTATGTTTGTTTTTATTTGAACAGTGCGGTGGTGGATATTCAAGTTTCTAAAATAATGTTGTAACTTCGTCATCATCTGATTTTATGCTATATATGGTATTGGTGTTTGTTTCCCAATGTTTGAATTGCTCTTAAAACAGCTGGTGCACTCTGGTTTTAACATCAATCACTAACAGAATATATTTAAATCCTTTGTTGTAACGTGAAATATTGCGTGAAATGGTATTTCTGCTGGTAACAGAGGCAATGAATAGTATTGTCAGATAAATATTGTTAATCACAATTATATATTTGTAAATTTTAAAATTCTCAGAGCTATGCTTAATTGTTCAAAATATATTGCCGTAAGTGAATTTGGTAAAATAAATTTTGATCGTTCCATTTTTTCATTTCCATGTCTTAAAAATATTTGGATTTTCACAATTTTGGTTCAAGCACTAATGATGAGTAATTTCATTCTAATGCTGCAAGGTTAAAACAGGTTTAATCATATCTGCCAAATCTACATCATATTCCTTGTTCCGACCACAATCAACTATTCTGTCTACTGAAGCGACGATTTACCTCTTTATGTAATGTAAAATCAAGTTGTTTTAATCATTTGCAAATATTGTACATAATTGGTGATATCCTTTTTGTTTTATTGAAATGTATTTTCTGTGGACCAAGAAATGTACAAGCACAAGTAAAATTATAAGACATTTTTATCGCTGCATTGTGGTCAAACATAAACTTGCTAATTCATGTCTAAATCACAATCAAAAAACAAAGTAGAAACTTTGACACTGACAAATAAGGTAAAATACGTGAATTTTAACAGGGAAGCGAGGCCGGGTGCTCCGGAAGGGCAAATACCCCAATTAGCTAGCTACATCCACCACGTCATAATTTG
The DNA here is from genome assembly GCA_021292105.1 of Anadara kagoshimensis. NCBI lineage: Eukaryota > Metazoa > Mollusca > Bivalvia > Arcoida > Arcidae > Anadara > Anadara kagoshimensis. The sequence goes on from CM037857.1 coordinate 17,141,113, forward strand.
TGCCAAATTCGCTGACAATGACTTAGAGTACATCAGGAGGAATCTGTTATATACCTATCCCTGCATGGATGAATGTTAACACCGCCCCTTTATGTTGCATGGAATGTACGCCACATGTAGTAAGGGTATGCTATATGAAGTAACATTTTGGGTAGCTAAATGTAGTAACTGCTAGGTTACATTATATGTAGCGACATTTTGTAGCTATATGTAGTAACTCACTGATTATCCCGTTAATGTTCAAAGTGTTAATGGGTTCGACTTTACCAAAAATTTAAAAAGAAATAGTGATTGGTTGAATGGATGAACAGACAGACGGCAGACGGCATTCAAGCATAAAAATATATCATTGCATAACTGTTGATGTTTTTCTCCATGCCTGACCACTGCACTGATTTCTTTGTCTTCTTCTTTCAGTATACAAGTTGTTAAAAGATCTTTTCATCGTTTCATCGGTTCCTTAGTGAACATTTTATCTAGTGTACGTGTATCTTGAAATAAAAGAAAATAAACCAGTAATTCTGAGAGTACATGGACCCCTTCCAACTGAAAATTGTTTGGGTCCTTCCAGCTGAAAATTGTTTGAACTGTAAATGCAGTGTATGTGCTGTGCTTATAATCTTATTTCTGACAAGGGACTGAAAATGCATTTATGTGAATAACTAAATGAATAATAACAATATAACAAAAAGATGGATTTATTGTAATTATGTTATTTTAACAATGTATTATATATCACTGACTGATTTCAAATCAAGAATATGAAGTCAAATGGTATTGCCAGACAAAACAATATCTATATAGAGTAAATACATGTATATATAAATGTAAAAAATGGTCTGATAAAAACTTCACAACCAGTGTTACAGGAACATGCAATATTGTAGTGATATGACAACGTATACCTTGTTTAAATAAATTACAATTCATCTGTTATAATAACACTGTAAAATAAATGTATGATAAATATGATGGAAATCCAAATAAAAATGTTATAAATAAAAATAAAATAAAAAAATCTTTTGACCTTGTTTGTAATTTGTTCTCATGATATATGTGATCTGATATTGTACAAATGATTTATAAAACATGTGTACTGTTGTTATTCCTAAACTAATGAAATCCATGCATTTAAGAATTTAATATTTTTATGGTATTATACTTTCATGAAATCATTGATGAAGACTTAAATGGCATAAACATGATAAATGCACTTAAAATCTTAATTGTGCCCTATTAGAAATTTTGTGTGGAATTTGCATCCTGGTCCAAATGTAATTTCTCATCCTGAATAAATCCAGGGGTCAGCTGTTCGAAGCCTGAGTAGTTTAATAGATTAGTCAAAATTTAAATTTGCCATAATTTAAGATATAATATGAACTCAATTATTAAAATTTTGTAAATGAATAAAAATTCCATGATACCAAAGCACTAACTATCTATTCAATAATGATTTTTTGATTTTTTTTTTTCATGTTTTAAATATGTGTTAATCACTGATTAAACAAATCAAGCTTCCATAAACTGGTCCCAGAACTATAGTATAAATATCTAAAACTAACAGCAAATTTAAATAAAATGTCTTTCTTTAATTGATACATCCAGAGTGTAACTGCCATTAAACTATATAATCAGTGACCAAGGTATATTATTTCTGTATAAAATTCCACCGACTTCAGTTTAATGATCATAATAATGCTGTCTTATTAAGTTTGTAAAATGTAAGAAATTTAAAGTTTAAATTTCTCCGACTTCGGCTTCACGATACAATGTATACATACTGTCTTTTTAAGTTTGTAAAAGGTATGAATTTTGTATGAATTCTTTGGATAAAACTATAAATACATACACATTTTCTATTACAAGTATTAAGAATCTATGATTTAATTTAACATGATATGATTACAAATGTCAATGATCTGACATATATGTTCAGTCTACACAACTTCAACATCACAACCAAAGTCCTAATTCATAGAGAAACATTATTCACTAACCAATTTCAAAGTTTTCTCCAAAAGCTAAAAAAGCTATGATTCCCTTATAACTTATTATTTTCCTTTCAAAAGCAGTCATAAAATACAAAAGCAAAAGAATTACAAAATTTGAACCCCTCTTTTCAGAAAAAAGCCCTTTTCTGTACTTATTGCATCTGTAAAATTATACTAAAGAAGAAAATGAAATTTGATTTTACTCAGTGTTGTATAAAATGATGATTGCGTAAAAAAAATCAAACTGAGGATGAATGTTATAATAAGGGCAAGAATGTCAACTTAAGATGATGGTTTCAGTCAAATTATCAAGTAATATATGCTAACAGATTAAATGAAAAGAATCAAAAATATTTTTTATCAACCAAAAACCAATAAAATAGCTATAATAAAAAGTAAATCACCTAATTTCTAGATAAGTCAGTCAGACTTTAATTTTCCACTCATATTTAAAATATATACAATCATGTACATTTTTACTACCACAATTCTTTACAGGTCTGTTATACATTAACACACTGTCTTTTTCCACATGCACTACATCAAATTGGTCTATAAATTCTTGCTAAATTTGCACCAAATTAGAATATTGTTTAATCAGAAATGCTAATATAGAAAAATTCTATGCTATGATTGTTTTAGCTGGAAAAAAATTTCGTAGTTCATTAATTCAGGGAAATCAGGTCAAATAATTTGAAAATAACAAGAAATGTGGAATATTTAGTAGCATTAACATATTTGATAATAACATAATAATTAATGTGGATGCTCACAGAAATGTGATTTACTTGAAGGTAAAAATCTATATATATGTATGGACAATTTAGATCCCCTGCTCCTGCATTAAACACTATGACTGACTTATCACTATATAAATAATAATAATTCTCAAAATAAATGTAAATATTTCTGTTTCAGCTAATATTAAGTCAGATATAATAAAAACAGCAATAACAATTACTAAATAAACAACCTCTTTACTAATACTTCCACAGAAGATTTATCTATCGTACATGTGCCGTACCTCATTATACATGTACGGTAACCTTCAGATCAGTACATGTACCACATATATACACTATATATTCCTTTATGTAATCCCGAATGACTTGTATAAATACATGTACAGTAAACCTCCATGCATGTTCAAGACTCAATTCATAACATGCATGTGTTCCATCACTTGCCAAAATTACGGATCAAATGAAGGCAGCGAGTTGAGGTTTTACTGCAAGTTCATATTAATTTGAAAACTTTCTTTTTATAGATGTTTTCCATTTATAATATTATGGTCCCTACAACTGTAGACTTATAAATTCACTATATCAATGTGTATAGAATGTTTTTTTTTTATGATCAAGTCTTGTACAATCATTGAATACTGTAAATAATACGATTTCATGAGCACTTCATTTTTGTCATGTTAGAGAATAGCAAAAATGACATGTTGGCAAATGAAAGTTAATATAATGGTAAATAGCAAGTAATATTGCAAAACTAATATTTACAAAATTGTTTGTAATACAAATTTATGAAGTTGTCATGAAATTAAGAGTTATCTACAATATCTGCAACCATAAATGCAAATTGATCCCTTAAATATTCAAATTAACATTAATTCTAATTAATAAAATATGCGTAATAAAAGCACTTTAAACCAGCTATTGTGTTTATGATATTTTACACAAATTTGTGACAAAAGATAGGGAACTTTGATTGGTCAATTGAGATTCAAAATATAAATTTGAAGATCTGGTTAACAAAAACTACTGTCCGTTTGTATTTCCATAAATTCACTAAGCGCTTTGACTGGTTCAACTTTCTTCTTCCCAGCACTTTTTCTGACCTTTGACCTCATTTCATTTGGATCTTCACGTTTTACAAGTGGTTTTTTGGCTGGTGCCTTCATCTTCCATGTAATAACAGACAGCTGTAAATCAAACAGAACAAATACAATATACATTTTAAATGTTGGGTATATCAATAAACTCTTACAAGTATAGGTCATACACAATATATATAGCAGAGTCAATAGAAAATATATGTTTCTTTTAGAGTTATATATATCATTATATTATATATAGTGACATCCTTCCCGTGAAAACATACACATTACAAACAGTGAAAGCCAGTTCTGAACATATATTCACAGTGAACACTAGTTATGTAGTGAATGAGAACACTTTTTCCATTGGACAGAAAATATTTTTTTGTGGAAAAACTACACTTATACTAAATCATCCATTAGTACCAGTCGATAATGCATAAGCTGTCAGGAGAACATTGTAACTTGTCTGCATATCAAATCCATTTAAAATCTTCAACCAAACACTAAGTTTTTTTTTTACTAAAACCAAAATTTAAGCTGAAGTATATGCATACATTTACAGTAACAAACAATCTAAATAGTTGTGTTAAGTCTAATATTATTTAAGTACAAATTATGTCTAAGAGAGAGAGAGCAAGCAAGAAAGCAACTGATCTATAAATAGATGAATAATATACAACTTACATTTTTACCAGCTTGCTTATACTGAAAGAAATAAACAAGAAATTAGAAATAAAATACAATCACATAAAATAAATAAACTTTGTAAAACAGATATGTTTCTACATCCACCTAGAAACTGTACAATCAGTTTAAGGGTTCCGTAAAAACAATGAGCAAATGTGGGCCTTGGTTAGTGATCTAAATTGTGTGCTTACAGATTACTGCACCTCTCAACATCTAGGCTGGAATAACTCTCAAAACAGATCTTTTGTCAGTTGACTTGCTGAAGGCCAGTGGTTTTCTGTGGGTACTCTGGTTTTCTATACCATCCCAGAACAGACTGCCTCAATAGAAGTGAAAGAATCTTGACTGGGACGTAATAACCATTACTCCACTCCAAAACAACCAAATACACTTGCAGTGCTTTCTTTAAAAAAAATCTGTGGATCACATGCCGTGTGCTAGCTCAATTAGATATTACATGCATATGGTTTTTAGCTCCATCCTTCACTTTATGTAGGAATTTCAGTGGTATGATCCATTTAAGGACCATCAATGTAATTATATTTAATAATGGCTAATATTCACCTTTGTAGAAGCTACATAACAAGCTTTAACTGTTAAGACGACAGCATTCATTAAATTCTTAGCAGCTTGAATTAATGAAGTAGCACTATCCAACTGAAAGTATAAATATACATGTATATAGAAAATAATAAATGATTGCTTTTAGAAATATAATTATCATGACCATGTAAGTTAAACATTCATGTCATGTGTTGAAATATCATGCACAATCTACATGTACTTCATAGGAAGCGACATCTAGCATACTTATGACCCATCTAACATTGATCACTCTTTTGGTTCTTATCAGCTTTACTCTATCTTATAAATTATCAGAGTATAAAAGTAGGGATATGTTAGTTTTCCACATATGCTTTTGGATACAGATATTTCTTTGGTTTTCATACACAAACAAATTTAAAATCCTGTCAATATTATATATACAAGCAAAATCGACATTAAATTAAAACATTCTTCAAGTAAAGAAATTTCTTCAAAATAAGTTTTTGGATTTACCAACAATAGTTCATTATGTTTTATGATTTGATTGTTAAATTGAATGAAATTCATTGAAATTGCTCTTTCATCTACATGCAAGCTATTTAATAATATCTTAAGGCAGATTAATTTTACTTCCATACACATTGTGTAAATGTACTTACCCCAGATACAATGAGTTAACCACTAACATGTACTTACCCCAGATACAATGAGTTCACCACTAACACTTTGTACATCGGCTTTTACTTTACTTGTAATATTCAGCTGATGGCAATACAGGGCTATTCTTTGTAGGTAAGCCAATAAATCTTTCTTGGATGCTGAATCAGGACACTATAAAAAAGGTATTTCAATATTACAATACTGGGTCTAAATTTTAATGGACAATAAAGATTCATGTTTGTTATGTTAAAATCATATCTGAAACCTGTACATTAAAGAAACATTACTTAGTAGTTATCTGATGAGCAAAACATTGAAGTTAGATTGATAAAACTCTCTCTGGAATGTCACATGATGTGAAGTATATGGCATATATGTGTTCCAGGGTTGTTCAATATGTTTTGTGTATTGTATGATTAATCAAAAGCATTTGACTCAAATAGTGAAATGAACATTACATCCCTTCAAAGTATTATCTGTGAATTGAAATACATTATTTCAATCTCTGAATCCATTTCTGAAATGTGTGATGGTGTACTGGTTTAAGTAGACATCTGAGGCACTGACTGATGTCTGAGCCAAGGGTTTGTCCGGACTTGTAATGACGACCAGATAAGAACTTTTAAGTTTTAAAAATAGGAATAAAGATGTATGGGGCTAGAACTGGAAAGTGTGGTGGGTTTGGCAAGACGGTAACCTTCTCAGACTTAAGAAATTGCTCACCAGCTCAGATGTATGTGATGGAATATTATCAAGAAGTAGATGAACATACTTAAATCCTAAATTAAGGTTAACAGATTTGGGGGCAGAAAGTTTGTCAGTTAATCATCTTTCAATATACACCATCACTAGTTCTGTTCCCCTTTATAACACAGTTAAATGCACTCATTCTGGTCAGACTAACACAGAACTAGATGGAGGAGTGTTGTCATCGGCCTATGTGCCATCCTGGTACCACAGGCATAATTAAGTGAATGCATTCATCCTAGATGTGACATACCTGATCTGCTATACTTCCAGCTAATTTGTCTAGTTTTGTACCAGCCTCTGATATCTTTTTAGCAGCATTTATGACATCCATAGTGCTCTTTAATGGACCTCTCCCCCTGAAAAATAACGATGAAGACCAAGTTGATTCAAAATTAAAATGTAGACAAATTATGATTACTATAAACAAATCTTAAATAGTTGAAAAAAAATTACCTTTATTAAGATCACAAATAGCTACATGTGTATCCATGACCAGAAGTAAAACATACATGAATCAGTATTTTATGAAAAAAAATTCTGTGTAATGATATCAACAATCGTGACCATCTTCAGACTGCATGGGCATGGGAAAGATCAACTGCTAAGTACATCAAGTTTATGTATACAGTAAATCCTCATTACAATGCTCCTAGATAACTTTTGTCACCTCACTTATTGCCACACTATTTCAAAGTCCCAAAATCCATTTCTTCCTAAGATTTTCTTTTATAACTATCCCTCCATTTATCTCCCTTTACAATGCAAAAATTTGACTGAACCACTGGTGGTGAGGAATCCAGGTTTTACTGTACATGTAAGTGACTATGAATGTTCCAGTTCCTCTATACAATAAACAATGATAAACTTTACCTAGTAAAATCTGTCATTTCCATCATTATCATACACATCTGTTTAGCCATGACAATAATATCGTTTCCACTATCGTCCCATTTAGACATTTCTTGATCTAACTTTGCCTTTTCCATGCGGAATTCTGCTACTTCTTTCTGGATTCTCTCTTTAGCTTCCTCTGGTAGGTTCCTCATCATAGCTCTATCACTCTTACCATAGTCATCTTGTTCTGTCATGTAACTTGCTGCAAGATACATAAGTACAATTTATAGTGAGAATATAGATATAAATTATATACAATGTTAATTCAGTTATCCTCAGAAATAAATTTAACTCTGAACATGCAATTCAGTGCATTAGGATCCCCCAACAGCAGGTTCTTTTTTGTGAATGAACAATTATGAACAGTGATGGAAGAATTTCACTGTCTCGCATCCTCTCCTTCACCATGGTAACAAGACAAAACTACAAAGTTATAAAATAAGATGAAAACTTACATTTACTTCTTGTGTCATATTCATCTTCATATTCCATTTCTGTGTCTGTTTCTATTTCTTCTGGAGCCTGTAAACAAAAGTATATAATTCAAAGGTGTCAAGAAGCTTTGTCAATCAATGATAACTGTATTTGGTGTAATACAATTATCCTAATATGGATATGTATGAAGTATATTAAAAAATATTATACCACCTATTGTAAAATTTAAATACATGTTAATCTACACATAAACAGAATAATAAACATCAATACCAGTATATCACTTCTCATCAGTTCAGATTTTGAATGTGCATGTAATGCAACAAGTTTTCTGCATATAAGGCCAAAATATTTATATAATTGTTTACCTTTGTAACTAGAGCATTGTCTTGAGACAAACTCCCAAACAGTTGTAATCACAATCCATCAATAGGCAAGTGGAAAATAAATTATGGATCAGTCACAGTATTGGCCAAGATTTGAACCACTAGCCTTGAGCTTTTACCTACATGCCTAGGTAATTGACACACCATCTTATGTTGGTGTACATCTGTGATTAGCACAATTTAGTCATCCATAGATGAGATGGAGTGTACAAAATATTGGGATGGATGAATCAGACAAGACAGACAAACAAACAGATTCCTACCTACCCCTAAACTTTGTTTACATGCTTACAGGTGATATAACTATGCAAATGCATAAATACTATCTATGTTTCTATTCTCGGTAGCCAAATCACCAATGACTACAAATTTCAGGTTCTTTCAAATAATAACATTTTTTAACAAATTTTTGGAAAAAACTTTAAAAAGGATTATGTTTTCTCAAATTTTGAAAATATGGCCACTAAAAATTTTAATTTTGTGGAAACCTATAAATACATACCCTGTTCATAAGTACAGCCTGTCTGATATCTCTTACACCATCATATACAAGTCTACTGGCATCTATAAACTCATTCTCATCTACTTCTCTCTGAGGATTAACACTTAATGCATCTACTGCTATTTCAACCTTCTCAGCAAAATTGGGCATCACTGAAAATAAAATTTTAAAAACATTCAAATTAAAGAATGATGCAAAGTCGTCCTGATATATGCAATGAAAATTAAGATGCTGTAAAGACAACTAAAATTCACTCTATTTTTATTTTAGAAAGTCCAAAACTTTTCATACAATATCAATAAATTCATTTTGTAAAAGATTCAATTTTTTAGCTAAAGTATACCTAGTGTAATTCAAACTTCAACGAAAATAGAAATTGTTCAGAAATTGTTGCGAATTTGTGAAGTACAAGAAAACCTGTGTGTAAAATATCATACCTTGATCTCTTAACATTACAACAGCTTCCATTACACGTTCTGTATATGGTCCTGGTTCATAATTATCCATCTCCGACGTTACAACGTTACATACACGAGCTGATCTACCTCTAATAGCACCAGCGGTTCTGTCCAACGTGTCAGCATCTCCCATCTGTAACGCTACAACACACTTGTTCACATCTTCCAAGATATGGTTTTCTGTTGAAAAACAACAAATTTAGATATGACGCAAATACAAATATGATATGATATTATCATTTATACAGGGTTTTGGCAGGTTACATGACCCCATATACCCTGTCAAAGATTTATGTACCCTGAGAGGTTAGGACAATTAATCTTTGACAAAGTGCATGGAGACATACATTGTAAATAATCCTGCCAAAACCCCTTAAATGATTTTGTCATCATTCAAAGTGGCACTAAATTTGGTCTTTTTGACTGATTTCTTTTTGCAATGTATTTTACCAAAACAATTTACAAGTTACTTCCCTTATACCACTAAATATTTTGTGTCTGATATGAAACAGTACAACAATAAGCCAACAAAATTAATTTATTCATAATTATCAACATTTTGAATTTATTTACTTATTTGTTTATATGTATATATATTGAATGAATGATCACATGATGTAACACCTGAAGATAACAGATAACAAATGTTACAGTAAAGGAAACCAGCTTAATCTTTCAACTGTAATATTGAATGGTAATATAATGCCTAGGTTTATACAGCCATTGTGCACCGGAAGTACAATACCAAAGACAGAAATAATATTTTTTGACTGATTTGTGCCATTATACACATATTTTTGTTGCAATCTAGAGAATAGCTTTTAGATCTCTTGGAATGAAATTTAATGTCAAAACCCTTGCAAAATAATCCTGACCACTCTATCAAAAGTTGAGTTGAATTAAGTAATAATGTTTAACGTCCCAGTCAAGAATATTTCACTTATATAAAGATATAGCCAGCTATAGGCAAAGGTGCAGAATATTTCCCTGTGCATTGTGTTGGTGGCATTTTATAGCAGGATTCTTTATTGTGTCATGCCTACCATAATACAGGACTTTGTTTAAGTTCCCATCTGAAAGAACCATGATTTTCATTCCTAATACTGAGTGCTTGGATAAGGAACAGTCACTACTCACTTTCAAGTTTTTGGTCAAACCTGGCCGGGGTTTGAACCCATGACCTGCCACTTACGGGACGAGCGCTCTACCAATTGGTACCACAGTGGTGCTCTGTCAAAAATAGAGGTTTTAAGTAGGGGAGTACCTAGCCTCACTTTCCTGTGGGAGTTCCTAGTTTAACTTAATTTGACAGTTTTCAAAGATTTAACCACTTAATTTTAATTGTGATTTGAACATGAACTGGTATATTTGTTTTTAAAAAATTAACATACCTGATACAGCTAGGAAGTCATCAATAGTTGTGATATCATCAACTGCATCTGTTAATATTCTAACTTCTCTCTCCCAAGCATCTTTAAATACATCCATATTTTCCTGTGCTACTTTTGATCTGGGACGAGCAGCTAATATTCTAGCTGCATTTACAACCTGAAAAATACCACAACCTAAAATTATAATCCTGTCTTAGTTAAATGTAAATAATGTAAATACGAAATAGATTCTTGGAAATACCATAAATACCAATAAACAGAAAGAAACACAGAGAAGGAATGTAAGTACCTATATAGACCGATAAGACTGATAACCAGTAGAACTTTGATAACAGGAGTCTTGTTTTTTTTGTTACCATGGGCAACTCAATGACAATATTTTTACTTAACAGGTTTTAAACATCTCCATATTTAATCAAAAATCTCTAACACCCTGGAAACCTGAAGTTAAAACTGAAGTTTGAACACTTCAACTTCTCAGTTTTATTGTTCCCATGGTTACTAAATTATCCATTGTGAATAAGTCATAAAAGTTCCCTTGACCATGCATATTTCAGAATATAACAAAACAACATATGCATAGAAGTTACTAATATTACAAACCAAGTTAATATGGCATCAACAATACAACACAAAATTGTTATAGGCTTTCCTTAAACAAACGAATGTGTTTGGAATATTTATCTCAACTTTAATTTAATATTAAACTATCACAAGTGTGTTTTTGAGATACCTGTGGACAGAGATTTTCTATTTCTGCTGCAGACATTCTCACTAATTTGACTCCTTCTTCATTACTTGACATTGAACATGCTAAATTTGCTACCTGGAAGATAAAAATAAGGAATGTGAAAGAATCAAATGAAGAATAAACTCTTCAGAACTGTAAATATTGGTAGGTCTGTTTTACCTGTATTCAGTTTTCAGAACAACATAGCTTGGTAGTGCACCTACTGTATCACTAAGAAGAGCATAGCTTTTCAGTGCATCAACTGCATTAAAATGAGAGGTCAGAAAAAAAACAAGATAGCTTGCCTGAACATCTACTACTTATACAGCAGCTGTCAGTATAGGTTTCCAACAAATCTAATCCTTAATAAATTAAGTAAAATATTTAAACATTTTTTCATTAAAAAAACCTTGACTTTCTGCTAAAAAAAACACAAAGACTTCTTTGACACAAAACATAATAATAATTTCCCCAAAAATTTTGGAAATAATTTCAAATTAGATCAGTTGTGCAACATACTCTTATCAGCTTTATCAATGTAAGTCCATATTTGATGCACTAAATTGCTCATGAGGATCAGTGCATTCTTTGATATTACAAAATTTAACAACAGTACTTGTTGAAGTACTAACAAAACAAGCAGATATCATAATAACAAGTCTGTACGACTTTTAGTTACAGTATAATCTCTTTAATTTATTTTGGGTAGAAAAAGTCTTCAACTTTATGAATACATTTAATATTCACATTGTTAGTAAAAACACACTGTAGGTTCTTTACTAATGGACCAACATTAATGACAGCATTCACATTTTAAACAGAAAGAAATAAACCTTACCATATTACATGTATTTTGTAATACAATGATGGAATTGAGATTACGCTTTACAGAACGTTATGGATTCAAGTAATATTACAGATTTATGCCATTGCTTGGACACATTACCTCCACAAGTTTATTTGCATGTTCCATGAATACTTGTGCATACTCCTCGACACCTTTCTCATCTCCTGCTTTGGCTGCTTCTATCAACACCAGCAGTGGTACATTGGTCTCCAGGAAAGAATCAGACACATGATCTACAACTGCTTTCCTTAACTGAAATATCACATAACAGTTCATTAATACCAAGTAAATTATCAACAATTTATAACTGAAACAAAAGTGTCCCCAAATTGAACCCAAGTGGGAAATCCATGTCAACACTATACATCATATATGTGCTCCATCCCTCCCCACTGTTTGTGACAAATAATCATTTTTCTCAAGATGGTGTCCTGCCTTAAATATTTTATCAACATAATTCATAATTCTGGGAAATAAACAAAAGTGTCAGCTTCATCTATACATCGTACATAAGGTACACTGAGTTGAGTTGAGTAATGGTGTTTAACATCCCAGTCAAGAATATTCAACTTACAATAATGTATATCAAGACGTTGCCAGCTATAGTCAAAGGTGCAGAAATTTTACCAGTGCATTGCACTGATGGCATTTCATAGCAGGGTTCTTTATCGTTCCAAACCTTCTGTGACACAGGACTTCGTTTATTTTAAATTCCCATTCGAAAGAACCATGACTTTCATTTTGTAATGCCGAGTGTGTGGCAAAAGAACAGTCACTACCCACTTTCAAGTCTTGGGTCAGATCCAGCCGGAGATTGAACCCACAACCTCTCACTTTACTTGCAGTGTGTACATTGAAGGGTAAAACTATTAGTAACTACTGCTAAAGTGGTTAATAATAGCAATAAAATTCAAATGAGCAACGTAAAATAAAATAGCTCTTAAAACAGATTTTCTATATGATAATTACTTCTTCTTGGAGATTACATATAAAATTAAAGAAAAAGTATTTAAAAGCACGGCTTTATTATTTGTGTACATGTAATATTTTTCTGTCTCTGTAAAGATATGAATCTTAATACCTCTTGCTTGTCAAGGCGAAGAGAAATTCCCTCACACATGTTACACTCTAGCATAAAGAAGTATCATAAATTTAACAAAACTACAAACATAACAATACCTGACGTCTCAAGTCTTTGGTTTTCTTTTGCATGTTGTCGATGGCTTGTTCCAATGCTTCACTTGGCTCACTTTTACCAGCCTAGAACAATTAATATTCAGATAATTCAAACATTAAAACAAATTAAGATACCTACTAAGTAACTTCGAAAATGTCACATCCAAAAAAAAAAAAAAAAAAAAAAATCAATTAAAAAATTAGTATTTTTAAAAATCAAAACAACAGTAATTCACAATAAATACTCCTAACTTACACCCATTTGTAAATCAAATACATTATAAACCGGTAAATTAAGTAAGCAAATATACTTAAAAGTGTTTATCTGTCTCCTACACTCTTGTACATTCTAGTGGATAATGTGATAGATTATATTTTAGCTGATTTTCAAATATGTGAGTGTGTTTATCAGCTTTCAATCATTAGAAGGGACAGAATTACTAAAGCAATAAATTTCCAAAAAACTTCAGTATATAAAATTAAAATTCATACAATTTTTATCATTTTAGCAAAACATTCAATTTTCCATATTCAAAAAAATGCTGATTGTGGTTCAGTAATTAAGCCAAAACAAGCATGAATATTCAAAACAAAATTGAAATAAAACTTATCAAACATTCAAAAACTTAAAATGGAAAACCAGTTGATGTGTTGTTTTGGCACGAAGGCAAGTCAATGCAGTTTATGCAAGAAAACAAAATACATGTTCCAAAACAATTGTTTGCTGTATGTTATGTCAACATCTACGAGCATCTGATAATAAACTAAAACTAATCTGTACAGCTAACGACAAAACACATGCTGTAATGACTTTAAAAATATTAGTATATGTATTAACACTACCTAAAATGCTTCAGTTTGTTATGAATAAATGTAAACTCATCTCACAAGGGGATTTTATTTTGCTTGAACAGATAAAGCCACTCGTTTATGTCCAGCTCATTCTAGTCATCATGGAAACAGACGAGAGATGACATGTGATTACGACCAAGTGGAACACCATTATCGGGGTTTCGGATTTTGAAATTGCTGCACTGCAAATGATGCCGCAATGCATCGTCTGGTTCAAAAGGGTTAATAATATCCACAGGGAAATTCAAAATCAGTTTTGAATTATTCAAGTTAAAGTAAACATGTACTGTTGTACTGTTGTTATCATCATGTCATTTCAAACCCTGTCAAATCTAAGCAAAGATCAATGCATGCAAATATCTGAACAAAGATACAAATGTACATATCAAAATTAAGACAAAAATATACAAAGTATGTATTTGAATTATTTCCCTACATATTCATATAAATATATGCATGTAAGCTTAACTAACATTTCTATATTATTTCAACTATTTTAAAAATTTTGTTATGAAATGATAATGAGGGTTTAAATTATGTTATTTATTTTTGAAAAGGGAAATAACAGCATACATCACTGCATATCTGGTGTTAACATTCCCATCATTAAGAAATTGTTGCTATTTCTGTCAAATTATGTAAAAATATTTTCGTTGTGTGTAATTAATTTTGTTTTTTCAACATAAGACGCTAAAGAACTTTACAAAACTTTTTAAATGGTGTCTTAAAGGTATACTTGTCACAGCCACCCCCATACTGCTGGAAACATGGTGCAGCTTGCTTGCGCCTCTAGTCCATAAAAACAAGCCCTATGCCCAGATGCCAGTACTTCCAGGGAAGCTACTTCCCTGTTTGTAAAAATTAATATTGAATGTTGATACTCATGCTTGTTAAAACAGGAGTTCACACCACAATAATAAATCATATTTGAAACAAATACGGGTAATTTCAATTTCAATCATTGCCTGTTATACATGGGGACAGAATTGAAACCAGATATACAATTATGTGATGTAAATTATAACAACATAATGCAAAATTGAGGTCAAAAATCATTTTAATGCATATAGTGAAATCCAGGAGTTTTAATTTATCTTGCAGTTGCAATTGGTAAATGGTTGCATACCCATGCTTACTGACTCAAAATTATAATAATTTACTGAGAATGATAAGGCTTTCCTGGCCAGAATCGAATCAGTTGGTACATGTAAAAGTAGCTAAAGAAAAAAAAGGAAAAATTACATGTAAAATCTTATCAATACATGTATCTGCACTGTAAAACCAGTTTATTAAATCAAATCTTGAATGGGATTTTTTTTTGCATATAACGAAATCAACATTTGACTAGAAGTAGAAGCCAAGGGACTGATTGAAAAAGCAGGGAAATGTTAACTAGGGGTGTGTATATATAACAAGAGGCCCATGGGCCTGATACGCTCACCTGATAACTAATGGCTAGCTGATAGATTTAAAGACAACATAAATACTAAACCCCAATGACTTTTATCAATACCTACAACATTCTAGTATACATGCCTATACAAAAAGTTAATAGTTTCAAGATAATTAACCATTTCAGTATTGTTTCACATCTGTGACCTTGACCTTTGAACCCATGACCTTTTTCTATACATCAAAATGATCGTTGTATCGATACCTACAACATTCTAATATACAAGCCTATACAAAAAGTTGATAGTTTTTGAGATAATTAACCATTTCGGCATGTTTCACATCTGTGACCTTGACCTTTGAACCCATGACCTTTTTCTATACATCAAAATGATCGTTGTATCAATACCTACAACATTCTAATATACATGCCTATACAAACAGTTTATAGTTTTCGAGATAATTAACCATTTCGGTATTGTTTCGCATCTGTGACCTTGACCTTTGAACCCATGACCTTTTTCTATACATCAAAATGATCCTTGTATCAATACCTCTAACATTCTAATATACATGCCTATACAAAAAGTTTATAGTTTTCGAGATAATTAACCATTTCGGTATTGTTTCACATCTGTGACCTTGACCTTTGAACACATGACCTTTTTTTATACATCAAAATGATCCTTGTATCAATACCTACAACATTCTAATATACATGCCTATACAAAAGTTTATAGTTTTCGAGATAATTAACCATTTCAGTATTGTTTCCCATCTGTGACCTTGACCTTTGAACCCATGACCTTTTTTTTATACATCAAAATGAACGTTGTATCAATACCTACAACATTCTAATATACATGCCTATACAAAAAGTTTATAGTTTTCGAGATAATTAACCATTTCAGTATTGTTTCCCATCTGTGACCTTGATCTTTGAACCCATGACCTTTTTTTTATACATCAAAATGATCGTTGTATCAATACCTCTAACATTCTAATATACATGCCAATACAAAATGTTTATAGTTTTCGAGATAATTAACCATTTCGGTATTGTTTCGCATCTGTGACCTTGACCTTTGAACCCATGACCTTTTTCTATACATCAAAATGATCGCTGTATCAATACCTACAACATTCTAATATACATGCCTTTACATAAAGTTTATAGTTTTCGAGATAATTAACCATTTCGGTATTGTTTCACATCTGTGACCTTGACCTTTGAACCCATGACCTTTCTTTATACATCAAAATGATCCTTGTATCAATATCTACAACATTCTAATATACATGCCTATACAAAAAGTTTATAGTTTTCGAGATAATTTACCATTTCAGTATTGTTTCGCATCTGTGACCTTGACCTTTGAACCCATGACCTTTTTCTATACATCAAAATGATCGTTGTATCAATACCTACAACATTCTAATATACATGCCAATACAAAATGTTTATAGTTTTCGAGATAATTAACCATTTCGGTATTGTTTCGCATCTGTGACCTTGACCTTTGAACCCATGACCTTTTTCTATACATCAAAATGATCGTTGTATCAATACCTACAACATTCTAATATACATGCCTATACAAAAAGTTTATACTTTTCGAGATAATAATTATAATCAGAGGTAAAAAAATTAGGTCACG
This sequence comes from Anadara kagoshimensis, assembly GCA_021292105.1. Taxonomy (NCBI): domain Eukaryota; kingdom Metazoa; phylum Mollusca; class Bivalvia; order Arcoida; family Arcidae; genus Anadara; species Anadara kagoshimensis. Next base: position 17,158,296 of record CM037857.1, read on the forward strand.
ACCTTCACAATTGACCTTGACCTCATTTTGATAATACTAACAAGAAGATGTCAAAACTGAAAACCCCATGTCATTATCTGGTCAAATAGTCAAGTTATAACAATTTGAAGCTATTTTACGATTTTTTCAAAATTAAACGCAAAAACGCGTAACCTATTTTTTATCCGAATTTCACAAAATGAACAAACTATAGGCTTAAGACCCTAAAGAAGCCAAATATCACATCAGATTTTTTCTCCAATCAGTACTTTCGGAGAAGAAGATTTTTTAAGATTTTTGCACCCCTAGGTCACCTTGACCTAGTTATGGTAGCCATGGCAACGCCACGAACAAATCTGAATTGCACCGGCCCATATATACTTCTGACAAAGTTTCATTAAAAACTGTCCGGTAGTTTCAGAGGAGAAGTCGAAAATAGGTGTTAACGACGCACGCACGCACGCACACACGCACATACACACGCTGCGCTATGCCATAAGCTCACATGACCTTCGGTCAGGTGAGCTAACAATATACTGGTAAGCTATTTATTATATTTTATTTTATTTGGAAAAGCTTTATACCATATTGGTATCTAAAGATAAGAAATTTAAGATAAATTTGGAAAAGCTGTATACTTTAGCTAAAATTTGAAATATAATACAGTATATATCATGGTCATGCCTTACCTGTGAAGGTAAATTTATCTGTAAAATTGTATTTCAAGTTTATTCTAGCACTGAATACTTGTAAAAATATTTTACCCAGTGACCTGAACACTTCGAAAGAAAAAACCCCAACTTCAATAGTTTCCTTATACTAATACTTGATGAACCAAAAAAAGGTATAAATTCTGCCAATCTTTCTGATTTCACAGGCCTAGGCTCTGTACCAGAGATAGGAATGATAGTTCTACCAGGATGTAAGAAAACCCATATGGTACCAAATGATAATTTGTAACTGTTTGTTGAGAGATATGCAGACGTTATAATGTAACAAAAAATTTGAACAATTTCATGACATCACATTGAGAACTTTACTTAAACATCAAGTATTTCACATTCTACATTATTGAAACTTTTTCATATTTTTTAAATTTGTTATTCTGCTCTCCATAGACCTTGAAACAATATGAAATGTCATAAATATGAAAAACTTAATGACAAAAAAATCTAAATCATAGCTACATGTATATCTTACATTATTCATGTATTCTGTGAGAAGATCTTGTAAGGCTTGTCGTACTGCATTACACTCCTGTACGATGCGTTCACGTCTATCATCTCTTGTACATGAGGAATCGGCCATCAAAGCTGCACCACTAATAATACTTTCAAGTCTTTCTTCAAGAGATGGACGAGTTCTTACTTCATTATAACTCAAAGGATCCATAATTATTTTTTGCTAAAAAGTAGACAAAGAATCAAATACTGAACCAATTTATCTTGACAAATTATAAGCAATAAGAAATTTACCAATGAAATATTCAATGTCAGTTTCTTCTTTAACATGCTAATGATATTTGTTTTTAATTTTTTTTTTTTTTTGCTAAAAAGAATTTAAATGATATATGAAAAATGATTATCAAAAACACTACAGGTATAATAGAATTAATATCGATTTACAGTTATATATCTATACAAGTGGTTTTAATACAAAAGAATGACTTGTGAAGCTGTTTGGGGTTGTCTTTAGTTTACATGTATGTACTGAAAATTTTTTTTTACAGCCTCAATATAAATCATTTTGTTCTACCCATACAACTATAACATACCATTAATTCATCTAAAGCAGCGGCCAGTTCCCCCGCTCCTTCGTACGGGTGAGCATCTGAAGATCCAGAGGCCTGTGCTACACCAGATATAGTATTTACTGCATCCACTAACTGTTGATATGCATAGTCTCTGTTAGCTTTAGCTGGTGCCAATTCTGGATGTCTAACATATGCCTACAAGTATTGTATTATTGTTATTACTGCTTTTCTGTTGAAAAGACACATATTGTTAATACCTGAATATAAAATACATAGAGTGGTAGTATTCACTGTTAATATATACACAATACATGTTTTCCAAGATAAGGGCAAATTGAACAAAATGATGGCTTCGTCGATTTATTACCGTGATTTCACTGAATCCATCTATTGATCACTCATTTTTAAAAATATTTCTAGTTTTAGAAGGTTGTTTTTCATACAATTTTTAATTTTGCACCCTAATATTACTTCGAGTTATCAGAGGTATTCAAATTATAGGAGTTTGAGTTATCGAAGTTGTATTTATAAAGTTTATATAGAAAAACGGTTGGGACAAAATTATGACTTCGAGTTATCCATGGTATTCGAGATATGGAAGTTCGAGTTATCGAAGTTCTACTGTATATGTATACTAGTATGTATATGTAAATGTTTGTATCATTTTTTATTTTTATTAAATTATTGTCAAAACTTGACAGCTTATTTATGGGTATACAAGATGAAGTTAAGCATGAATAGACAATAAGAACACAATGAATAATCAAATATATACTGACTTTATATATATAAGAGTAAATAATCTGTACCTTTGATGTTGTTAGTAACATCATACTATTTTTCTTCAATACAGCTCTTGCTGCAGCAATGTCATCTCTTCTTCTAGGGTCTTTCAAGTCCTGCAAATTAAAACTTATATGTATCAAATTACTTTTATACTGTACAAGAAAATCAACTACTGGTATGAGATAGTGTTGGGAATTGGTTGCAATTTTATTATTGATGATTGGTTCATTGCAACAGATCAATCATTGTTTATAATTGATTAGCGACATTTTATCCAAATTATTTTCGACATCACCCATTATAACATCTGCTGTTTCATTTCCAGTGACCAGTTATTTGATTAGCTAGGAAAATGAACAGCAACCAATGAGAAGGAGGCTTTCAAATGTGTATCGGTTACTAGAAATAATTTTCCCTGATTATGCTTTGCAATATAGCTAATTTGCTATAAGTTATGGACCAAAACTTGGGTTAAAAAATTGTGGTCGGGTGCCAATTTTTTTTTCATAATCATTTGTATTTGATGTTTCAATTGTATGATTGGTTAATTGGTTGAAGTATCCAACCAATCTTCGATTATTTCTATAAATTGGAACACCACTAATATGAGAGCAATTTAATTTGGCATTAATTGAAATTCTTAAAAATTAAATAAACTGCTAAAAAATAAATGTTTGTTATAGGATTAATGATGGTTAGGTTAGTCACAGTACTCTAAATAACTTATAATTTCAACCAGTCCTTGTCCATTCTCTATTGTAATATATAGAAACCTATTGAAAATGAAACTTAAGTTTTTCCAAAAAGTTACTAGTCTTTCACTGTGTGACTTGGTGTTTTTCAAGCACTGTTAGACATCACATTTTGGTTGGAATTTCCTAATTAATTTTTGCTATAAATTTATGAATCACTGGTGATCAATTGATGATTTTTGTTGTTTATGAAAAGGCCAAGACATAGCAGTCATGCAATTACCGTCACCTTGCCAGACCATCTACAGATCTGTACTTATATACTGGGTACTTACATTCTGTCTTTGGGCTGCTTTCTGTGCTAAATCCACTAAACTCTCTCCAAGATCTTTAAAGCTACTCATTAATTCCTGCTGACTTGCAGCATTTCTTACTCTATCTAAATCTCCTTCAACCTAGACAAAAGGAATATTTTTATTCATATAATTAGCATATATAATGCAAAATGATTAACTGTAATAGTTAAGCTTTCACTGCTTCAAGAACACGTATTAAGTCACAAAGATGACATAAGGTAAAACATGTGTAGATAATCAATTTGACAGTGGATTTACTCTCACATATGTGTATAATTAGTAATTCTGACAACCATAAGCATTAATACACAGCAAATATTTTGGTTTATACAGTATTATAATTGTTTAAACAAGTTTATTGCAAATCCAGAGTATGGTGGCAATGCAACTTCATTCCCTGATGTATATGTACATGTATATACAGGTGGTCCAGATCAAATATATAAATCTCTCGGCTTATTGGGTAACCATTCTCCTTTTTTTCTCTTATTTCTTTCAATAAAATGGAATCTATGTATGAAACTAGGCCCAGTTTAATATACATGTATGCTGAATATATAAAGAAGAATTAGGTCTATATGCCAAATTGTACCCGACAAAGCTTTCCTACCTCAATATCAAACAACCAAGTAACCGAGGTAATGAAATATTGCTTGGTGTCATAGATTTTAATGATTACAGGGATTGAGATTTACAGGGGCCCAGTAGCCCATGGCCCTCAAAAATTTATCTCGGCCCCCAAAGTTTTAGACTTTTGTTATGTATTGCTATTGCCACTTCTCTTTAAAAGTGAGCTGATCCCCTAACTCAAACTTGTTAAGCTTTATCCCTGATTAACATTTTTATTTTAGTTTCTACACATCATAATACTGGACAAGGTGCAAGTATGTAAATGAACATTAATTACCAGTCTTAAAGATTTCATCAATAAATGTACATCCACCATGTCTGCCAAGATCAGTAACCTAGTAACAGCTGACAGAAGAGCTCGGGCAGCTCGAACCATGGCACCACGCTTCATTCCAGAGAATGGATCAGCAGCAAAATCTTGTGAAGCTTCTCGCATGGTAACACCTATAAATGTATGAGACATAACCATGGTGATGATATAATATTTAACTGGTATATTTTAAAAATTTTTAGTGTTTAAATTAGGGCAATGAGGAGCATAAAAATACCTCTACATTTTATTGTTAACCCAGAGACTCAGACTTATGTAATAAATACTTTAATCAGTATGTCTATGTCTCCTTCTGTTTTTAATGACAAAATACATGTAGCCAACTGGTTAAACATAACATATAAATTAGTTTTTATATAAATCTCTTAGCTTATTGAGCTACTGAAGCTTAAGCAAAATATGAATATTTTTGTTGTGAGATAGGTTTCAGATATGTTTCTTATTAAACTGTTTTTCTGATATCAATCATACAGAATCATGCTATCTAGTTATCATTTGTCAGAGTAGACCTATGAGAACAGCTATCACTGAAAGTATTAAAAGCATACAAAATACTCAAATATTGATTAGAGGTCTCAGTAAGTAAAAGGTTTAAAGTGATAGTTTCCACATCACAGTGCCACTCTCTCTATGGATGCAGATACTTGTGTAAGAGAGTTTGTAAGTTTAACTTTACTTGTTGAAGACCAATTTTCTCCTGGTACTCTGGTTTCATAAACCATTTAGAACTGAACGTCTTCTGTAAGTGAATTAATCTTCAGAGGGCACAAACACAATTATTCTACCAAACCAATCTTTTGGTCAAAATTATACCTGTTTTACGGACTTCATCCACTGCAGCCAGCATATCTGGTTTGATATCTGGATTTTCATTGGCGATTTCTTCTCCCCTATCTATGAAGTTATCAGTGGCCTTTTGTACAGCTGCAGCTAATACATGTGCTCTTTTTGATCTGCCTTTTTTCTTATTTGAAGGACTTTTCTGATTTACCAAAGTAGTGACCTAAAATTCAACCACAACTTGTTGTAAAATGAATATTTTAAGCACAAATGATTACAAATCACATACAAAATCCTATATGCGATGATAATGAAGATGTTTAATCAGGTAGCCATGTTTAAATACACACAGACTGGAAATTTCCATCAAAGGAATTAAACTTTAAGGCCTTTTTTACAGCTTCCATTTGACCCTCGACTTTCATGGGTCAAATTTCTGATGAGGTATATACAAAATTTCAAGTTAGACTTTATAAACACAATTTTTGGGTTTTTTTTTTATATTTTGGAGTAAAAAATATAGTATGAAGGAAATAATGGAAGCCCTAGCCCTAGATTAAATTTAAAATCAAATGAAGATGTACACTTCACTTGTCAAAATTATTTGTCATGCAATTTTTTTCAGCATAAATATTCTGTAAATGTTTACTCCAGAACTTCTAATTATGGTACTGACATTGGTACATGATACCATTTAAACATACATGTAACAACTAACATATTGTTTTAATGTTTAAAAGTCTTACTGAATTCATCTCGATGTAAAGGTATATTAACATACATGTATATATAAATACATATAAATATATATTCATCTGTTGGGGGTGAGAATTTGTACAAAAAAATCCCATAACCATGTGGGTTTTATTTAAGAAACTGCTTTTCTTACTGCATTTGTGAAAAGTTATTTTTTGACACATACACACATACAAGTATGTTATAATAATGACACCAATATACATGCATATTTATGGTATTTGTATGTGTGTATCGGTGTTTTCAATACAGCCAGCAAGGCAACAAAAGTTGTCTGCCATTTGTTTTGGTTTGGTTTCAGTTTTATACCAGCTTCTTCTAAGTTTACATTTAGAATATATTTGTTTTGCAATATGCTACATGTTATTCCCTACTTGTTGTCTACTGTAAGAAATTTCTACTGACAGTACTGTAAAACTTACTGAAAGGGATGTGGTATATTTATATATGTATGTGTAATGAAGTTTTGATAAATATTCATTCCTTAATTATTTTGTTATACCTGTGTAACTAAAGGTTCTAGTGTTTTTTCCACTGACTTTGTCCTAATTTCCAGATTCTTGGGGTCCCATTTTATCTGTAATGATCCCATCATTTCAGGACTGGTGTCCATAATGTATTAGTTCTTATTTCAATAAATCTGAAAAAAAGAATCAACAAAAATTCTTTTATAAAACACATTATAAGTTTTCATCTTTTGAACATCAATTCCAGGTGCAATCTGTAATTCATATTTCAATATGACAGCTGATAGTCTGGAGAAGGGATGTACATGTAGTAGATTAATTTAAATAATTACAGCTGATACAAGCTTAAATTAGGGGTTTGTCTAATATGACCATATTTAACATGTACATGTACTTAATTTCAGACGATTATTTCTCTGAATTGCTCAGATTGTATTATTTGTCCATGTCCATGATGATTTCAACCAAAATTTGGTCATAACAAGCCCTGTTTTTCAGTTTAAATTGTCAGTCTGACAACAGCACATTTTTCGAAAACTAGCCTGCTGTCGATCTCTGACTCTAATTAGTTAAAGTAGGCCAGAACCAGATCTGGTTTTATCCCCACTTCTAATTCCTGGTACACTAATGCAAGTTTGTTCTTTATTGATACAAAGACAATAAAATCTCACAGATATCATATCTTCAAAGGCCAATTGCAACCATTTACAGACAGAACCAGGCAGGGTTCAAGGTTAGAAATGATTCAGCTGTTCAGTAGTCCATAGATTCTACAATAGATCCTACAGATAATTTGTTGCGGGCCAGGCTCGATAGGTGGCCGGGTAGCTCAGTGGGTAGAGCATCCCGCTAGTATTGGGAAAATCCCAAGTTCCAGTTCCAGTTTGGCCGCTGCATTTTTCCCCTTTCCTGATCAACAGACAAACAGGTCTGGATCCCTACTCACAATTTTTAACCGATTACTATTACAACTTTCCTGAAGTGAGCTGAACCCCCCCAACACATAATAGTCGAGCTCATCTCTGCATGGCATAATTTCTAATTAAGGAAAATTATAATTCTCATCTAAACTGCATCAAAATTTTGATTGCAACCCGGCACCCCCACCACCCCATCTCCCCTCCCTTATGCAAGAAAATACTTCAAAGTCCAACAGTTTTGAGCAAATAACACACTCCCAATGTTCGTTATATAGCACTTTTGATATTTACCTTATTCAATTTTTGTTTGATCTTACCATAAAGTTAAATTTCTGAACAAAATTCATAAATACCAGACAGATGACAGATTAGCTCTTCCTACTTCCCTGATCTTTACACCAAACTCGCATAATAATCAACGACGCCTGTTATAAACGATAGCACACATAGTATTCGCACCAGTCTAGAAATGAGTAACCGTAAACTTCCGCTTTTACGTCTGTAAAACCCCATGCGTCAACGTTCAAAGTACGGTTTATGGCAAATAAAGACTATTTCCGTTCGTTATATTGCGAGATAATGTCTACAATTATTTCATATTTAATTATTCCAAATAAAAATGGTGATATAAAGCTATTAGATATTGATATGGTGTTTGAAAGTTATCATTTTTATTCTGCAAACGACAGAAAGATCAATCAATGTATCAGCCAAAAGAATTTCAGTCACGTGGTTTTATCTAAAAATTTAAAACATTCCAAAAGCCGCGCTAAGGTGCAATATATGCAATGAAATTATTTTCGACTATTATTTCACACGAAACCGCGTGTTTTTAAAAACAGTTATCCATCATGTTGCATTATTTCAATTTTTATTAACTTGATGAATATAATTTTTTTTTTAATTTAATCATGATAATTTTATGTTTAAATTAAAAAAATGGTATATGACACCACAGCATGTCGTGTGTAATTTCTCGTTTTTTTAAATATAAAATAATCGGGGACATTGATATGGTAACTCAATTCATGGCAATTTGCTAGCTACTTTTGAATGCATTCTGATTTTATAAAAATTCAAGACAAGAGATCCGACACATTAATTTTTCTTGTATAATTCCTTAGGGTAATAAATTACATATTTAAAGTTTGAAATTAAAATGGGATTAAGTCTGATTTTTATAAATGATACTGACCAGCATCAATTTTACTTTGAATATCTTTGACTTTAGTTTTATCGGCGCTTATTAGCTCAGTTATAGGCGCAATTTAAAAATTCAAAAAAAAAATTTCATCATGATGACCGACTAGCTGATTAGATCATTAAATGTATGTAGACTCGGATGCTTTAGAAAAGCAATTTAAGTAGTTTTATACCAGTTTGTTTTCAAAATCACTTTCCGGGCATGCCGCATGCGATCGATCATTAGTCTGATGCTACTAGCAGACTAGCTAGTACACCAGTACACCGGTCCCATATAAAACCCAACTTATATTTTTCGAAAATAATAAATTTTACTAAGTTATTTTGCTGCGTGTCTAAATGGTTGTTGCCGAATCAGATCGGATGCAAAGTATTCGGTCACTTTGTGAAATCCTTCTTTATTTCATAATAATAACATATGAAAACCATAAACTTTAAACAAATTCTCAAAAAAATTCCTTGGACAATTTCCATGAATATTTCACTTTAAAAATGTAAAGTTGGTTGACGCTTTTTTTAAAAATAATTAGAAAAGTGAATTTCGTATTTCGTCTATTTTTTTTTTTTTTAATTCGACAGATTTTTTCTCCTTTAATTGAAATCTATGCTTCACATGACATACTTTTTTCAGCTTGTCAAATTTTAGAAATACGTTTAAACCACATTTGGAGGAATGTAATTTAAAATTCGATGTTATTAAGAAACACAAATTAACAGATGATCCACCCTGGCTTCTTGATAAACCAGAGGTCAATTTGGATCTTACAAACTATAAAAAGTCAGTAACAAGCCAAGACGTATATCAGCAGGAATTTGCTGCTATTAAAGATAGATATAGTCGTTTGATTCCTCCAATTATTAGAGAGGAACTACGTCAGTGGTATCCAATTTATACTGATGGATAAAAAAAATGCTGGTCTGGTATCAGCGGCAGCAGTTATTGGAGACGAAACAATAAGTATTCGTCTTTAAAATGAAAGCTCCATATTCACAGCTGAGGCTAAAGCAATATTGCTTGCTTTACAGTTTATTTCCAAATCGCCTCATAACAATTTTATTATATGCTCTGACTCTTTATCTGTCCTTCGGCCAATAAAGAGCAGAAAATTTGATCACCCTCTCATTTGTGAAATTCTGGAATTGCATAGTTCAGTTACATATGCAGTTTCAGATTTTAATAAAACAATACATTATTGTTGGTTACCTAGCCATGTTGGCATTAAAGGCAACACAAAAGCCGATTCAGCTGCTAAAGCAGCATTGTCTAAAAGTATAACAGCTTGCTTAATTCCACATAATGATTTGAAACCATTGATATGCAATTATATATCAATGATCAATGGTCGAATCATTGGAATAGTCAAGAACATAATAAATTATTTTCAATTCAGCCTTGTCTGGGATTTACACCTTTATCCCAGTACAATAAGCATGAAAGTATTGATCTTCGGCGCTGTATAATCGGCCATAGATATTTTACACATTCATTTATATTAAAAGGAGAACAACCTCCCCAGTGTGTCCCTTGTCAAGGTCAACAATCTGTCCAGCACATTTTGCTGGATTGTGTTAACTTTGCACCTACAAGGGATACTTTTTATTCAGCAATATCAATGCAAGATCTTTTTAGTAATGTCAGTGGACATCAAATTTTAAACTTCCTTCGGGAAATTAACTTGTATAATAAAATATATATATATATATATTTTAGTTTTACATTTTAATAGTTTGTATTATTGAAACTATTGTATCTTTTACTTTTTCTAGCCCCGAATAGCTGCAATATTGCTGATGCGGCTTTAAACAACAATTAACTCACTCACGAATCTGTTAAACATTTTCTTCCATTATGTCCCCTATATTACGAAATTCGAAAGGAATCCATAAATAATCTGACCGTCAACACAACTCAATCAAATTATAGTTATTTTGTGACCCGAGAATATAACAACTGAACAAAACGAAGAAATTTTTAATACAGTTCAAAAATATATCGGTTCTAATTTACTTCGCCATACCGAAGGCCGAGTTGGTTTGTTTCACATTTTGTATATACATGTATATACTTAGTCTAATGTTAGTAGTTATATCATAACATGTTTTTGATGGGCAATCACTTTTTTTTTCATTATTAGTTTGTTAGTAATTTAATAATTAACCTACTTACTTATAACTTTTGTATTTTTCCTAGTTACGACCATTATATTCTGAATTACTGTAGAACAACCTTTATTTTTTTCACTGCAAACCCAAAGTGCAAATCGTGAGATAGTGTCTTATTGAATTGGTTTTGGGGTTGGCAGTTGACAATAAAGGTTTGTACAGTTGTTCTAATAAGCTAGCACTTGTTCCTGAATCCAGTTAACAGTTAATTGTTTTGTGTTGTATTATTGGTATTTAATGATGAATAAATATTGTTTAAACTAAACTAAAATGATTTTAAATGTTGTACATGTACATGCGGTTCAAAGTTACACGTGATCTAAATTTTAGATCATGAAACCGTTGCGTCATTTTTTCATTTGTTGCCGACAGAGATCATACATTTTGTTAGAAGCACTAGTATATTTTTTTGTAATCAAGTTATTTTTCAGTACGTATGTTCACGAAATAATGACTGGAACAAGTCCGGAATGTGCCAGATAGTCATGTTTGTGGGTGGTCTTGATTTTTCTGACTGAAGAAACTTGTACAACCATAACTTTTATCATCTCACATGATGACTCTGATAATACGGAATGAACAGTTAACGGAATCAATGATGATTAATCGATGGGATGGTTGGGATCCTTTTACATTTTTACGTTTTGTAATAAGTTTCCCCAATAAGTTTGTCTTTTCTTATTTTTTGTTCAAGTCTTTCATTTGATGTTAACATTTGTTATTGCCAAGTTCCCACTGCACATATGTTTTATAGTGGTGAGTTAGGCTTACCTAGATTTTCGTCCTCAACAGAAAGTTCTGAGTACGTAGTAACGACCAGGGTTCGAACATCAACCCTTCACTAAGGAGCGCATTTTCCATGGTTGAAATAACATTAGTAGGTGACAGCAAATTGGATACTCATTTGGACAGTGACTCCCCCCCCCCCCCCCCCCCCCCCCCCCCCCCGAAATTGACGGATAGTGTAACATGCATACTTCTAGTTAAGTTCGAATTTAAACCATATAAAATAATATACATGTATATATCAACTCCAACATTATTCTTCGGCACATAGAGTGACAATCATTCCGTCCCTCTGGTCCTATTAATTTACACACAGATAGATCTATGGTTAAGGAATGCTCCGTTGGTGCCCAGATCATCTTACTGGCGATTCAATGAATGGTACACAGCGTCCACAGGTACCAATTTCATAATACAATTTTAAAATTACCAATACAAGTATATTTACTAATGTATATATCTTATTATGAAACTGGGTCCCGTGATAACGTCAGTGTGAACTTATTTGATCTTAGTTTATAAGACGGCACAATTTTTAAATTTTAAACAGTTCATCAAGGTTTTGCTGGTATTTCTGGTTTCTTGGAATTGTGATTCTTACTGGAATACTGTGAAGGGCTTATCAGCATCAACTCACAGGAGTACTTGTGTGACGTGGCCTCTCACAAGGACTTTTCAAAAACGGGTTAAAACAGTTAAACTATTTACACTAGTTGCCTCTTCCCTCTACTCTGCACTGTAACTGTGGAGCATGATCTTAATGACTCCACAGTTGCCTGTGTGACAACCTTCTCTGGTAGCATGTTCCACTCTGGGATGGTGCGAGGGAAAAAGCTATAGGTCTACTTGTAAGTGTTGCAGCTGATTGGATAAAGCTGATGCTGTTGTGCCCCCTTGTCTGTCTAATGGATGGTGTTACGTCCTTGGGTAGGCAGAGCACTCTGGACAATTCTATTGACGCACTTATAAAATTGCACAAGTCGCTGGTCTTGTCTGCGTTGCTTTAGTGTCGGCCACTGGAGGTTCTGAAGCATTGATGTTACGCTCTCAGTACGGCTGTAGCGTCCTGTGACAAACCTGGCTGCCCTACGCTAGACCATTTCTACAGCATAAATCTGGTAATGGCGATAGGGATCCCATATGGATGCTTCATATTCCAGGTGTGGTCTTATGAGGGAAAGATAGGCTCTCTCTTTCACCTCTTTGTTGCATCTGCCAAGATTCCACCGTAGAAATGACAGGATACCAGTTGCCTTGGCTGTCATTTGGTTAATGTGTATGGGGCGCCGTTTTACTATTTATTCACTATTTATTGATATCCATAAACCATTTATGGATATCAATAATTCGATTTATTGATACCCATTAATATTTAATGATATCAATAAATATTTATTGATATCAATAATTCGATTTATTGATATCTATAATTCGATTTTTGGATATCAATAAATCGAATTGTGATTCTTTCAGTTGAGGTCATTGGATATCTCTACTCCCAAGTATGGACTGTGTTCTACTTCGGCGAGTGTTGTGCCACTGATGTTATAGGCAGCATGTCTGATAATTGATGTTCTTGACCTCTTCATTCTCATCACATAACACTTCTTTGCATTGAATTGCATCAGCCAATCTTATGTCCAGTTAACCATGCATGTGCTCTAGGTCTGCCTGCAGGAGGGTTGTATCAACCTTTGATTCAATTACTCTGTAAAGGAGACAGACATCTGCAAAAAGCTTTACTCTGGATCCTATTCCCTCGCCGATGTCATTAACATACAGCAGGAACATGAGAGGTTCAAGGACTGTTCCTTGAGGTAGTCCGGATTCAACTGGGACTTCTGCTGATGATTCTCCATCCAGTACAACCTTCTGTGATCTTTTTGTCAGCCACTGTCTTATCCATTTGTGTGTAAGGTGTTCCACTCCATAGTATGTAAGCTTGTTGAGGAGTCGTTGATGGGGCAGTGTCAAAAGCTTAAGAGAAGTCCAGTATCATCATATCAACCTGTTTCCTGTTGTCCAGAGCTCGTGAGATTTCCTCGATTGTGGTGATAAGTTGAGTCTCGCACGAGTGGCCTGTTCTGAAACCATGTTGATAGTTAACCAGGATGTTGTTCGAGTTCAGATGATGCATGACTTGACTAAAAACTATATGCTCCATAACTTTACACACTACACTGGTCAGTGACACTGGGGTCAGTCTTGCTTCCTTTCTTGAATATGGCTGTGATGTTAGCATGTCGCCAGTCTGATGGGACTTGACCTTTGTCATAAGAGTACCGGAATATGACGGCTAACACTCTGGATGTTTCATCGGCTGTCAGTTTCAGTATTCTTGTAGGTATGTTGTCTGGTCCGCTAGCTTTCCTGACATCGAGGGTTTTCAGTTGTTTGGATATCCCATTTGGCGTATATTCTATTCTGTCCATTGATGGGAATGGGCTTGGGCCTTTAGTTGGTATGTTGTCCCCAGATTCACTTGTGAAGACTGACTGGTATTGTAGTACATCATTCTCCTTCAGTGATGGTATCCTACTGCTATTGTTCCTTTTACCTTTGATATAGTTGTAAAACTTTTTGGGGTTTTCCCTTAGTCATTATAATTTAAATATATCGTCTCTATATATATTATAGTCCATTGTTGAGGATATGTAATTATAGTATACAGATGTGCCTAGATGTGTAATTTTATGGAAGAAAAACATTGATTTTTGAAAAATCTTTGAAACTGCAAAATTCAACATATATTTTCAGGTTCTCGACGGCGATATACGATGTGCCTATTTTAAACAAACCCATACTCCATACACAAGATTTTTTCTGACCTAGTTTTGGTAGCAATGGCAACACTGAACAAATCTGAATTGCAATGGCCAATGGATACCTCGTACAAAGTTTCATTGAAATCTGTCCAGTAGTTTCAGAGAAGTCAAAAATAGGTGTTAATGATGGACACACACATATACAGTGCTATGGGTATTTCTGAAAGACTAAAATGAATGGATTGTATCACGGCATGTTAATGAATCTTCCTTGTACATGATTGTCTCAAGTGTACTGCAACGGTAAAAATTTCTGTTACTTCACCTATATATAGATGGTTAAGTCACGTTATAAGCGAAATATTCTTGACTGGGAAGTAAAACTCCAATCAATCATTGTGCTATGCCATAAGTTCACAAGATCTCTGCCTCTGGTCAGGTGAGCTTAATGTCATTACATGATTAAGTTGTCATGAAGGTTATTATATGTATCAGTATTGGTTTTTGAAGAAATAAAATTATATAGACATTTACTGTCATACTGTAATAAGGATTGGTATTTCATAAATTCTTCCTTATAAATAGAAAGTAGTAAGTGGTCTGAGTATGACTACTTCATACTGAATTAGGTTTTTTCTATTCCTATATATAATTTCTTTGACTTTGTTGTGTCATGTTTTTAGCTGTTCTTTCTATTGCCAAGTACAAGTATTTGTTATGAAGCTGCAATCCTGCAGTCAGACATTCCCGACTAATGGGTTCATTACACTGTAGTAAGGTATATATCACATTAAATCATAGAAGTATGACAACCACACATTGTCTGAAAAGTAGTTTGCCAACCATCAATCTTGGATTCTAATTAGTTTGAATACTTATTTTGATATTAATCTGACATAGACAACTAATTTTTATGGGGGACACATGAATACTTGATGTTTCTTGCCTAACTGGATCAGTGGCTGAAATAGTTAAGTTAATGAAAGCCTGCATTGTATTAGGAGAGAAGGCACTGGGTTGACAACAAACCTCCAGACTTTGATTCAGTGATCTAACAATACTACTATTTTTAGTATTTATTGTCAAGTAAAAACAAATTATAAACATTTACATATTAGATGTACATAACACATTAACAATATACTATATAGTCCAATAAAATACCAGTTCATTAAGTAGTATTTCCAAACCAGTGCTGGACACATTTTTTCCCGCTTGAGCATGTTGAGCCTACATGTACTTTAAATTTGAACTAAAATGTGAGACTTTTCCCCCCATATACATCCAATTCAACGATTTCTGACAAAAAGGTCAATATGACCATTTACATATAACTCTATCATAATCTAGAAAAAAGAAAGACGATAGCACTAACCACTTCACTTCTTGAACAGTTTTAATAATGGTGAAACTTCAATTGAAGTGAGAATGAGTTCATTTCACTGTCCAAATTAGAAAAGTATTATACATGTGTATGGTAATAAATATTCCCTGTATAATATATTTTTTTATGAGATAGCAGAAAGATGGCAGAGAAATAGAGAAATATTCCCTCCTTATTGATTATATGTAAAAACAAGAGTAAAGTGTCAATATGACACATATGACCCTGCTTCACTGATGATAGATAGACTGAATGGGATTTACTGTGGGATACAGATATGGGTAACACTATATTCCCCTGCGGTATTGATGGTAGGGGCATAAAACAACAGAAATATATTGTAGATAAAAATGAAAATAAATAGATTATATCTGTCTCATGACATGTGTAGATTTTTTTTTTTGATAATTAAACTTAAGCCAATCACTCATAACAAGATAATTAAACCGAGTTTCATCAAAATCCAATCATTATCAATCTATAAAAACAAGTACTGTAAAAACCCATTTAATGTACACACATGTGTAACTTACACAGGCGTTTTCTGTGGACAGAAGGAACATACTCCCACTGGTATAAAAATACATGTATGTTTATAATACAAGTAAAGTCTTTCACAGATAAAAATAAAAGACATAAAACATCAAACAATAACCATGTGTCATTTAAGTTTTCAACAAATTAACCATGTGTCATTTAAGTTTTCAACAAATTAACCATGTGTCATTTAAGTTTTCAACAAATTAACCAAATTAACCATGTGTCATTTAAGTTTTCAACAAATTAACCATGTGTCATTTAAGTTTTCAACAAATTAATGTATAAATAAAAGGTAAAAACAAAATTGGAAACAACCCTGTCAGATGTTTTCAACATAATTGTGAAACTTAAAACTTGAATAAATGTGTAAATAAAATATGTTTATTATATATTAAAATATCAGAGGGCCACTAATGCCATTAGATGAATACCTGTAGGAATGCACCATTTTATAGAGATTAAATGTAAAATTGAACGTTAATAATGGTAAAAAATGACTTGGAGTAGTGCCCATTGTCCCAGGAACTTAACATTGAACACTATTGCTTTAGGGGTATGACAATGGATTGTTTGCACTTTATGCAGACATACTAAAAGTAAATAAATTTTAAAAACAAATCTTCAAAAGGAATTCTTTCCTTTCACTAAAAAAATGTGAAAATGATAAACATAACAGTCTCATGTAAACAGGACCTTTTATAATATATGAATATTCTAATTATATATTCTATTATTTTCATCAAATTCTTATAATAATAAATGCAGTTAGATACACAAAAATTTTGGCAGTGAGTTTACAGAAAGAGAAACATTGAATTAATAGTAGTATTCCATTCATTTTAATGTACCCTGGCACATCAGATACACAATAAATCCAATAAGTATAACCAACAAGCATTAAACACATCTTTACTTATCTATAAGTACAAGGAATGTTTACAGTGGTTCAAAATTACTTTATAATCGAAGGTCCAGGACTTTTCGCCTGTATTTTTGGCAGTTTCCACAGTTTTAAAAATCCAATATATTGACAATGAAAGATCCATATGCAATTATACTATTATAAAGAAAGATCAGTATTTATCCTTGTCAAAAATTGAAGGTACATTAGACATTACAGTTTATACATCAAGGGTCCTGGTGTAAAATCAATAGGTCCCTAACCTAAGATCTGGGGAATTTTGAATTCCTGGTTTACGTGTATATACATTGTCTGTTTATCATTTTACAATCTTAAATTATTCAATACTTCTCTATGTTTGGATTTCAACATAAAAGTTTAGACTATATCACATTATATATACAAATAATACTGAAATATCAAAATATTTGATAATTATGACAATCATTCTTTTTACAAAAATATGACATCAAACATACAGGTGTACTGTATTTTTTTCATTTTTGGAAATGATAAACCAGTCAACAAGATGACATCAGCTTAACAATCATTGGAAAGGCTGGACCACATGTACATGTTTAAATTATCAATCAACTTTCTCTATCCGATGGTTAACAGGTGTGTTCTTCATATCCATGCTATCATTACTTCATCTCTGGGAATGACAGACCAGATTTAAACTATTGTTCTACTTTTTTATTTCGTATACAATTCCTTATAAAACTCAGGTACACATCAGATTCTCTATCCCATGGTTTACAGTTGTTTGTGTTTGTTTACAGTTGTTTGTGTTTGTGTTCTTCCTATCCATGCTATCATTACTTCATCTCTGGGAATGACAGACCGGATTTAAACCATTGTTCTACTTTGTTATTTCGTATACATTTCCTTATAAAACTCAGAGTATGTTTATACACATCAGATTCTCTATCCCATGGTTTACAGATATTTAAATGGTTTGTGTTTAATGTATAGAACTGTCCAATACCAGGATCTGTAATTAAAATAAAGAAAAGTACTGTGTGTATCATACAAGTCTCCCTATCGAAGTGGCATGATAGAACCTTTAATGTTCAACTGGCTGTATTCATTACAATCAAGACACATTATCCCGCTCATTAGAAGTAAACCAGACAGTAAATTAAGCTGTATTGGCTTTTTATTAGTTTTTTTTATTTTATTTAGAAAAAAAACCAAAACAGATTTTCAGAGTACCAGTAGCATAAATTTATCCTCAAAGCTGCATATTCCACTGTCAGAGAAACAGCCATTTAGAAAAGTTATGGACTCAAGATACTAAAAAAATATGTTTAATTACACAACATATTGCCATCAAGTTCACAGTGATATGTATGGACCTAACCACATGTATGTAACTAGGTATTGCTAATCTTTTTTGTTTGTTTATCAATGAATAACATACCACTAGACTCCGGTGGAACAACCAATAATTTTACTTTGGCACCAATTGACATCTTTTCTAATTCTCCAAAACTCATACATGAAAACCCATAGTCCAGAGCTAATCTCTGAAAATTCCTCTGGAGAGTTCTTAGGAACAGCGAGTCTGCAATGATATATGAAAAGCAGAACAATTATCAAAACAATAGATAAATGCCTCAATAAAACCAAAATTACACAGGTTAATGTTTCAATGGGATGAAAATAGGGATCTAGTTTATTCCTGCATGTGTTTACCCTGTAAGAGAGTATTGGATCACAGCTTCATGCTTGGAGACATCTACAATAAAATCTTGTTATGAGGTTCCTTGATAATGTTGCCAACTCACATTATCACACTATTTTGAAGTTCCAACATCCATTTCAAGTGTCTACCTTGTCAAACCACTTAAAACATTAAATCAAGACTGAACAAACTTGACAAATCAAGGTTTTATTGTAATGTGTTTCTGACATGTAATTCTGACATAAAACTTGTTTTTTTTCTATAGTTACATTATTTGAAATTATCAATGGTCCGGACACAATTTTACACAGACAGACAGACATGGTGATTTATATGTATCCCCCTTAAACTAGTTTGTGGGGGTATAAAAACCAAGTGATAAAAATTCCTAGAACAACTTTGCATATCTAATGGAAACACTAGTACTAAAGATTTATACACAGAAGTTACAAGACATTGCACATGGTGCACTGATAAACATAAGTTAAGAGCGTTTATGTATTACCTCTACTCATTTCCTGGACTTCGACTGTTGGAAACAAAATAAAACTGGCTTGGTTAGTAAAAGCTGCTAGTGATGATCCTCTGTGTGGAGTACTATAGAAAACCACGCCTATTGTATTCTTAACCATGTCATGTAATCTGACATCATTTTCAGCTTGTTTTAATATTTCTTTGACCAAAAGACCTGTAATATATTGTACAAAAATATCATTAATAAATTTGGTGAGATGATTGTCACATAACTAGGCTTACTCAAAGGAACAAATATATCCTCAAAGTGCTCAACATTTGAGATAAAACAAGTAAATTCAGTGAATTAGGATCCCACACCAGAAGTTCTTTTTTGTGATTTGCACATATGTTCAAAGGGCAATAACTCAAAGGAAAATGAGCAAACCAACTCTCAAGTTAACAATATGTGCATCTCCTATCAGTATTGATCCTTTTGCACCTAGTTTCATGAAATAATGCTTCAGTTTTGGAGACTTCGCACAGACAAGAATTTTGGATGGAAGAACATTTGGATGGACTCTCGAATTTAAAACCCCCACCTTTCAAAGAAAATTGAGCAAGTTTTCTTTGAATATTATAATATTAGCAATTGCACCAAAATAAAACTGTTGCTAGATTCTCTAGATTTACATTACAAGAAGCAAGCTAACAAACAATAGGACTCAAACGATTCACCGCGGTTCAATTCTGTTAGATTTATTTTACTTGGTTTCGATGTTTTTCTGGAAATTTTCGGTTCGGTTTATTTCTGTTTTCTAGTCTGTTTTTCATTTTTAATGTAAACAATATGACAGATAACTTTGCATCAATACACATACGAAATCCCCCTTTGTTATTCATACATCAGTTATCAATCTGGTAATATGTCCAACATAGTCCTTGGGCCAAATAGGGTTGACGGTACCACCTGAAAGCACTAAACTTGAGTATTACCAAGTTGTTTAGACATATATGCTGTAAACATTTCTGCATGATAGACTTTCCAAACTCACAGCTTAAGCAGCTAATTTGCATAAACAAAATGGCCGCCAATGCGGTTTTAGCTTTTTCAATTTTTAGATATATATTTTGTCTTTTATAGCCAATATTTGAATGAAAACAATGATGTACCTACTGTTTTTGATTATGAGGAATGTATTAAAGCTTTTGTCATCAATTTGAAATAAAACCTAATTTGCATAAATCCAATATGGCCGCCATTTTCGACATTTTTTTGTAAATTTCTACTTTAATTTGACTTTTGAATGCAATATCAGGTGAATAATGCAATGTATATGTCTGACGGACAGACAGAGATGAAAACTATAGTCCCCTCCGCTTAAACTTGGGAAGGGGAAAAAAAAACAATAAGATTGGCACCATTTTTCTTAAAATATTCGTTTTACAATTGAATATATAGCCAAAACTGGAAAAAGCTAAAACCGCATTGGCGGCCATTTTGTTTATGCAAATTAGCTGCTTAAGCTGTGAGTTTGGAAAGTCTATCATGCAGAAATGTTTACAGCATATATGTCTAAACAATTTGGTATCACTCAAATTTAGTGCCCTCAGATGGTACCGATAGGTCAAATATCTGGTCTTAGCCCAAGGACTAACATGGCCACGTACCTTCGAAGAAAGCATGGCATTGCTCTTTAGGATAGTCCAATTTTCCGAAAAAATACACATTCAGTGTATCAAAAATAACCGTATGGCCACCTTTGTATTGTGAGGGGTGTGTATTGTTTCAGCCCTAACAAACAAATACTGCATATCACATTAATATGATCTATATACAATGTATATGTTCACAAGGGTAATTGTTTCAGTAAGAGTGCAGACAAATTGCTGACAGACAGATTAAATGAAGAACAGATAAAACACAATGAAATTTATACACCTGGAATGACAAATAATGACAGCATCATAGATCCGATTGTAAAGATGGGTGCTTATAGCAAAGTACAACATATATGATTGTGTATTTATTTTATCCAGTTTGTTTTACCTCCCATTGAATGTCCAACCCATATTACAGGTCTGGAACCTACATCTGCCTGCTTTAATTTATCTTTCAATTTATTGGCCCTCATCTGTAAGGTCCTTCTGAAAATGTAAGACATAATCTTATTATCAAACATGTTTTGTCAACATTCAAAAAAGAAAGACATTCATGTGTGTTTATTAAAGTTTGATTACATTGTTAGTAGTGAATTATCTTTGAACAGATTTAAAATTTTAAATATCCTGAAAAACCCTTAGTCTGACAAGCATATACATGTAGGTAACTCTGATAAGACACTAACAAATTGAACTGTTTTGAGGACATGCAATTAATTTTGGTAAGTATATTAAGATTATATGTAAATATGATATACATGTATGTACTCATTTTACTTGTCAAATCTAAACAAAATTTACCATTGTGATTAGTTCAGTTAGATAGTCCTGTATTTCCTACCAAACCCCAGGGGCCATGGTGGGCTAAAGAGCAGGCTTTCATATCACAATGCTAATCCCAACTGGACAGGCTCTAGTTTGTCAATTTGACTGTCAAAGGCTGATGTCTTTTTCAATCACTTTTTTCTCCACTGTTCCAGAACTGGCCGCCTAAATATAAGTGAAAAAACCTTAACTGGGGCACAACATCTTTTATCTAATTCATCATTATTAAACCTAAATGGCCATTAAAATAACAACAGTCATACAGGGTTCGTACAGACATGTAAACTCCAAATTTCAGGACTTTTTAGGGTCTTTTCAGGGTGCAAGTTGCAAATTTAAGGCCTAACCAAAGGGACAATTTTAGCAAAAAATATTGGTGCAAAAGCAATTAAATAAATAAAACAATAACTTACGTGTCCATAGTAAAACATTTGAAGTTGAAGTTGAAGTTAGACATTCGGTAGGGCCAGGTACCTTCAAATTGCTCATTTCAACACAACTTATTAATTAATTATTTTATTTATATATATCAATCTGTATTTGCAACCACTTAATATCAAAATACATACACCAAACTAGCCAAATTCAAGGGCTTTTAAGGGCCTTCAGGATAAATTCAAGGGCTTTTTAGGGTCTTTTTAAGGCAAACTTCAAAATTTAAAGACTTTTCCAGGCCTGTACGAACCCTGGTCTTAAGCATATTTGGATTATATCTTAAGATCTTACTTCTCACTTTCAAATGGACATTTCACATGCCATGTTGTCAGTTCTGAATCATATTCCACACTAAGGATTCGGATATGGGAACAATCTTTAGCCAACCAGTCCTAAAACATCAAACAACCATAATAGGTAAAGACAAAAAAAAAAAAAAAAAAAAAAAAAATTGTGTGTGTGTGTGGAAGTTGGTGTTTGTGCAATGATAAACAATTTATTATAATGCAAACCAATAGAGAAAAAGCAATCTTCTTGTGATGTATTGGTGCATGTAACATTATAATAGAAATAAGACAAACGCCATTAAACCTTGTATAAAAGAAACTTCAATACACCAAATACCTTCAATTTGCCTGTCATAATTAATAAGAGCTGTACATTTTTCAAACCTTGTTTGTTTATTTTATTCCAACTATTTCTCAGGCAGGCATATATTTCTGAATTGCTCTATAAAACATAAGAGTAATTTTGATTCAGAACAAATGGCAGCGGTAAATCAGGGTTTTTAATGTCTGATATGATTATATCATATTCATAAATAATGCAAAAAGTAAAGGACACAATATCAATTACCAATGAAGAAAGGTTGGTATTCTACATATTGATTGCATATTTTAACCATGCTGTGTGTTTTTAGTCAACAGACAGCAAGTGATCAGTCAAACATATTTTGTTTTTGTATGGATGTGTGTCAAAATAAATGAATTTTGAAACTAGTACCGTAAATCGGGAAATTTTGGCTGTAGTTTAATTTTGGTTTATTTGGCACCCAACTTAAAAGTGCCAAAATTAAACACACCAAAATAATACATATTCTAAAAAAGAAATGCCAATATTTACCTGAAAATCGATGTTCCGTAATAGAGCACTTTTATCTTAACTTTCCGGAAAACGGTCACATTTGCCGGACTTGTCCGATAAAAATTTATTTTGACCGACGTGAAAAATCACCAGTCAGACATTTTTTGTTTTCGGACATTTTCAATTTTACAACAGGAATATAAACGGACTTATCAGTTTTCGGTCCGACAAAAGTAAACTAGCGCTAGTCTGTCTGCCGGTCTTTAAAACCCTACCCGACTTCATTAAGTATATCCTACGATATTGTCCTTACCGCGTGTTAACCTGTCATCTAACCAGGTGATTGTTTATTAATCAGTAAATACTTATGGACTTAAGTAGTCGCGTGTCTATTTCTTTTGTTTCCCAGTCAGAATCATCATAACTTTCTTTAAACGTGTATTTGTTTAATTGTAAAATGTGTTGATTACGGAAGCCATAACGAGTGTCGGTCAAGGGTGAGGTTTGTTATTACAGAGGTTCCACGCGGGGTGTTGAAAATAAACTACTACGAGCTTCGTAATTTTTTCATTATTAATGAACTGTCCCCTTATTTAGTGCTTTTGCCTTTAACTTGCATATATAGTATATACCGATATATCGGTATTTCAGTTTGTATTATCGTTAGTATCGTTATTTTATGAAACCCGGAAGGCTTAATAGTGCATTCGATTTCATTTTCTAATTTATAAATTACAACACTTCCGGTTTTCAATCAGCATAATCCGTTCGTCTTGTGGCTGTTTGTGAACATCTTATTCAGTGAAGTGCCAAATTTAAACACACTAAAATTAAACATCCACATTTTGGGAGAAAACCGCCAAATTATCCCGACGCCAAAATTTCCCGATTTACGGTATAGTGATGTCATGAATTCAAATCATAAAACTAAAAGCAAAATGTAACCATTTATTAGACTAAATTACTTTCTCTCTGTGCTGTGTATTGTAGCAGTCGTTAGTTTATATTATATGTACCTTTGGCCAACAAAATGTGTATGTCCCAAGTCTGACACTTTCAGTTCCATCTGACTGCACATTGGCATCTGGTTCTTTACGATCTTGTTGTCTCCAAGTTTTAAATGGTCCTCCACGTAACCCATGGACAAATATGATGTCTACATAAACAGGTTCTCTATAACATACCAACATATATAATATTACTCTATATAATTAACAAGATCTCTCAAAGAATGTTTGACCTTGTCTGCAAATCTCCCAAAACCAACATATTTTAACACTGTATAATGGCAATAATACATGGACTAAGACTTTTGTAACTTATACAGGAGGTTATAACAAGAGGCCCATGGGCCTTAACGCTCACCTGGGGCTAAGTACATATCTCATGCAGAGGTTCAATGGTCAATAACATTTATTAAAGAGAACTCCTAATTTTCAGCAGTAAGGCAGAATTAAATGCAAGGATTTTTGCAAATTAATCATACCTTGTCCCGAGATTGCTACATATAAAATATGTATAATATATTAATATATATATATATATATATATATATATATATATATATATATATTCTAGCTACAATACATTATTTATAAACAGCTAAAAAAGTAAAACAAAAGTATGAAACTATGACCTTCATCTATATATCAAAATGATTGTTAGGCCATTACCTACAATATTCGAATATACATGCCTATTCAAAAAGTTAATAGTTTTCAAGATAATTACTGTAAATGTACTTATTTTCGCGCAATCAAATTTTAGCGCAAATGCTGTGTTGTCACTAATTCGCGCAATCTTTAATTAGCGCACTCAGCTCACAGAAAGTGCCGAAATCAATTTCTATTTCACATTTAATAAAGGTGTTAATATTATATTGAATACATATCAGAGTTTTATTCAACTGGTCTCCAAAATGTTAAGCAAGTAGTTGCTAAATTCAGCAGAGAGGAATATTAAACGGACAAATCAGTTTTCGGTCCGACAAAAGTAAACTATCGCTAGTCTGTCTGTCGGTCTTTTAAACTCTACCTGGCTTCACGAAGTGTATTGTCCTTTCCACGTGTTTACCTGTCATTGTCAACAACAGTAAGATCTAATAATCAGGTGATTGTTTATTAATGAGTAAATACCTGCGGACTTAAGTAGTCGCGTGCCGCGTGTCTTCCTGTCTATTTCTTTTGTTTCCCAGTCCGAATAATAATAACTTTCTTTAAACTTGTGTTTGTTTAATAATAAGTGCATGATTGTAACTGTGTGTTGATTCGGAAGCCATAACGAGTGTCAGTCAAGGGTGACCGTTTGTTATCAAAGAGGTTCCACGCGGGTGTTGAAAAATGCCTACTACGCGCTTCGTAACTGTTTCTTTATTAATAAATACAGAAACGCGATAAAATTTTATTTTAATAAAAGTTTAGGCATTAATATCTTTCATTCACATAAATATATCGGAACCTCGTCAAGCCGTTCCCGTTATATCAACTTTCGTGATACCTGAATTCCTATTTAGAACCTCTCGCCATAATTCTAATTATAATTTGTGTATCTTCGGAATACGAAAGTTCACGATTGTTAGTAAACAATATCGCGGACGTGCAGTATCAAGCATCGTGGACAATAACGCATATTGATAATAACAGCATATCACGGAAGCACATGGATTAAAATTGACAATCGCGGGAGCTCAAAAAATTTATTTGGTTAGTTTGACAATAAACCACAACATGCACGCATAGACTAGACAGCCCTGTGCCGACGACCTTTTTTTTTCCTTCTTCTTTTTTTTTGCTTGTACAAAAAATGTCCGACGGACCGGACCGAAGTTTCCGAGGCCCTGAGGTAAGCCTATATTTATAAACACATTTATTCGCGGTACTCATAAATTAGCGCAATTTGTCTAGCGCCAACACCGCTAAAATAAGACTACCGCTAAATAAAGTACATTTACAGTAACCATTTCAGTATCCTTTCCCATCTGTGACCTTGACCTTTGAATCCATGACCTTAATCTATATATCAAAATGATCGTTAAATCAATTCCTACAACATTGTATTACACATGTCTATACAAAAAACTTATAGGTTTTGAGATAATTAACCATTTGAGTATTCTTTCGCATTTGTGACCTTGACCTTTGAACCCATGACATTAAACTATATATCAAAATGATCGTTAAATCAAAACCTACAATATTCAAATATACATGTCTATACAAAAAGTTAATAGTTTTCGAGATAATTAACCATTTTGGTACACTTTTGCATCTGTGACCTTGACCTTTGAACCCATGACCTTAATCTATATATAAAAATAATCGTTAAATCAATTCCTACAATATTGTAATATACATGTCTATACAAAAAAGCTTACAGTTTTTTTTAGATAATTAACCATTTCAGTATTCTTTTGCATCTGTGACCTTGACCTTTGAACCCATGACATTAATCTTTATATCAAAATGATCGTTAAATCAAAACCTACAATATTCGAATATACATGTCTATACAGAAAGTTAAAAGTTTTCGAGATAATTAATCATTTATGTATTGATTTGCATCTGTGACCTTGACCTTTGAACCCATGACCTTAATCTACATATCAAAATGATCGTTAAATCAATTCCTACAATATTGTAATATACATGTCTATACAAAAAGTTTATAGTTTTCAAGATAATTAACCATTTCGGTATTGTTTTGCATCTGTGACCTTGACCTTTGAACCCATGACCTTTATTAATATATCAAAATGACCATTGTGCCATTACCTACAATATTCTAATATATATGCCTATACAAAAAGTTAATAGTTTTGCAGATAATCAACTATAACGGAAATAGTTGTGCATCCTTGACCTTGACCTTTGAACTCTTGACCTTGATCTATGTATCAAAATGATCGTCATGTCAATACCTACAATTAACTGAAAATCCCATGCCATTATCACCTGAAATGTTTAAAAAATAGCATTTTTTATCAAAGGTCAAAAACAGGGACATGACCTTGACCTTTGACCTTGACATCTTTTGGAAGAAAATAGCAAGACAAGATCAACAGTGAAAACTCCATACAATTATCTTCAGCCGTTAATGAGTTATAACAATAAATGTCTCATTTTCAAAATTACATAATTTTACGCAAAAAAACGCGTAACCCATTTTTCGTTCAATTTTCATGAAAAACACAATTTTAATGTTCCCAGGTATGCTGAATCTAAATATCTAATCAAAATTTGCCTGCACCTTTTGGTTTCAGAGAAGAAGATTTTTTTGTCTTTTTGCTATTTTTTGTAATGGCGGCTATCTTGTTGGGCGTGGCTAAACCCCGAACATAATTTTTAAAGGCTGTTACCCAGGCATGAATATCACCAAGTTTCATTAAATTTGCCCCAGTAGTTTTGGAGGAGAAGATTAAAATGTAAAGTTTACACACGAAGGACAACGGACGACGATAGATTGCAATAGCTCATCTGAGCCTTTGGCTCAGGTGAGCTAAAAATCAACAGAGTACATATGTTTTTGGTAATACATTCTATCATTGTTTAATTTAACATATATGTACCGGTTTGCTGTACATGTATGCCAACCATATTATAGTATTGGAATTTAATTAGGCAATATAAACCTTTTATTGTTGCTGTTAAGTGTTAGGGCATTGATATCAACATTTTTTTGCTGTCTCCTGCTACATATTGATATGGTTTCATGATTTTTGTTCTTCTATTGATAGATTCTGTTATTTACTTTGGTTAAGTGTCCACTTAATAAGCTAAATCAAATGCCTGTTTTTCTGGGGCTACATCTGACTACAAGTAGCAATTTTAATTTTGCTATCCACTTTGCGATTTTTACTATAAAACTAATCTTGACTCATACTTTGAACAAAAACTCAAATTCTTTTTTTTTTTCCATTACAGATGTAAAATAAAGCCCTTATCATATTAAAGCCCTTATTTATAAACTATAAATATGTGTACAATAATTTGTTTCATTACTTGCTTCTGTGAATAGGATGAATTAAATAGACTCCATCCTGGTACACTCTTGGTCCAAAATCTCGGTCCAAATTAGCCAAAGCTCGGGCAGCATGTAATGATAAAGTTAAATCTACAGACTTGATCCACTGAGCTAAAAGTGTTACCCATCCTAAAAATTCAATATAAATAAATTACTACAGTACTATTGTTACAAGAGTTGTTAAAGAATTTGATCATTCAATGTTTATACATTTATCATCTTTGTGGCCGAGTACATGGCAGCTATACATTTTAAATTGTTAAAGCATGTTAAGAGATCTCAAGTCCAAGTGGTCTGAAGCACCAGCTTATATGCATAACAGAGAAGCCTTAGAATGCCAACTTCAGCAGATTGATGTGTGAGGAAGTTTGTTAGTTTGCTTGCTGAAGTTCAGTGATTTTCCAGTAACTATCAAACGTCAAAACTACTGGGTAACTGGCTTGATATGACTGAAAAACACCATTTACATATGATCTTAACTAGTATAAAAACACTGATCTATTTTCCTTTTTCATGCAATTCATTGTATTTATGGTATACAATGAGGAGGACAGCCATAATACAAGTCTGATAATTTCATCTAAAGTCTCTAGATGTGAGGCACTGTTAACATTTGTATCTCAAACAAGTTGAAATAAATACAACTGAATTATAAAACAATTTTTATCATTATAAACAATTTCTGAAATAACTTGCAATAAAACAATATACATGCATACCGGTATAAACACATAATATATATATACTTATGATACTGGTATTGTGTATCAAGTTTGACCTGGCAGTTTGGCCTTTAGTTTGAATATTAGATTGGCTAATTGATTGTGTGATTTAGGGAAGATAGCATGTTTCATTACAATAAACACATGGTATTGAGTATAACTAGCATCTATCCTCATATAACAACTCTTACATGTATATCATGTTACTATGAAAAGGCTACAGTCCCCTAAATTACACAATGGACGTGTCTGTTTTAATACTCAAATTAAAGGTCAAATGGTCAGACCAAACTTGGTGCACTAATGTCACTTTACATCTATGCTACTAAATAATGTGCATGTCAACTGAAACTGAAAAGTAAACATTCCTACCTGATCTGGCTATATGACTATGTAAGTTTTCATGAACTGACAAATTCCCTAAAATCTTGGCTATGTAGCGACGAATGACAATGCTGTTTTTTCGTTTTTCATATAACTGTTCAAGTAACTGAAGACCGCCAAGTTTAACAATATCCTCACAGTGAGTTTTTACCTATAAATAATATAATTAAACATGTTAAACAAGGTCTGTGTTTTACAGTTACAATTATACATGCATATCATAGCATGCTTGTATTTACACCTGTCCTTACAGAGTATATTTCAGTTGTGCTGATAAAAATAATTCTTACATAGTATATCAAGGGAATCACAGGAAAATGGAATGTCCAGAAAAACCACCAACCCTTAGAAAAAGAACTGACGAACTTCCCTTCACTAGGATCTGATGAAGTGTGTTTCAACCCTAGGCCAGGGTGTGAGATACTGTAAACGTATTTATTTTCGTGGTGTACTTATTTTCGCTTATTTCGCGGTCATTTGTTTTATGCTAAAATTATTTCCGAGCGAAAATTATATCATGCTTTTTGTGCTATAGTGCATGTTTCAAAAAGGCAAAAATTTAACTACGCGGGTATGTCGAAATTTCCTATACAGCAAAAATAAATACACGCGAAATTAAATACGTTTACAGTATGTTGTCAATCCATAAGCATACACTTTAGACCACTCAGGCCCTCATGTTGATATAATGCCTACCACAATACTAGCAGTGATTTTGTCACACTTTTCAAAAACTACCTGCTGCCTTTTGAATTGGGAAAATTTGAAGTTTTGACAGCAAACCGCATAATGACATGCTTGCAATAGCTTAGGATCCTCACTGCAAATATGGTAAATTGTGATAATATCTAGTGTATCACTGTTGTTTTGGGAACTTTAGTGATCAAATTGGGAAAATTTAGTCATTTTTCCCCAGGGGTAACTACTTTTATTCGGTAGTAATTTTAGGCAAACAAAATCACTGAGTAGGAATCAATATTTTTCATACTTTACGGTAAATGTATTGCTTACTGCTGAATGTACATCTAGTGCCTCTAAACAAAATATCTCAACTCTTTCTTCTGGTACTCTACTAACAGACTTAGCAAATTCTAACCCACTTCCACCAAAACTCCATAGTCCACCCTAAAACAAAGTAATGTACAGCTGATTTAAAACTGTATACAGTCATGATCTTTAATATACATGTATGTTCTTGTATACATCATTGTTATTTGTGGTGACGCTGCTGCATGTTCAATAGTCAATGATAGATTAAATGGGGTTTTACATCCAAATCAATAATATTTCACATATCAAGATGCCACTAGTCATAGGTGAATTGAAAAAAAGTTTTACTTTTGCAGTGCAATTATGGCAATGTGTAAGGCGAGTTCTTTAACACGCCTTGCCTGCCATGGCACAGGACATCAGTGTTTTAGGTCTCTTGTGAAGGACACAGTGACTTTCATTTCTAAATGCTGAGTGCTTGATGACAGAACAGTCACTACCCATTTCAAGTTTTGGTAAGACCCAGGCCGGGGTTCAAACCCATGATGTCCCACATACAGAGTGAGCACTCTACCGACTGATCTACCCTAGTGGTCATATATCAATCCCAAGTTTCCAACTTCTGTGTCATTTCCATAATATATTGGCCTTTCAAATCTTGTATTTATAACTTACTAGCAGAAGTTTATAATGTTTTCATGAGACTCCAATTAGTCATATCCATTTTATTTGTTCAAATCTAAAAGCTTTTCATGCGGTCATGGTAACCATCAAAATTAGACCAGTAGTGTTAAAGGAGACAGTACAAAATCAAGCATAATGGAAGATGGATGGAAGGTAATCAATAACAAAGCTTAACTAAACCCATGTTTCAGTTGTATTAAAAACTTACTCGCTCTTCTGAGATGTTGCCCTGGTGAAGTGCTGTTGATGTAAAATAAGCTACACATTTATCAATGTCTTCTTTAGGCAAAGAGGATAACAATACTCGAAATTCATCTTCTAAGTAATGCTGAAAGAAATACATGTACAAGTAGACACGGAAATATCATTATCATTGTGTATGAAATACATTTGCTACTTTTTCTTAACAAAAACATTCAACAGTACAACTTAGGAACAAATCCAGTTTATAACCAAAATGTTAAAATCTGTCCAACAAAATCATAAACTTGAAAATTGGATCCTCATCCCAGACACACACACATAAGATCCTCTGTATTTTGTACAGTTAGCTAAAAGTAAATGCTGTTCATGTTTACTAGTGACAAAAACTTGTATTTTTATAAGACCTACAGTAAAACAAGTTTATAACAAACCCCTGGTGACTATTACTAGCTTTGCTATAAAGCGACTTTGTTATATTGTTTTATGTAAAAACTTATATAGAGGAGTGGTCTGGCCCAATATTTGACTTCATACTATCCATGTAATCGGTGTAAGTGAGTTTTTTATATTCATATTCTACTGTTTAATTTTTATGATAGAGGAAATGGGAAGACAAATTTAACTGATATACAGTCATAATGAGAGGTTGATTTATTTACTTTAATGGGAGGCGGTTTTGGCACAGGTAAGAAGAATCTACTATCCACGTCCTGACACCTGGCTAAACCAATTAATGTTCTAAAGACAGATGCAACTGACATATAGTTCTTATCAATGGTTAATTATTTACTTTTATTGGAGGTGGTTTTGGCACAGGTAAGAAGAATCTACTATCCACGTCCTGACACCTGGCTAAACTAATTAATGTTCTAAAGACAGATGCAACTGACATATAGTTCTTATCAATGGTTAATTATGTACTTTTATTGGAGGTGGTTTTGGCACAGGTAAGAAGAATCTACTATCCACGTCCTGACACCTGGCTAAACCAATTAATGTTCTAAAGACAGATGCAACTGACATATAGTTCTTATCAATGGTTAATTATTTACTTTTATTGGAGGTGGTTTTGGCACAGGTAAGAAGAATCTACTATCCACGTCCTGACACCTGGCTAAACCAATTAATGTTCTAAAGACAGATGCAACTGACATATAGTTCTTATCAATGGTTAATTATTTACTTTTATTGGAGGTGGTTTTGGCACAGGTAAGAAGAATCTACTATCCACGTCCTGACACCTGGCTAAACTAATTAATGTTCTAAAGACAGATGCAACTGACATATAGTTCTTATCAATGGTTAATTATTTACTTTTATTGGAGGTGGTTTTGGCACAGGTAAGAAGCATCTACTATCCACGTCCTGACACCTGGCTAAACTAATTAATGTTCTAAAGACAGATGCAACTGACATATAGTTCTTATCAATGGTTAATTATTTACTTTTATTGGAGGTGGTTTTGGCACAGGTAAGAAGAATCTACTATCCACGTCCTGACACCTGGCTAAACTAATTAATGTTCTAAAGACAGATGCAACTGACATATAGTTCTTATCAATGGTTAATTATTTACTTTTATTGGAGGTGGTTTTGGCACAGGTAAGAAGAATCTACTATCCACGTCCTGACACCTGGCTAAACTAATTAATGTTCTAAAGACAGATGCAACTGACATATAGTTCTTATCAATGGTTAATTATTTACTTTTATTGGAGGCGGTTTTGGCACAGGTAAGAAGAATCTACTATCCACGTCCTGACACCTGGCTAAACTAATTAATGTTCTAAAGACAGATGCAACTGACATATAGTTCTTATCAATGGTTAATTATTTACTTTTATTGGAGGTGGTTTTGGCACAGGTAAGAAGAATCTACTATCCACGTCCTGACACCTGGCTAAACCAATTAATGTTCTAAAGACAGATGCAACTGACATATAGTTCTTATCAATGGTTAATTATTTACTTTTATTGGAGGTGGTTTTGGCACAGGTAAGAAGAATCTACTATCCACGTCCTGACACCTGGCTAAACCAATTAATGTTCTAATGTCACTGTTCTGTGCTATGTACCTGTACTGGTAATCTGAAATTGAGAGCATACAATATTCTGAGAATCAAGTATGTAAAGCTACTACATGTACCTTGCCTAATGTTTTTTTTGTTAGTCAGCGTTATTAAATGTAGGTCAAAATATGTGACAATCCCAAGTAGAAATCCCATCTAAGGAACAAATTGAATATTTTTAAATTTTAATTGATAACAAAGGCACTACATCTGAAATTTAATTTTAACCTGTACTTTTCTTTGCTTGAATCTGGCATTCAGATGCCTTCAATGAACAGGTGCTGTGCACAACTTGACGCGACGTCATAATGACGTAATTTTACTGTCTTGATAACTCGGATTGTCAGTTTGTTCAGTAGATGGTATTTCTAGTTGGGACTGTTACATATATTGTTTACAATGACTACATAAAACTACCAGAATATTTTGCCAAGATCCAAAGACACCTGTTTTATCATACCAACATAATTCTTATGTGTCAATGACAAAATTCTACTAATAACATCCCTCAGTTTTATATTTAACTATTTATACACCAGTGATTACAAAAAAATAATAACAACGAATTAAATGTTTTTCTTTGATACAACAGCAACTTTAAAGTAACATACTATTTTGTTTTACATCACAAAATCATTTAATGTAACATACTGTAATATGGGTGGAGTTGAGTTGAGTAATGGTCATCAACATCCTAGTCAAGAATATTTCACTTATATTGAGATGTTGCCAATTATAGGCGAAGGTGCAGAAATTTTGCCTGTGTGTTGCGCTGAAGACATTATACAGCAGGGTTCTTTAACATACGTGCCACACCTACCTATACAGGATCTCGTTTGTTTTAAGTTCCAGTCGGAAAGAACCATGACTTACATTTTGAAATGCCGAATCCTTGGCAAAAGAAGTCACTAGCCACTTTAAAGTCTTTGGTCAGACACAGTCAGGGTTCAAACCCATGACCTCCCACTTATGGAGTGAGCAATCTACTGACTGTGGTACCAAAGTGGTTGTAATGTACGTGGGTGGAGTAATAGAATTTTATGACACAGTTATGATTCTTTCACATATATATCGAGGCAGTCTGTTTATGGATAGAGGAAACTGGAGTTTCCACAGAAAACCACTCATCTTTTTTAGCGAAATGACAAACTCATCACTTTAACTTTAATCTGATATTGTAATCTCAGTAAATACCTTGCCAGTGTTTATTTTCAGCTAAAGAATAAACACCTAGAATTCTGAGTCCTTTATCTGTTGATTTAGCTAGTCTTAACAAGCTCTTCGGATTCTCAATCTGTGTGTTCAGCCATGGTAAAACTTTAACTGGAACAAAATAATGATAAATTTAGCTTCTAGTTTATAAATAAAACAGCAAAGAGGCATTAATGAAATAATAAAAGCACTTGTCTTTTAAGTTAAAATCATCACTGGTAAAAATTATATATATATATATACATGTATATATACAAAAGAAGCACAAATCATAATTATTCCAATATATTTCAATATCGGTGTAAAATATGGTTAACAAATATTAGAGAATTTAGAATGTTTCAGAAATTTAGTGGGGCTAATTGTGAAAAATATACAATCACGTACCTCATGAATCTTTAAAATGATATTGTACCTTTCACATCTATGCATCAATTGGGTTCTTTGTTGTTGTATTTTTTAATCTATTTCTGTTGTTAGCATAATAGGAGCATGATAAGATAATCAATAGCAACATGAATTACATGCAAGTGGTGTGTGTGTGTGTGTTTACTTAACTATTACCTCTATTTTCTGTCCATTTCTGCTTCACATTGTTCCAAATTGAAGATGCCTTTTTATTTTCTGAAACAAACATTGTAAAATAACCATTAGGCACTTTATTACTCTTACTTTTAATTCTACTTTTAGAAGATATGGTCCTCTGTGAAAGCCACAGATTATTACAAACAGCCAATAACAGGCCACACCAGGGAAAACAAATAAAAACAATAGGACAGTAGCAAGAACATTTGTGTATAAGTTTGAATGGTCTTTTAGAACTTTCAGGTGGCAAAATAATGTAGCTGTATTAAAATTGCTTTGTTAGTTTCCAAAGTAAAAGTCACAATATATGGTTTTTCTTTTTATTTCATAACTATATTTCTTCATTATTTTCCTAAATAATATTCTGCAGTATATTGATCTTAAATGAAGATATGTATATATGAGATGGATGGGTGGAATTGCAAGTTACACTCAAGTCAAAATTATTTCACTTATATTGATACAGATACATGTAGTTCTGGGATATTGGTGTGGACTGTGGAATAATGTTTTTTTTATACCATTGTCAAGATTATTTCCTTTATCATATTTATATTGAGACTCAGTTCTGGAATTGTGGAGAAAAGAGAAGTACATGTACCTAGTAGGAAAAATATTGACAAAGTTTCTCATATTACTGGTATCAGTACATAAATTAGGATCTGTACCATTGGGATTTCAACTTGACAGCGACAGTCAATGTGCTCCATAAGCCAGCACCTTTAATCTTTCATTTTTAATTATTAGAGATAAAAAGAACAAATATCTTGACTGTACATCTGCACATGTGATATAATAAACACTTTCACCCAAATATTTAACATTAGACATTGATACCACTGTTGGTACTGAAGGTATAACACAAGCTAGATCTGTTAAACCATGTACAGACCAGCTAACATGGGACAAATGGTAAATACAGTAAAGCCTTCTTATAATACCCCTCCATACGTTTGCCACTTTGCTTATTGCCACACTATGTTTTTCTTTATAATTAATTAATGTTTAATTTTAAAATGCCAAATTTTGACTGAACAAATGATGGTGGTGTATCTAGGTTTTACTGTACATACATATGATGTTGTACTAAATATAATCTCAGAAATTCAAAATTTGTCTTATTTTTACCTTCCTCTGCCTCCTCTGGTGGAGAATCCACATATATATTTAGATGAACCTCTCTCTACTTCAAACACATCTGTCACAACTGAAATCTTCTTGTTAAACCATGTCACTTGTAACCATAGAAGTGAGCCACTGCCAGAAAACAGGGTAAATATAGATATAAAATTTAATGTAAATTATTTGTCATGCATATTGAAATAAAATGGCAATATAACATGTTTTATAAAACTTTATGTTATCTAAAAAGCTAACCATCTCTATTTTAATCTGAGATGTTTCCTTTACAATGTCTAGACTAGAGACTGCTACTATACATCAATCTTCGTATGAACAAATTAATTGTATGTTTACTTTTTAGATCCGTCCACCAGATCCCGATTCAATTTACTGAGACAGTAAAGAGACAGTAAAGAATTACTGAAAAAAAAGAAAGTGTGGCAAAAACTTCTCTCCCTGTATCTGGCAATCAGTAAATAGTACATGTACCAGAAAAAGTTAAGGTACCTAGATTTCTATGGAAAATGTTACCTTGAGCAAACTGAATAAGGATCCTTCAATTTGCTTACTAAAAGTCAAATCTAACTGTATTGTGCAAGGTTTTTGATAAGTTTTTTTTTCAATGCCACTCTTGTCACTGAAAATTGTGACCAATTTATAATTCTGACTAAGATTTTTATGCTGAATTATAAAAACAGAGGAAACACAAAAGTTAATTACAAATGTATTTGGTTTCTACTCACCACAGTATTGTTGTAGAAATCCCAATTACTCCTGAAAACAAAATTTAAATCTTCATGAAAATGGAATAAAATACTTTGTATATAACAGCATATCAATGTGAATTTAGTATGGTGTTAAAACTGCAAACATCTGGTAAAACATGATATATAATCCAGATTGTTTTCAGAAATCTAAAAATCTATTTTGGATCAAATTGTCTTTGGATCAGTTGGTAAAATATGATATAGTATCAAAAGATTGTTTTCAGAAATCTAAAAATCTATTTTGGATCAAATTGTCTTTGGATCAGTTGGTAAAACATGATATAGAATCAAAAGATTGTTTTCAGACATCTAAAAATCTATTTTGGATCAAATTGTCTTTGGATCAGTTGCTAATCAGTGTAACCACAAAAACTGATCTATAACAAAATTGACTACCAGGTTCACAACAACTAATTCATCAACCAGGGTTCGATTTTAGCGATATTTACCACTAGCAAAAATTAGCTTGTACAATTTTTATTCACTAGCTAAAATGAAAAATGACTAGCTAAAATTTATGGTATTTTTGATGTACTGGCACCGTTACTTTCATTGGATTTATCCGCCGGCCGTTTGAAAAAATTTGTAATGGACTTTTGCGACTTTATTTTTTACTTTTTTATTCACGTGCTGCAGTAAAGCTTGACGGTAATGGGATTTCCACTGGTCTATTTTAAACAACAAATCAGAGACGAAGACTAAATTAAGCAGCCAATCGTAGCCACGTGTTCCGGGAAAGCTAATATTATACATTGACGTATATGCCCGAGTAATCCAAATTTGTTTACGATAGAGATGCCCAGACAATATGACTTATTTCGGCCGCTTTTCGTTTTTTTTTTTCGTTTTAAATTTCATTTGGAACATACAATGTGACAGTTAATTGAAAAGTAGGTTGTAAATGATTTAGTTTTTTTTTATTCACTCGCTCAACTATGCGAGTGGCTTTTATTTCCACTCGCTATTCGGCAGATCTACAAGCTATTAGCGAGTATGCGTGCCTAATTTCGAACCCTGTCAACAAAAGGCAGATTACTGGTATTCAAACTTTATTACTGGTATCACACCTTTTTAATGGTGTCAATAATTTTTCACTTATATCGATGTGGTCAGTTCTGGAATGTAGAGGAAACCAGAGTGCCCAGAGAAAGCTATCAAACAGCAAGCGAAATGATAAGGTTTCACACACTAGGGTCTGTTCCAAGAGGGATTCAAACCAAGACCTATTCATTTTACATAGGGAACCTTGATATTTAAACTGTAAAAGTGTGATGGATCTGCAGGTTTTTTTTCACCAGGATAATATGTTTTCTATATGATAGCATAATTGCACATGGGCCTTTCAAAATTCATGCTGGACTTTCAAAACTTTAGCCGGGACTTGCCAAAAATAAAGGATAAAAGTCCTGAACAGCGAAAATACATCTAACAGCTACAAAATTTGAACTTGGTATGTAACTTGTTAACGTTAAATTATAAACCAAATATGAAACTGTTCAATATATATTTAAGCATGGCAAAAACTGCAGAAACTTTAAAGAACTCTATCATTAACCTATCAAAATGCCAAATGTAAATTTATACAAGTTATACTCACCAATCTGTTTCTTGTTACTGTTTAAACTGTAATATCTAGTGCATGTTTGTGCTAACTGATGCAGGTTTTTATGACCAAAGAATCGTCTCATAAACAATATCACTGACATAACAGGTGGCTATAGGCATATTTTGTTCTCCAAACTCACTATTTGTATAATGCAAGGAGATCAGTTTTTCAAATTCCTGGAAATTGAAGTAAAAACATTGTATAATACAATGCATGTGTAACAGGAAAGAGAAAAAATATGCAGGGTTGGACCAGGGATCCAACCCGGGACCTGCCACACTATAGGCGAGTGCTCTACTACTGAGCTACCCAGACCGCTTAATTCCTCCCTTCCTTTTTCTTTGATTCAACTCCCTTGAATCCAAACTACCAGGTTCCACCCTGGGACCAACCTCTTGGTCGGCCACTTTCCAGGGTCGGACGAGCCCCCAAATGTAACAAGAAAGAAAAAAAATGCAGAGTTGGACCACTGATTAAAGCCGGGACCTCCCGCACTATAGGCGAGTGATCTACCACTGAGCTACCCAGACCGCTACACATGCAACGAAAATAGAAAGTAAAATAGATTGATTAGTTGGGATTTTGTGTCCCAGTTAAGAATATTTCACTTATATCAAGATATCACCATCTATAGGTGAAGTGGCAGTATAGTGCATTCAGGGCATTGAGGTTTCTTAAACATTTCATGCCTATCACAATACAGGGCATCAATTTTAAGGTCTCTTCCGAAGGACTTTGTGACTTTCATTTCTAAATGTCAAATGCTTGGCGAGGGAACAGTTACTACAGTCTACCTATTTTCAAATTTTGGTCAAAACTAAAACAATGGCAATGTCACTGATTTTTTTTAAATAGGGTTGAGCCTATACCAGATTTTGGGAACTCAAGTATATCTTAAAATTGAGTCTTATGTACCAAATTCAGGGTTTTACGGGACGCGCAATTCTGCGTTTTTTACGCAAAATAAATCATGTTGGACGCAAAAAAAATTATCCTATGCGTCCTTTTGGACGCAAAAAATCTGTAAACCAATTTGAATTCAATGGAATAACGTGTTTGAAATTCTGTTGATATAAACAAGGGTTTTTATAAAACCTTCTAAGTGTTGGAATTCCCGTGCACTAAAAATACATTTTGTGTAAAAATAGTACTCATAAATTTCCGGCAAAATTTTGATTGGCCCGTAGTGGAATTCGCTTTGAATCAGTTAGACACGTGATGCCGATGTCCTTGACATTAGTAGCTTGCATGGCTAAACGGCAATAATATTGGCGATTTTCCTAGGTATACACCAAAAGAAAAAGAACCAATGACATTTAAAAGAGAACAAGGGTTTTTAACAGTATGGTTAACACGGTATCCATGGGTGAAATAGAATGCACAAAGAGTGATGGCGTGTGATTCATGCATCCGTGCATCGAAAAACAATGCATTCACAGTCAGTTGTAACAATTTTCAAAAATTCAATATTATCGCGACACCAGGACTATATATATAATCATAATTTTACAATCAGTACTTTTAATTTAATTCAGTTATGGGACCCACATTTGTAGGTTTGGACCCCATTTATTTTTTTATTGGAGTCCCAAAAACCCATATTTTTGAAAAGTTGTGTAAAACCCTGCAAATTGGTAACTTTTTCAGTCATATTGAAAATTCTCTTTCAGTATAGTGTAAATCTGTAAATAACCATAAATTTCTTTATGCACATAGCAAAACCTCAGTGTATCCCCAAGGCTCCAAAGTTTGTTTCATTTTGTTTACATCGGATATCAGTCATATTAAGTACAAAAGATGCCCAAGAGTTATACTATCCGTTAGAGAATTTTAAAATGTTTGTAATATGTAAAAATATCTGGAATTTTTATTTTTGTTTTGTCACATGCAAAATAAATCAAGATGTGTCTTCTGTACAAAGAGCCTCTGGTCTATTCATCCAATTCCCATTTGAACAGTTGAAACATTGTGTATCAGGTAAAGTAAGAGAGAGAGAGAGAGAGAGAGAGAGAGAGAGTCTCTCTCTCTCTCTCTCTGAAAGAGAGTTAACACGACTTAATAAAGGGTATATGATTAGGATTATTATTTAACCTGTTAATTTTATCTCCGTTATCGAGTGACATTTTGACTTTTCAGCGCCACAAATCAAATTACTTTCACTATCTTCAAAAATTTTGTTTCGGAGAACGAAGAAGGGTAGATAACCTACCGGAAGTTGACTAAAAGTTAGAACTAAAAGGATGAAGGATATGTAAATCACGGAATTGACACATCCCTCGTTCAAACCTTGTTTGAATATTATTTCTGAACTAAGTCCTGATGATATTTTAGGCTCGTTGAAATTTGGTTTGAATTTAACAAAATTTATGATTATCCCATTAATCCGTGTAATAAATTATGCATTTGTGACAACAGC
Organism: Anadara kagoshimensis; assembly: GCA_021292105.1. Classification (NCBI taxonomy): domain Eukaryota; kingdom Metazoa; phylum Mollusca; class Bivalvia; order Arcoida; family Arcidae; genus Anadara; species Anadara kagoshimensis. The sequence goes on from CM037857.1 coordinate 17,199,413, forward strand.
GACATTTAATACAGAAATAAAATGTCGCTGGTGACAAGTACATGGTGAAAGTGAAAAATACCAGACATCAGCCGGTGTATGGAGAAGGTGGAGGACTGATCAAATATTGACATTACAAAATTAATGCTCAGCTATGCATGCATCACACATGTGCATCTGTTGAATTTGATGATAATGCATTTAAATGCATGCCATCCCGGCTCATATCACTAATTAATCGAAGCGGTCATTTCTGGATGGTGGAGAGAAAGCATGCACATACAGTACTTGCTTTGTTTTCACCATTCAAAAAATAATAATTGAAGTAACTTTACATTCATTCATTGGCATTGGCACGTCTTTAACTGTTTAATGGATGTGCAGACATTTTCAGGCTGATAATCAGATAATAGGAGTGGAAGATTTATAAGGATGTTGAAATCATACTGAGATTATGTAAAATACCTTAAATAGAAGCAATCATGAATTCTAAAAAGTAATAACTATCATCTTTCAAGTTTGATTGGTGATATCCATTAATCAACCCAATCCTTGTATAGCAAAACAAATATTGTCGCCAAATGACAGTTGCACGCGTAGAGGGAGAAAAAAAGCTGCAACCGTGACTGATTTTGGAAATGTTGGTTTTTACACTGTACCGCTATTCTTCTTGCAAAAACATGGATGAAATGGAGATATATTTACACGAACTTAGCGAAAAAGGAATATACTACCGTTTGATTTTTCATAATTCATTCATTGTCTTATATAGTTACACAACCACCTCTCCCCACCAAAAATAAAATAAAAATAAAATATATATAAATAAACTTGACATGGTTTAATGCAGGGAATTTAGAATACATGTACGTCATTAAGTCATTGCTGTATATCATGATGGGGTTATTTCTAACTTGAATATTGGATATGACTTACAAAATTGACTTTCTAGTAAGATCCAGGATTTAAAATTTCACGATTCCATTGCATTTGTGCTACTGAATGGTCAAAATCTATATAAATGATGCTGAAGACATGCATCATTTAAAACAGTGCATGTTCAGAGAGCTCTCTACTCCCGATATACTAGTAAGTAAAATATTCTTGACTGGGACGTTAAACAACATCACCCAACTCAATTCAGAGGAACTGTATTTGTATATCATACAATGTAGTTGCTTCTATTCAATTGGGAATTCATATCTTATATTGACCAAATGGAAATATATTAATTAACCAAACAGATCAGTAAAAGTTATTGCCGGTTGGGAACAGACAACGCCACAAAGAACCATGAGGCAAATAAACATAAAAAATACAAAACAACCCATAGGAACTGCAATAGTTACATCACTGTTAGATACTGCTGACTTTGGAAGAGTAATGAGTATGATCATGAACAAAAAAAAAAAAAAAAAAAAAATAGACATACTGTTGTAATGGCTTTATCAAAGGAAACTGTAAAATGAGACTTATTTATAGTCAACCACTACTTGTAAAATGTAAAGTAATTGGTATGGCAAGGCTAGCTATAAAAAAAGCTTCTCATATATATATATATATATATATATATGTAAATATGTTGTCAGGGACCCGATATATGTGTTTATCGAGTGCGAGTGTCTGATCATAGTCGGGGAGCCACTTCTCAATAGCGTGCAAAAAACAAGTTGAACCATACACAGTCTGCTATAAAATTTTTGATCCTATAATCATTAAGTAGATCCATTGTCATGTTTGAAAACCCATGTTGGACTTGTCATCTCTCTTGCACAACTTCACAGTCGCCTGTTTTGTTTAGAACACAGTACAAAACAAACAGAAATTACCATATGCACTATAACTTTTACTTGACACGCGTTATGAATGTTAAAACTGTCGTAAATAACTTATTTGTAGTTCTTTTGCATATTTAAATCAAAATATCATTATATTTTGCAGGATTACAGTCGTTTTTAACGAAATAAAGAAAAAAAATGTGAATTTTCCCCTGTAGTTTTAAAATTTAGAGCAATGGTTCTTGTGTAGTGTTCAAAGAAACAAGTTTTATATCGAAATATCTTTTATTTAAAAGTTTTCATGGGTATTTTTGTACTTCTTGAAAGCAAAGTTTTGCCCAATGTTTTATTATAGACAGAAATAAGTAGTTAAATGTTTCCTCTACCCCCATTTCTCAAATTTTCTTTGAAATCATTAGAAAAACTATTCTTTTCTAAATAACTTTGTTGTACTATTAACATGGTCATATATTGCAATATGTTTATTCATATTCATTAATTCTTATGAAATAAAACACAATAAACTTAAATTTATGTTTGTAGTATAAAATCTGGACTGGTCTCTGGTCTCTGATTGCGCTATAACACTATACCATGACGGAATCCATCTATAAAAAGATTAATGGTTCTTACAGATTCCTTTACACTTTTACAGGTTCACTAAGTCACTAATAAGAACATGTGCAAATTGATTAATAACTACAAATGAAGCAAAGTGTAAAATGTAGTCCTCATTCATGAGAAAACCGCTTTAGCAGCTGTTTGGAAATTCTTCAATCTTCGGCATGATCAAAGTTACTGTTAGTCTTCACTTGATCTGCTATCAGTATCGACTGAAATCCTGCCACATTTTCCCACTTTCCCAAGGCAAATACAGATTACACTACATGGAAAAGACGCTTTTGCACATGAACAATTTCGCATACATTTTGATTTCTGGCATTTGCACCCTGTAGGTGTTTTTATCATTGGCTTTGGTGGTAAGCACATTAATATTGGCACAAGTTTATGGTTTACTAGTTTTCGTCCAAACTGTGTTGGAGACGGGAGATCAAGATCAGATAATGTTGCACGTACATATATTCCAATCTGATATAATGCTCGCAAAAAATGTTGGTGGAATGCGTCTTCTGTTGGTGGTAAAGCTCTTAAATCTGTTTTACTGGATGCAAATAAACATTTGAACATCCACATAAGGAAGCAAAGTACTTTCGTGCCTCAACTTTTAACTCGTTTGATATTGTGAAATCATCCATTCCAAAGTTTGAAAGGTTGGGAAGATCCTTTACCATAGTCAGAGCCACCTTTGCTGCCAATTTCCTTTCTAAACGGATAACTAACAGTATCACAACCACTGAAGACATATGCAACGATTAAAGTCGATGTTAGCTCTCTTGAACTGCATTCATATTTTTCACAGAGTTTCTCTACTAATTTATGTACGGCTATGTATTTGTCAAATTTCTGGACCCATAGTTCTCTGAGAGTAGATAAGCGGGTGAAATGATATATGCATAATATAACTATGTCTGTGTCTGTTGCATAGATGACTGCTCTAGTGTGATCAAGCTGTTTAACACAGTATGCTAGGTGCGCCACAATTCTTGTGTCTGCTTCCTCGTGATCTAAACACGACTATAAATATATTGGTAAGTGTTCTAGCTTGTCGCCTGTCCTTTAAGCTAACATGGCTTTCGGTTACTTTTAATGTTTCTGAAATGGGTACAGATCTGTTTCTAGTTTTTTGTTTCGGAATTTGACAATGTGTTATTAAAGTTTTACTATCTGGATTGTTATAATCATACTGGTATATATTGTGACTTGTAGCATGTAGTGTTGTTCCATCTTTAGTATTTTCAGAAAAATCTAAATTGCCCAAAGCACACTGTGTAAACAAGCCAGGTTTAAGGACGGTTGGGATAAAAAGTCCAGTTTCAGATATTCGTTGATCCACTTCTAAAGCTTTAGTAGAAAAAATCTTTGAGCATTATCGTAACTGATACAATGTCCAAACTTATTAAACACTCTTACCAACTCCTTGCTTCCAGTTTGCTTTAAAATGTGTATAGCAAGTCCAACACTTTTAGGCATAGGTAGGTTTGTGACACTTGCCATTATTTCAGATGGTACATTTAGAACAGTTTGATTCTGTTTTTCAGTCAAAACAACCTTTCCTGTGCTATCTAATTCACATTCTGTATTTGTCATCATCTATGCAATGTGATTGTATAAATCAGTTGGGATACTTTTAATGTTTTTTCACAGGAAATTTCTATCACATTTGTATCAGTTTTTGAAATTTGATATTCGTCTGTTATCTCGGATTCACCAGTGTCTTCAGTTTTGCTACGTTGTTGTTTGTCCAACCGATAGAAGGCAGTTTGCTTCATTTCACATCGTAAGTGTTTTGCAGTGGCATACAAATCACAATTAGCTGACAATGAAGAACTCTTGTGCTTTTCTTCAGCATCGCTTTCACTTGAATCATCTGTTGACTCTTCCTTTAGCTTGGTTTCGTCCAGTTCTTCTGTTAACTTTGCTGACAGAGTGCATAATTCGCTTACTGTTATTTCTGAGCCACACACTATACTTGGTTTACCTCTCTGGGGTATTGTCTGAACTTTGTCTTGAAAATGTTTAACTAAACGCTTACGAAAACTCTGAGTTCTATATAATGCTGCATTTGCCACTGATTTCGATTTTAATAGTTCTCTGTATCTATTGAGCAATACTGTAATGTAATAAGCAGAACGTTCTTTTAGAAGGGAATCGGATACTTCATTTATTAATTCATGAAATGCTTCTTCATTAGCATCGTCCTTCTATTCATAAAGTGATCCATGCATGATTTGTGATACCTAAAATCTGCTGCGATCATATCAATCGGACAATTGCCGTGACCTTGTATCCTGAATAAACGTTTTTCGTCTCCCAGCTCTTTGGCTTTTTGGTATATGATACCTTGCCTTTGAATCGTTGCAACAAGTATAAGCTGTCGAATTCCTTTGCTGTCTCGATCTTTCTCACACAAAAAACAGCATGCTTTGTAATCTACTGATGTTCGTTTGATCTTGGCTTCATCTTGTATCGGGTCGGTTTCAGAATGTGATCGTTTCCCTACACATTTACTTATTTCTTTTTTATGTGTGTACTTGCTTTTACATGATCTGTGGCATAATGGGTGCTTTTCCAGAAAAGTGTTTGAATTTTCCATACTTGACCATAAACGATCAAATACATCGTCTTTGCCTCCATAGCATCTTTAAAAGTAGATAACCCTCTATGCGTAATTTCGCTTAATGTCTCTCTAGCATATGACACATTTTGAATAATCAGTTTTCAATAAAGTGCTTCTCTCGCAAGAAAAAGCAGTATCCATGAAGGCAAATTAAACAAAATATTCTTCAAAATAATAAAATCATTAATTAGTAAGTTCTAAATATAAAATTTCATATGATTAAGGATAATTTAACCATTCAGGAAATTGACGTTTCGCTGACCACGCCTATGTAATGTTCCGACAAAGGCGTGGCATGCTTGATTTACACGTAAAAAGAATGAAAACTCGGTCTGAATTTCGCCGTTTTATGACGTCTCTGACACTAGTGCGTCATTAATTGCCGTGACGCTGCTTTGGTACCGTAATGGCGGACTTTGTGTCGGAACTTTGTAGGCGTGGCCGGCCATCCGTCAAATGGCAGATAAAGGAGCAAAATGGGGGTAGGGGAAATATTTTGTTGAATAACTATGACTATGAAGTGTTTTGAAACTCAATTTGACTTTTGGAAGGAGAGAAAAATAAATTTGGAACAAATCTGTATCAGGTAAAACTACCTTTGGTGTTTACTTTTAATCATAGGCTATTAGAACTGAACGGCAAATATCGAAAATACATTAAGAAAATGGTATTTTTTGCTATTTTAACCAAATATCTCAATAATATCTGCTAGAAAACAATGTAATGTGAAATAATTTAATGATGCATTATGAGTTAGATCCATTTACATCAATATTTGAATACAAGAAAATATTTTATAAGCTTTTGGATTTATTTTTGAAATAAGCACATTTTAATATAGCCTTGCACCTACATTTGGCTGCTACAATGTTGTGCAAGAGAATTGAAATGTCCAACATTGGTTTTCACACATCCAAGACATGGTACTATCATGGTATGACATAAAAAATTTTATAGCAAGCTGTGCATCATTTGTCAAAATTTGATACTCTGGCTCCCTGACTATCACTTATTTAGTTTCTTTTATTGTGTCGTGTTTTTGTTGCCCTGGTTATTGCCAAAAGTGTACATGTAATTGAAATACAAATACGACATAAAACAATTTTTCTGTTATTTGTAACAGAAAAAGATCTCTGTCACCAATCGTCGATATCTTCATGACAGACGACTTTCTGGGGGTAAAAGCGGCAACAATAATTAAGAATCACGAATACACAAGGCTTACAACTTTGATATAAACATCATTGTTTTGCTGGAGAAATCAATAAAATACCATGTAAATTAAGTATTGACCTGGATCTAGATGTACCAGACCTTCAATTCTGTTCTGTTGCAGAACACATTTGTCTAAAAGCGTACAACGTAAGTGATTGTGCCCATTAGCTGTGGAAGAATTTAGTAAACAACATATAACTAACATATTACTGACACGTTAATACAGATGCTGATGTAGTTTGTGTGTACTTTAAAACCCTTAGTGTTATAGTTAAATATTCTGGATAATTACGATGCGCTAATACATAGATCAGTGCAAAATGCCAGAAGGTAGGTTACAATATTTTAAAACTTATTTTCAGAAAATATGATTTCTGATTTCATTTTTATATTATTGTGATTTTAAACGCTTTTAATCAAGAAAGTCTTGAATGTAAACAAGCTGATGGGGTTTGTTTATAGTCTATACTTGTTAAACTACCTGTCTCAGAGAGAGAGAGAGAGAGAGAGAGAGAGAGAGAGATTATTATTAATACTATTGTTGCAAATTTGTGGTTTTATGCTTGTACATGTATTGTCAAACATATATACCGTATATACAGTGTAAAATGTATTTTATCTATATGTAAGATATATTACCACTCTATCTATCCTCTCTACATGCAGATGATACAGCTAGTGTGTACACAACTTATAAATCATGTATAATTATGATAGGTATAGTGAAATCTCCCCCAACAACATCAGTAGCGGTATTTATAACCACCACCGAGACATACTTTATAAAATCTAGTGTTCAACTAATCCCACCATACATTGCAACAGGAAAGGCAAAATACAGCGATAAAACCAGGTATCGAACCGACAATACGCTACATAGTAGCAGAAGAGCAGCTTGAGCAACCGATCGAGTCTACCAGTATTGAATATGCCAGTGTTCCTTTATTTGTAAATCCTCGAATCGCCACCCCTTTGCTGCTCGACAGAATTGTAAACGAATCCCCTGTACAATTCCGTAAGAGTGTAATTGTGAATCTCACTTTGATTACGACTTGTTGCGCTTAATTCGCAGAGAATGTATTCTCTTTGACTGTAATTGGGATGATAGGCGAATTGTTGGGGCACGATTTACAAAAACAAACTAATGTCCCAACACTTATTTGTCATTCCCACGTATAGTCAATTGATAATAAGTTAAAAATCTATCAAAGATTTGTAGTAAGTGGTGTGGCAAACAATAATTATTGGCATATATTGCTGTGTTAGAAATAAATTTAAATTTTAATGACAAGAAAAAATGCTAATCATACCTTGGATGGTGCAGAACAATACGAACAAAAAGCATTTAGCAGAGTCGTACAACTATAGAAGGCATTATTGTGCAATGGCTTCTAATTGAACTTAATCCTTGATTAGACCGGAGCGTTTAGTGTTTTATTGTATTTAGGGACACTAATATTACATGTTTGTCATGATTTATTATATCTAAATTACAAGTTGAGTTATCATCAACAGGTGTCGATGGTCAAATATTTATTTCATTTTCAAATCATTAGTATTTTGACTGATGGCAATTCTGTGCATTTTGTCCTCAGAGCAATGGATTCTATATATACAATTATATGAATTATTAACCCATTTAAAGACAACATATATAAAACATTAAATCAAATGCAATCATAACGGTTGATGTCCACATTACAATCTCAAAGCACAATAATTATTTGAAAACTATAAAAATTAAGATAATCGCGCATAAACTTCTACCAGGGAGGCCAGATGCTCCGGAAGCGAAAACACCCCCTGCCTAACTAGCTACATCCGCTACGTGGGAACATGGAACTATGGGACGTAAAACAGTGATGGTATAGAGACATCATATTGGCGGCCATAAAACTTTTTGAGGGCTTTGATAAGACTAGGATTGCAACATCCCTGTATGTAAAATGCGTATAATTCGTATTTTATCAGTTGTGACCAAAATGTGTTAAGCCAAAATATTAAACGTATTATTTCCAATTCACTGTGTGTATATGACTGTTATTTACAATAATGCTGTAAGAGGCTATATTAAAAATAAAAAAAGGACACCGTTCTATTTCGCGAGGATTCTGGAACAACTGATAAAATCATTATAAATATGTTTGTGGTAAATGTCATTACTGATTAACAAATAAAACAATACTTCTATTTGTTTATTCATGAAATATTTATTTTATGTCATACGTAAAACACGAGTTACAAATAGAAATACGTATTTGACAAATTATTAGAAAGTTATTCCTTGCTATGATTGATAATGGTATTACAGGATTTACTAGCACATCAATAATTTAGCAGCTGTATGGACGTGTTTTTTTACCGATGACCGTTAATAAATTCACCGATACTGTTTTTTTTGATAGAACTTTTTATATGTAAGCCTAGGCTTATTAGGACCCTCAAAAAGCTTTATGTCCGTCATCACAGTATTGTTGATAAGTTCGGTGTCTCAATGTCCAGCATTGCCCTTGATATATTTGACGTCCCATAGTTCCATGTTCCTTTCACTCAATTTTGCTAGCTTAACAGAAGGTGCTTACCTTTCCGGAGCACCCGGCCTCACTTCCGTGTAAGTTCAGGTGTTTAACCTAACTTGTCAGTTTCAAAGTTTTTACTTTGCTTCTGGATTGTGATTCGGACATGGATTAGTATGTTTGTTTTTGTCTAATATAGAACTTTTCTTTGTATTATGGTCAAAACCTGAGTACATATTTATGCTATTTGAGGTAGGGGGAATACTTTGAAGATAATTTCACACAAACCATTGTTGTTACACCTTGTTTGTTTTTTCACAGTCCCTTTACGTCATTTTAAGAGGTGGTTTTAGCAATACTTGTACCATATAGGCGAGGTTTTCTGTTAGATCTCCCCTGTTAAACGAGAATATGGTACAGACAACCAATATTACATTTATATAAACTGTACACAAAACCTTCTAAAGTTCAACACTTTCCTATCTATTATTTTGACTTTATTTAGATGAATCATAATCTGTATATGTTATGGTATTGACCAATCCATGAATGTGAGATGTAGAATCACAAACTCCCCAGATATTTGAATAAACTTGTAGAATAGTAGGGAACGAACCGTTCTCTATCGATTATACATCAACACGTACAAATCCTTACAACTTCTAATACAAGTATTGTTTTAAATGTATTCATGGCATGTAACTTCAATATTTCTAGGATTTCAGAAATCATTTTTGTCATTTGTTGATGGTAAGTGATTCTTATCTAAACATGTTTTCATCAAAATGTGCGAAAGTGTTATTGCAATTTGTCAAAACAGAACAGAACAACGATAAAAGATTTGATTTGAATTTCCATTCTTTTTTCCACATTCGATTAAGTTAAGTTGCAGTTTAGTGTATATAGTTGTTGACGTAAGGAATAGGAATAAAGACAAGAAAAACTAGAATTGTAATTGTTGCAAAGCAAAATAACGGAAGTCACCCACCTCATGTTTCCATGGTAACGACAACCGTGTTGGATATTTAAAATGCGGATTGCACATCTGAATGGTTGATACATTGTTGCTTTAAAGTTTCATTGAGATTGAGCGCTGCATCGCTGAGTAAAGGAGCGGACAAGCAACGTGCGGAAAGTGGAATAATAATAGGAAGACAGCATGAGAAAAGGAATAAGGACAATGTTTCCCCAAACACAGTGTGATTGAAGACTTAATGAACGATGTTTAATTCAATACTCCAATACAAATTGTTCTGTTTGGTTATGTAGGCTTTTGGTTAAAACAAACCTTTCTGAAAGAACAATGCATGTTGGAAGACGTGTTCAAAGATAACATTTGATCTTAGCTGATGGTATTACTTAATTATTCGTCATATCAACATCTTTTTGTTTACTTGTTTCTTGGTAGACTCGTATTGTTTAATGTGTTTGGTCGCACTGGCTTGGTACCTTTTGACTAAGATAATTCTGGTTTACTGAATTGCCATACTACCATTACTTAATATAGACGGGTTGGGGATTTGTCTATCTTTTAATTATATAATAATGCACGTTTGGATCAGATAATGATAAATAATAAATTAATTTGCTGACTTTATTGCTAACTTAAAGTTCATGTGATTTAGTTGAATGTTTCCATATTTCATTTTATTATGTGTAGCTAGCTAAACATGAGGTAAATATCTACCGAAGCAACAGGCGCACTTTCCTGGTAGAGGTCCACGTGTTTAACTTAAATTTTGGATTGTGATTGCAAATGAGTTTGTATGTTTGTTTTAAATCTTTAAACAAAAACAAAACACCAGTAGGCCCCAACCGTCTTCTGCTTATGATGTTCCTAAACTGTGAGGAGGCCGAGGTGGCCTAATGGATAAGACATTAGTCTTCAAATCCATGGTCTCTCACCGCTGTGAGTTCAAGTTCCGCTCACACTACATGTGGGGAAGTGAATTTTCCTTGCCGTTGGCCTTTAATGGTTCACCCAGTGTCAGTATAATGTTGGCTGTTTGGTTGAATGTTGCCTAACATCGCATCAGCAATTTTTTTCAGCTATTCGCGACGAGAACTATTTTATTAATCTACATGGATTATTCTATGAACAGTATTGCGTATGCATGTGAAGTGCGAGTGTGATGTATGGTCTGCCTAGCACTAGCGCACACTCAGGGCGACTTTAACGTGCTAGCTCTCAGAGTCATTACGTCGCAGACAAGCGTACCTATCCCCCATTCCATTACACTGATAACAGGTAAATCAGTGAAGGCAACGACAAGGAAAATTCACTTTCCCACATGTGGTCCGAGCGGGACTCGAACCCAAAGCGATGAGAGATCCTGAATTTACAGTATAATGTGACTGGGGGAGTGATACGCTTGTCTGCGGCATACTGACTTTGTGAGCCAGCACTTAAAATTCGCGCTGGTACAATTCAGACCATACAACACACTCGCACTTCATATACATACACGAACTTGTTCATAGCTTAATCCATAGAGATTAATAAAATAGTTCCCGTCTCAAATAGCTGAAAAAATGCTGATGGAACGTTAAACAACATTCAACCCACCAACCTAATCTGTGCATAGCGAGTTAGTTTTCAGAATCACGAATCATCCTGATGATTTGATAAAGTAATACAATGTAGTTTGTTAAGAATTCCATTCGTTCTCTATCGATTATATATCAAAACGTACAATTGTTACAACACTTAATACAAGTTTTGGTTACAATGTATTTCTGGCATGTAATTTCAATATTTAGAGAAAGTCAAAACCAAATGTAATCGTTAACAGTAAACACCGTACGTATCATAAAATATGCGAACCAGTGTCTGTAATATATCATGATTAAACAAAGAAGCTATAAAACCGAATTAAATTTCCGTCACTCAATAAAGAAAATATTCTTATTCGGTAAAGTTGTAGCTTGATGTATATAAATATGTGTTATTTGGAACATGGAGGGTGTAAGTTAAATAATTATGTACAACATACATGATAATACACCCTTTCTGTTCGATCCTGTCAAATACAATTTTCCGAAACGAATATATGTTGATGAAAAGCAGAAGATTTGAGGAAAAGTAATAGAAACCTCAAGAAACGTTAGTGGTGCTTATCTAGTTTATTATTGTTTTTTCTCTTCTTAATTTTACAAAGCCAGGGTCATATGATTCAATTTATGTTTTTTCATTGTTTCATGTTCCTTTCACTCTCGATTTCTATTTAACACGTGGCAGGTGTAGCTTACTAAACTGGAAGTGCTTACCCTTCCGGGGCACCCGACCACACTTCCTTAAGGTCATGTGTTTAAGTTAATTTCTCATTTTCAGAAGTTTTACTTTGCTTGGGGATTGTGATTTGGACAGAAATTGAAGTGTATGGCAATCTTGATGATTTCAATCTTTCTATTGTCAACTTTACTTTTCTATACAGCAATATACCTGCTTCTCCTGCTTATGTTGTATTTGTTTCACAATTGATACGCTATGGCAGAGCTTGTTTCCACTACGAGGGATTTACACAACGAAGCATGCTGCTTACAAATAAACTGTTGACGAAAGGATATTGCAAGCCTAGGCTTATCAAGGCCCTCCAAAAGTTTTATGGCCGTCACTACTGTATTGTTGACTTGTATGATATATCTGAATCCAAAATTCATCTGGATATATCAACAGTTCCATGTTTCTGTCATTTTAAATTTTGATTACATAGAGGCGGGTTTAGCTAGCTAAACAGGGGGTTCTTACCCTCCGGAGCAACCAGCCTCACTTACCTGGTAGATGTTCACAATTAACATTATTTGCAAGCTTCAAAGTTATTACTTTACTTTGGGATTAGTGTTGGGGCATGGATGGGTATGTTTGTTTTTTTTATTGAAGTCGTCGAATCAGTAAATTTGTTTCAACGCTCCGATTACGTCCGATGAGGTCAGTTAGTCTCCAATCATTTCCAAAGTATTGGTGTGGTTATTGTCAAGAAAACTATACTTTATAGTTGTTTATTGCAATGCATGAATCACATTTCATGATCAATTTTAAGCTGTTCTTTGTAGGTCCACTTGATGTTGTATATTGCACAAAACTAAAGATAGATTCTGCCAAAATATTCTTCAGAATAAATGCAACATTTCTGCCATTTTATTTACAAACGTTTTAAAAAATTGATAGACTAGTAAGTTTTGTTTACTAGTGTGCAGAAGAATTAGCAACTATTTGTGGTGTTAGATTTCACCAAGTTATGGAAGGTAAAGCAAAACAATTACATAGGCCAACTGTTGCTCAGTGAGGTAATAGAGTTCGCCAATGTACCACGTCATACCCCCTGTGCGGAATATTTATTCCCAATGGATATAGAATCACTTAGGATCACTTTTTCCCGAAAAAGACGTTACTACGAGAATTTGTAATGTTAATGTTTTCCAAAACGTCCAACACAAATGTTAAGAGGTATTGATTACGTGGCACAGCTGCGAATCCCATTAAAAAGACAAATTAGGTAATAGAGAAAATTAAAATCGACACTGCTACGATTATGATTTCTAAAAACAGTTACTCTAACTGAGTATTAGTTACAGTTGAAGATTATGTAATGAGACCTTAGCAAACGTACTTCCTGTATTATGTGCTGATACTCAGTCGAGGTTTTTATAATAATGGTACAAGTGTGGTTTGGCATTTCGAAGGGTTGAAATATTATGGGCCTGAGAAATGAGTTTCATCAACGTTCACGTTTTGCCTTATTGATGATTTAACATAAAAAACTGTTCTGAAACTACAGCAATTATTGTATTTTAAATCTGTTTCTGTGAAAATGAATGAAAATGATATTTTTTTGTTAGTTTTTGTTCTATTGATCAGTGACATATAACTACAGAATATTGAATTTACCAGTTAACATAATGGGATTATACGTCAAACGTCAAAATTGTTACAGCTCTTCATATGGGATTTTACTAGATATATTCTCGCTATGTAAATAAAATATTTCAAGAAATCCAGAAATAATTCCATTTGTCAATAAAATGTTATTTAAAACGTATTGTGAAATACATTGCATGCACAAGGTTACTGTAGGTTGGAGAAATGGATTGATTTAATTTCTGTTATAATAAGAAACAATCCATCATCATATTACATATCGCTTGCTATGAGACAGTGGAAGAATGGTGATGACAGACAATCAAATTTGGTGATAGGAAAAGATACGTCACTACTTTTATGCACATATTTGGCTTTGATCACGTCGGGGCTTCTACCAATTCCATCCAACATTTACTGGTTAAAGTGATAGCATGCTATGCTTTGCAGAATATACATTATTTGACAATTACATCTAAAATAGAGACATGATTCATTAGACATGGATAAGTTTGTTTTAAATAAGTATCATTAAATAAAATACGTAACAAAAATATGTTCCATCAAACCATATACCGTATATGACGTCATAACGTAATTGCCAGAGACAAGACAGAGAATTCATTAATATAATATGTATTGTTCAATAAAGTAATTAGCAACTGAAAATCATGCATACATCTAATAGCCGCCAATGTAACCAAGAACACGAAAAAGGAAACAAAAAATCTATATTTGTTCTTGCACAGGATTTATTGAAAAATAAACCCCGATTTTCTGTTTATAATACTATTGGAGGGAAACTGTCCAACTTATTTTCTAATAGAAAATAAATACCACATTTAAAGTTAATTATAGGCATAAATATACTGAAAAATGAACCCAAACAATTAGTGTATTACATGATTTTGTTTTCAAACTTTAGTTTGCATTATTGTATAAAAGTATAAGTAACAATTGTGTATTATTGTCAGAAATATACTTTTGTCTAAATACGCTGCTAGATAAATTCTGTAATTCTTCAAACACGAAGGCATGCTCCCTCATACAAAGTATTTCCATAATTAAATTTGGTAATATATATTTCGGTCCTTAGGGTATCTTTTCAAAATTTTGGTTTCACAATTTTCCGAAAGGGACTTTTAGTGTCATGTGCTGGTCATCAGTCGAGGTTTTTATAAGAACTGGTATAAGTATGGTTTGGCATTTCGAAGGGTTGAAATATTCTGAGTCTTAGAAATGAGTTTCATCAACGTTCACGTTTTGCCTTATAGATGATTTAACATAAAAAACTGTTCTGAAACTACAGCAATTATTGTATTTTAAATTTGTTTCAAAATGATATTTCTTTTGTTAGTTTTTGTTCTATTGATCAGTGACATAGAACTACAGAATATTGAATTAATCAGTTAACATAATGGGAATACATGTCAAACGTCAAAATTGTGACAGCTCTTCATATTAGTTTTTACTAGATATATTCTCGCTATGTAAATCAAATATTTCAAGAACATCAGAAATAATTCCTGTTGTCGATAAAATGTTATTTAAAAATTATTGTGAAACACATTCCGTATCATCTATCGCTTGCTATGATGAAAAAGTGGAAGAATGATGGAGAAAAACAAATTTTGTAATAGGAAAGGTTTTGTCACTACTTTTATGCACTTTTTTATGTTTGGTTTTGGTCACGTCGGGGTTTCTACCAATTCAACCCAACTTTAACTGGTTAAAGTGATAGCATGTTCTCAATTACTATTTTTTTTACAGAATAGACAATTTTTCACAATAACATCTAAAATATAGAAATGATCAATTGAACATGGCTTGATTAGTTCGTTTTTGATAATTTAAGTGTAATTAAATAAAATACATAACAAAATATGTCCCATCAAAACATATACCGTATATGACGTCATAACCAGAGACGGAACAGTAATTAATATAAAATATAATGTACAAGAAAGCAATAAGCAACAGAAAAACTTGCATTCAGTAATACCCGCCAATGTCACCAAGAACACGGAAAAGGAAACAGTGAAAAATCTCTACTTTGTTTTACCACTGGATGTATTGAAAAATAAAACCCAATGGTCTGGTTATACTATCATTGGAGGGCAACTCTCCAATATATTTTCCAATAGGTAATCCACAAATGTGCACGTTAAAAATTACAAACAAATTACGTATCCATGACATCAAATTGTTACGATTCAAAGAATGCAGATAATAAAATGCTGCTTCGTTATGGAAATAGAAAACAAAAACAATACAGAATTTGCATCATCTCCATGACAATATAGATTATTAAGCATTTGTATCTTCAGTATCGAAGTAATCTAGATATTTGGAAAATGAATTTGCCATTTGCAATTTCTTTAATGTACAAGAGGCCCATGGGCCTGATACGCTCACCTGATAACTAATGGCTAGCTGATAGATTTAAAGAACACATAAATACTAAACCCCAATGACTTTTTTCTTTACATCATGATAACCATTGTATCAATACCTACAACATTCTAATATACATGCCTATACAAAAAGTTTAAAGTTTTCGAGATAATTAACCATTTTGGTATTGTTTTGCATCTGTGACCTTGACCTTTGAACCCATGACCTTTTTCTATACATCAAAATGATCATTGTATCGATGCCTACAACATTCTAATATACAAGCCTATACAAAAAGTTTATAGTTTTCGAGATAATTAACCATTTCGGTATTGTTTCACATCTGTGACCTTGACCTTTGAACCCATGTCCTTTTTCTATACATCAAAATGATTGTTGTATCGATACCTACAACATTCTAATATACATGCCTATACAAAAAGTTGATAGTTTTCGAAATAATTAAACATTTCTGATTGTTTCACATATGTGATCTTGACCTTTGAACCCATAACCTTTTTCTATATATCAAAATGATTGTTGTATCAATACCTACAACATTCTAATATACATGCCTATACAAAAAGTTTAAAGTTTTCGAGATAATTAACCATTTTGGTATTGTTTTGCATGTGTGACCTTGACCTTTGAACCCATGACCTTTTTCTATATATCAAAATGATCGTTGTATCGATACCTGCAACATTCTAATATACATGCCTATACAAAAAGTTGATAGTTTTCGAGATAATTAAACATTTCCGATTGTTTCACATATGTGACCTTGACCTTTGAACCCATAACCTTTTTCTATATATCAAAATGATTGTTGTATCAATACCTACAACATTATAATATACATGCCTATACAAAAAATTTATAGTTTTCGAGATAATTAACCATTTTGGTATTGTTTTGCATCTGTGACCTTGACCTTTGAACCCATGACCTTTTTCTATACATCAAAATGATCGTTGTATCAATACCTACAACATTCTAATATATATGCCTATACAAAAAGTTTATTGTTTTTGAGATAATTAACCATTTTGGTATTCTTTCGCATCTGTGACCTTGACCTTTGAACCCATGACTTTTTTCTATACATCAAAATGATCATTGTATCAATACCTACAACATTCTAATATACATGCCTATACAAAATGTTTATAGTTTTCGAGATAATTAACCATTTCAGTATTGTTTCACATCTGTGACCTTGACCTTTGAACCCATGACCTTTTTCTATATATCAAAATGATCGTTGTATCAATACCTACAACATTCTAATATACATGCCTATACAAAATGTTTATAGTTTTCGAGATAATTAACCATTTCGGTATTGTTTTGCATCTGTGACCTTGACCTTTGAACCCATGACCTTTTTCTATACATCAAAATGATCGTTGTATCGATACCTACAACATTCTAATATACATGCCTATACAAGATGTTAATAGTTTTCGAGATAATAATTATAATCAGAGGTAAAAAAAATTAGGTCACGACCTTCACAATCGACCTTGACCTCATTTTGAAGATACTAACAAGAAGATGTCAAAACTGAAATCTGGTCAAATAGTCAAGTTATAACAATTTGAAGTTATTTTACGATTTTTTCAAAATTAAACGCAAAAACGCGTAACCTATTTTTTATCTGAATTTCACAAAATGAACAAACTATAGGCTTAAGACCCTAGAGAAGCCAAATATCACATCGGATTTTTTCTCCAATCATTACTTTCGGAGAAGAAGATTTTTTAAGATTTTTGCACCCCTAGGTCACCTTGACCTAGTTATGGTAGCCATAGCAACGCCAAGAACAAATCTGAATTGCACCGGCCCATATATACTTCTGACAAAGTTTCATTAAAAACTGTCCAGTAGTTTCAGAGGAGAAGTCGAAAATAGGTGTTAACGACGCACACACGCACGCACGCACACACGCACGCACGCACGCACACACGCACACACATACACACGCTGCGCTATGCCATAAGCTCACATGACCTTTGGTCAGGTGAGCTAAAAACGAATCATTTAAATCATTAAACGTCGGAATAATCATATAACCTTTCCTTATACAAAATCAGAATTATTGCAGATACAGATAGCATCTGATTTATATCAAAATGTTATGTCTTACTTTACCAGAGACAGTATTCGTTAAAACTTATCTTTATCGATTTTATAAACATTTATATGCTCGGTAAAATTTTCGAGTTGTTGTGATGTGTGCTCGATGGATCTGGATATTTTCATGGCCATTTTACGTGGCTGCACTTAAGTCTATCCTACTTTCGCTATAAAATAATTATGAGAAAAACAGTTAGAGTATTATAAAATCACAGACAAAATGTGACCATTACTGAAACAGAACCAGAACAAAAAATAAAAATAAAAAAATAAATAAATGAATAAAAATAATAAAAAAAAAAATAAATGAAAAAATGTTATTGCGCAACAGAATTCTTTTAAGTATTAAGAAGACAAAAATTGTTAAAAGTCTAGTATATGTTCAAACATTCAGAACAAACCTGATATGTAAACCTAGTCTTGTTAATTATTTACTATGTGAAAATATATTTGAACCTATGCTTCATGTTTCAGATATCGTGAACTTGATAAAGTGACAATTTGGCTTTCGTGATCTTTTTAGTTCCTAATCCCGATCTTCATAGGTTTACGGCATGTCGAGAAATGCTGAAAATTTCAGACAGACAGATATATATATATATATATATATATATATATATATATATATATATATATATATATATATATATATATATATATAATACCGAAAACCAGGAGACATTCAAATTCAAGCCAGAATCCGAGCTATGTTTGCAAATAAAGATACAAGTGAACAATATCTTGAAGGAAAAGGTAATTTATTCAAAGATTAATTGAAAATCGTATATTAACAATATGACATAACATACCGTAATTATTATAACAAACCATATAGCTATTGAATAAAAAATTCCTTATATAATGTCTCTTTTTTATGGAAGGCATACGAATATCATAATGGCTCTATAATATGTAATAACGACTCTTCTAAATAAATATACAAAAAGCAGTATTATGTTATATGTTTTCATTGAAATGTTCGTGCTTGTAGTTAGATTTTCAGTCTATATCAATGTCGAAAACCTCAACGATATTTATTTTGTTAAACGCTTAATACTACTTATCAATTATTACTTCCAATAAACGTGAAGACACCTTGTAATACCATAAAAAGGTATATCAAGCCATTTTCTTCCGATGTAGATGATATAAATGATAAAGAGAATTTTACATCCAATATAAAGGATCAAAAGGAAACGGGAAATAAGTGAAAAAATACATGTCTCTGTTGTATAATCGTTAAAAGCACAGAATAAATACTTTAGAGTTTACTAACGTATATAAATAAGATTACAACAATCTGAATGTTTAAGAGTTAAGTCGTGTATGCATATATATAACAGTAAAGTGATGTAGTTTCATAATCAGATTGCTTCTCTCACCCTTTGATTAATTTAGTATTGCATTTACACTATCAATATCCATTACTTAGATTTTCCTTAGCCTGCTATTCTTATGTTACTGTAAACAAACAAGACTGTTGTAATATTGTCATATACCACTTTTTGAATTTAATCATAAAATACATTCAAAAAGTTGTATATGACTCAAAAAGTGGTATATGAGAATATGAAGAAAACTGTAAATGCATTTATGTTGTGTTACATTCTAAAATGAATGCGTTGCAAGGTATTTTTCTGACTAAGGAACATATGCCTTGATATATGACAGTTCAGTAGTGTGGCAGGAGAACATTCTCATGGGTAATATTTTGTATTTGTGTGTGTTGTTACATGACAATTTAACGTTAATGTTCATGTGTAATGATTTTATTTTATTTATTTACTTTTTGATTTTACTAGTGGCAATTGTGACTAGCTAATTGATACGAAGTGCTTAATCTTTCGGAGCACACGGCCTCACTTTCCTTGTAAACGTTTACATGTTAAACCGCCAATATTAAAAAGTTAATTTTACTTTGCTGTGGGGTTGTGGTTTAGACAAGGATTGGCTTTGCTTTGAAAGTTGTCTGTATTTTAGATTTTGGATATGCAGACATTTTATTCCATAAAACGTCATCTTCGCTCGAATAGATTTTCCACAATACTTCCAAACTGCAGTAGAAAGTCGAGTTCTTGCAAAAAAAAGAACAATGCACAAGATAAACAAGATAATTAAGGCAATTGATTGTAGAAATAATTTATTTCGAAGACAAGGTGATATAATAATAAGATTGAGTTTATTAGTGTAGTTAAGTAATACATCGTCGTTATTTTTCAAACTATGGGTCAAAATATATTAAGTAGATTCAATTCAATTATGAAAAACGAAATTATCAATAGCCATTTGATAAAATGATATCATATTAAATACAATACCCACGAGTCTTTTACAGACAAATCAGGCACATGAGAACAGACTTTGTATATATCGTTTTCCATTAATTTTGATTGTTTTTATACAATATTCCAGAAAGGCTATTAGAATGTGTCTAGACGGATTGTGTTGATAAAATTAACTACCGTTACTTTAAGGTAAAATACGCCAAAATTTCATTATAAAGGTTCAATCTAATACCAAAACAAGTATACAGGCATTAACTAGAGATTTATGAAAGCAATTAATCGAGATATTAAGAATGGATTAGCTTTGAAGACTAAAACTTAACCGTTGATAAGGATTGGAGACGAACATTTTATTTTGGGTCAATGCAGGAAAATAAAATTGCTAAAATTAATCATGAAATATGGTTGTTATTTTCTATATTTCCCTTAATCGATTGTTAAGTTTTATTTTTCCATTAACTTGATTTGCTGAATTTCAGGTCAAACTGAAATAAAACTTTAGACATTATTATTATTATTTACTAACTAATGTTGTTTCACATTTATAGTCTAGAGTTGTAAAGTCCCAATGCTTGTTTTAACATTTTCCATCTTCTTGTCTGTGACTTGAAGTGATTTGATGTTTTTTTATATCTAATGTTTTATTGCTGACCCCGAACGTTAATGTATTAAGTAATGGATTCTTTACATTCAATGTTAATGTTCTTATTTTACAAGCGCGTTAAGTACGCGCAGATAAAGTTATATTTTGCCGCACTAATGTTGCAACCGCTTCAAACTACTTTGTCTTATTCTTGAATAGAGCAGGGGCAACTGATTATATATTTATTAACCAGAAACAGTGTTTTCACAATCCCTTATTGCATCGGAGATATTTAACTTGTCATCTAGCAACTTTGTAATTATCAATGTATTTGTATCTACATTATTAAGAAAGCAAGTTCTAAAGATGTCGTATTAACCAGGGTCACGCCTAAAGTAAACAAAATACCTAACCATCTCGGGTTTCATGAACCAGAATCATAGCTAATCATGTAAAACAATTGCTAAATGCGCTTGAAAGTAAGCAAATAACCAACAAGTCATCCAAACATTGAAGATGAAATCATATTGACAATGTAGCTAATATTAAATCTATCTCTGATATAAACTCATTTGATTATTCGGGAATGACAAGACAAACGTCTTACAGATATGCGGTTCTTTGCAGGTTTTAGTCAATAACGCTAAAGTAATTTTCGATATATAAATCATTTGGGTAAATATAGAATAACGCATGGAATGATTAACATTTTGGTATTGTATATACAATACATGCCTGTTGAAAGTTTAACACAATGCTAACGATTTAGTGCCGAATCGACAGCTAATATATCTCGACAGCTTTTCGGCAGTGACTATCTATCTCTCCGAAAACATGACGGCCTCTAGCAATCTATATCCTGCCTTCTTTAGCTTGATGTTAAATTTTTGACTGGTCTTTACTGTATGTGTACAGTAATAGAAGTAATATATATCTGCAAATAATATGTAAGTTTGCTTGTCTTATATATTTACCAGTCTGCTAGTCTGCTTACTTAATCGATTTTATAGTGCAACAAGTCAATTATAAATGTAATACGGAATTTATCATTGCGGTAAGACAGATATTTGGTAAATAAGATATAATCAGAGCTGAATTATACATAACATAACTTCAGAATACATTACATGTACAGTGTTTTATTGCTTCAACTTGTAATTAATTTGAACTTTGAATTGAATCACTTCTACAATGATTTTAGTGAAAATAGGTTTACCCATTCAGGATTCTTTGAATTCAACTTTGTAGAGTGCTCGCTTCGTAAGTGGGAGGTCGTGAGTTCGAACCCCTACCGGGTCTGACCCAAGACTTGAAAGTTGGTAGTGACCGTCCTTTCGTCAATCACTCAGCATTAGGAAATGAAAGTCATGGTTCTCTTGGGTGGGAACTTAAAATAAACGAGGTCCCGTGTCAAGATAAAAACCTTGCTGTATAATGCTATCATCGCAACACACAGAGAATATTTATGCACCTTTACCTATAGCTGGCGACGTCTCGGTATAATAATCTTGACTGGGACGTGAAACACCATTACTCTGTTAATTTCATGACCATTCAATAGATATTTATGTTAACAATTGGTCGAAATCTGGGTTATAAATACATGTAGTTTAACTGTTTACTTTTGTTTGTTTTGGTGGTCAGTTGTCGCCTCTTTTATCAATAAGGGGATATTTTCTGAAAGCTTAAAAATAATTCTTTTAATATCCAAGATTAAACTGAGTTTTCATGAAATGAAGTAAATATTGTCTAAATTAAAACACATTTGTTAATATGAATGAAACCCTCGGGCGATGCACGTACGGGTAAAAGTGAACAACAGAATTATGTTCTACATGTATTTATAATTATGAACAACGAAACGACTTTTCTTAACAGCCCCCGATTTGATAAAATGGTTAACTTTCATTTGTATGACTAGTAATCTCTGTTCCTTTCTAAAGTCACTGTATTTCGCAAAGTAAACTATATTTTTGTGTTTACTTCAGTATATATGGAATGGCTAGGAAAAACACTCTAACCTGATCGTAAAATTGAACATCTGTTTTTATTTATTTACAGACGACGACAAAGATACAGACATTGGTTGTTGTGGATACATTCTTCTGTTCTTGTCTACATGTATAGTCATACTATTCTTCCCTGTGTCCCTGTGCTTTACGCTTAAGGTAAAATGTATAATGACAAACCGTAAGGTATAGCTAATAATACATACAGTTAAAATGCGTCATAAACTTAATAGAGAATTTTGTATACGTGTATTTCTTTTGTAAAAACATCATATTTCTGCAAATGACATAACTGTGTTAGCTGTATCAGATAAGTCAAACAGCTGATTATTATATCTGTGAAGTTTGTTGATGACAGATGATTAATTCTGCGAGATGTTGTGGTGATAGCATGCTGCGGGCGAGGACATTTATACGTACCTTTCCTAGTTAATGTTGAACTTATTCTGCACTCTTGAAAGCACAAGTAGGCACTTTTGTTTTAAATAAATATGTTTTGTTTACAAGTTCTGTTTTTTGCATTTATCACAAGTATGAAAGAATTAATGAGCGATTAAAAAATCAGAACATGCAAATTATTATATTTTAGGTAGTGCAGGAATATGAACGAGCTGTTATATTTAGACTTGGTCGAGTTCTGTCAGGAGGAGCAAAGGGCCCAGGTAAGGCACACAAAACACATTTAAACGTTATCTTGGATGCATATCAACTACATCAGCATAAACAAAGGCATGGGTATTCCTGTACCGGTCACAAGTAACACCATCCCGTACATGTGCAAATTAAATTACCAACACCACCTTTAAAAATATTGTATCAAACTGGATTTTCTATTGTTTCATGTATTGAAAATCTGCAAAGATAAGGTGAAATGGTGTCGGTCCTACTTTGACTTTTGAAACAGCTTGCATTGTATTCGTTAGGGCAGGTTGTGTACCATTTCTTTTGAATAACTGCTCAGGAAGTTTTGCCACTACCTGGAAATTGCTTATTGAATATTCCACCCGATGTTGTTTTCCAGGTTTGCAAGAAAGTACATGTATCGTAACTACCATTTTTTCATTATATGCATTACACATTTGAAATCAGACATTAAAGAAGACGTGTTTTGTTATTTCTTTGTCTTATTGTAGTGTTCTTATTAGCTTTGACTGTTGTGTGTTTCATATTACTAGTATTCATCTGTTGTAAATTCTATAGTGTTTATATTTGCAGGCCTTTTCTTTATATTCCCCTGTGTAGACGAATTCAAGAAAGTCGATCTAAGAACAGTGGCATTTGATGTACCACCACAAGAGGTAATATAAATATTTGTAAAAACATTATTCAAAAAAGAGTTACATAATACATTTTATGTTATAAATAATTGCGATACAAAACATGAAATATAATGGATCTTTACAATGCAAGATGCAGCAAAATTGATAAATATTTGTAAAACTGATTTATCCAAATTACATAATACCTTTTATGATATAATAATTTCGAAACTAAATAATGAATATATAATACAATGGATCTTCACAATGTAAGATGAACCGAATCATCAAAGTTATGTAATCCAAAAAAAATCTTTCTGTAGATCTCCATCAATCTGACAATAACAATAAAAAATTATAATAAAAATATATATTGTATTCTTTAACATGGGCCGCCCTTCTCTTATATCTTTAATAAACCTTAGTAATATTTGAAGGTTAAAGGTATGTTGTGATCAAGGTTTTGTGTCGCTTTTGATCGAGCTTTCAAGGTCTGTATCAATGCGACGACCGACATCAGGAATGTTTCATCATAAAACAGCAATTACCTATAAATATTAACGATTTGGAAATGCAAAACAATATCTCTAGATTGAACAGTTTTCGGATAAATCACTTTCTATTGATTTGATGATTTTACATAAAGATTGTATATAACCTCCTCAATAAAATTGTAAGTTGTGAGCTTTATTTACAGATGTGGCGACAAAATTAATATTTGAGCACCCATTTTATAAGCAGCTTTTAATGCTAAAAGCTCGCATTGTAACTGATGAAAATATTTGGAAGCAATGGGCTCAAACGAATTTCAATTCCATGAAAACAATGTAGCGGTAGCCGCAATAGATTGTTAAAACTGTTAAAAGTTAGAGGTTCATAATTAAGTGACACTAAAATGAGTTTCATTGGTGAACAATACAAAAAAGTCTAGTTCTGCAGAGAACACACAATAGATATGATTTTACAACGTCCTATTCAATTAGGATAGTTGTTACATTGTCTTTAACTCCAGTTAAATTTACAGAAATGTAGTAGAACAGTGTGCATATATTTCTCATCAATAAATTTTACTTTGATTTCATTTCATTATAGATATTAACACGTGACTCTGTGACTGTATCGGTGGATGCTGTAGTGTATTGTCGGTTTATAATGCAACAACTTCCGTCTGTAATGTGGAAGATTCTTTCAAGTCAACTAAACTTTTAGCTTCAACAACTCTTCGAAATGTACTTGGTATGCGGAGTATGGGTGAACTGTTATCTGAAAGGGAATCAATAGCTGATTCAATGCAGGTAAAATGGATAGAAAAGGGATCATTTTCTTTAACTCAAACGGTGTTTAAAACAACTTTACGGGTACCGTAGGATGGTTGATATTGTGATTATTTATCTAGTACAAGTTGTTTTCAATATCTTAAAATTGAGGTTGTTCTAAAACGTATCAGTGGAAAGTTTGTATATATTTTGTTTTACCGAATATATCACATATAGTTGTTTAAATACATGCTTGATATTCATAGTCTGATATAGAGAATATTTTATTGTTAACTCGCCTAACAACCAGTCTCTTTACATTTCAGCAACTATTAGATGATGCTACAGATCCATGGGGAATAAAGGTTGAACGAGTGGAAATGTAAGTTAAAACATAGTGTGTTTATCAGTTATGTTTGGCGTTGCATAGTCCGTGTTCCTTTCACTCTCGGTTCTGATTACACACATGACAGATGTAGCTAGCTAAACAGGGAATGCCTACCCTTCCGGAGCATCCGGCCTCACTTCCCTTGTGGACGTTTGTGTGTTAACCTAATTTGTCAGTTTCAAAGTTTTACTTTGCTTTTAGATACTTTGCTTTTAGATTGTGGTTTTGGCACGGATTGGTATGTTTCTATTTTATTATTAGATATACCAGACTAAATTAAAAATATAAAGGATACAAAATTACTGCCGATTGGTTATATTACATGAAATGCAGACAGACATCAATTTCGTCAAAGTTGGCAGCAATGTAAGGGCCCTAAGTCCCAAAAGGCAAGCACGTGAAATTTCTTAATGTAAAACAATCAATTTTGTAGACTGAATCGTCTGTCGTACACATACGTGTACTTCTAATCGCTTCTGATTTATGGGATCAAGAAAGACGCCAAATGTATCATGACTTTAGGAATAAAACAGGCATTGTTATACACAATATAACAATATAAATGGAAACGTCATGATGCCAGAGGATTTAAAACGTCCGTAGGCTCAAACTTTAGGATGAAATAAAAATGTGAACGAGAAGAACAAATTTGTCTTATTTAGAAATATTTAATATTTTAGAACCATTTCCCAGTTTTATTTATTATGAGTTATTGTCTGGTACCATTATAGTCACCTAGCCACTCGTAAAACATCGTGACCACAATAAATGACGCATTTACACTTTGCTACATTGTCCCCATGTTGATACATAATCAAACTACAAATCATCAAGAAGTTTCGTGAAGGATCATATAAAAAATGAAATTTGAAAATGGGAAAATTGACATCATCATAAAGTTCTGTACAAAATTTAGCAGCGTATTTATGATCAGTTTGTTTCAGATTTGTCACAAATTGCTGGTGTTTTATTTTGTTTAGTTTTTGAAAGTTAAATCGTCATTGGTATTTAAATTTGATTGGCGATACTAGTATTTCGAATCAACTGAAAATTATGATGGAGGCCTACTTTAGAGTTTACAGTCATTGATATAATCTGATCTTTAACGAATGCCATTAAGAAGAATTAAGCAAATCCAGAGGGGAAGAACCGACAACAATGATTTTTATTAGCTGTTCCATCTTATTTCATTAACGACACTATTTTATTGATGTTCAATTCAGCAGGATTGGAATAAATTAATTATCCGAATGTTGCAAATTATCTCTTTAAGGAAGTATTCAGTTGTTGCTCTGGTAATGTCAGTTACTATTAGTATCACAATACCAGCACGTAAAGGAATTGTCACTATGACAACTTTATGATATTTTCCACCGTACCATAATTGAGGCACAACTATGTGTGTCCATCATAGATGCTCGTCATAAATTAGAAATAGTTTACCTTATTCCGACCTAGGGAACCGCCTCTCCTATTCAAGATGATTATTGCCTTGGTCTGGTCCTAGCTATCTGATTGCTGGCTGCCATTAAAACCTAAATGATATTTTTTTTGATCTAAAATCTTGATTTTTAAAAGAAAATAGCATATTGTAGTATACTAAGTATTAAGCAAATAGTCGAAATCAGATGGGCAAAAACGTAAACACAATAAATGGGGAAAATGGGTACATTTTGTTATTTGTTTTTGATAGATAATTATTCAGTGATAAGAATGGAGGTTATAGAAGGATCAACACGTTTTAATAAATCTTATGGGGTTTTCGAAGTGTTGCCAAAAGTACAAATCCATTAATACTTACTATTTCGGAGTTTATCGTGTATGGGTGTAATTACAATGTCTTTTAAGAAAGCTAAATATATGCTTACTTGTGCGACAGCAATTAACATAACACAAATACTACATTGTCCTATTCTATAAAGAATGTTGGCGCTCCTTAATTGCCAGTGTAAGCCACGTACATAAAATCGTTTTAAATAATGTCAACAAAATCAATAGCTTTGAATACAGAAGGTCGTATTTATGTCTAAAATACATTTCTTAATTCAGCCGGCTGTCTTGTACTCTAGGAAGCAATCTTTCTAGAAAACGTAAGAATTGCGATAATAAAATCATTAGATTGTCCTTTTTAGAGCACAGACAATAATAGCACTGATAGATTGCATGAGTAAATATCGTATAATTTGCATTTAATCGTTTCCTTTCGCTTCATAAACTAAATGATAAAAACCTTTAGTAATTTTGTGTGAAATGTCAAATATTTTATTTTTAAAATTAAATTTTGGATGGGAATTTTTACATCCTGGATAGCACAAATTGTAATATAGATGTAATGCAACAGATGGAGCTTGTATCTTGATAAGAACTTGTTTACAATTCCTAAGCAATCTTCACTTGCATATACATGCAAAGTCCTTACCAAACATTCCTTTAATATCCGGCGTTAGTTACATTCTTCAATATGATTTAGTAGATGAATAAGTAAAACCGATGGTAGGAAGTAAAGAATCAAAATACATATTCCCTATCATTGACATTTATAATATTGCTTAAACGATGGTGCTATAGGCATCTAGTCATTGGTGGTGAAAGGCACTTCGTAACATATTGAAGACATTTGAAGCCTTTTGTCAAATGCACGATTTCTATTTACTGTATAAAAAATCAAAAGTAACTCGTATTTATGATGTTGTATGAATCAGTATTATATACTGTCTTATTATTATTTTCGAACAAAACGTTTTAATCAGCAGTACATATGTCTATTTTCACTTAAATGTAATTCTAAATAATAATTATGGTTTTATGTAATTTATTTCGACATGAATGAGAAACTAATTTTTTTTATCTCATCAGTACTTATTAACACTAAGTATAACTCTTACAGCAAAGATGTTAGACTTCCAATACAACTCCAAAGAGCAATGGCGGCGGAGGCTGAAGCTGCAAGAGAAGCCCGAGCAAAGGTATGCTTACCGATGTCTTATTATGTATTTTTAGTGTTTTGTTCCGTGATCTTGGTTGAGTTTAGCTTTTACATGACACTAGTACTAAGTAGGCTTAGGAAAAGCTTGGAATGTAGAGTGAAGTTATAGTGATTTACGTCCCACCTAGGGTCCATTATCTATTATATCAAGGCTTGCAGTTCCAGGTAGAGGAAACCTGATTGTTTGCAGAAAACCAACGGCCCTCAGTAAGCGAACTGACAGAAAGTTTTTGTACGGCCTTTCACGATAGTGAACGCGTACTTTGTTATCGCTTTCTTCCAAGATATCGGGCTTCTTTGCTCTGAAATTATAAAATATGAATATGCATGGAAATAGTGCGCCTGGTAAATGAGCGTGAAAGAAATATATCTGTTTTATCGTGAGATATGTATTCTGAGACGGGTAATGCATTTGGTTACATATGCACATTTGGAATAAATTTTCGGAATACATTTCGGAATCTAGTAAAATATTGCGACTGGATGCATCCAATAATTTCTGCAATTTGGCGAACCGATCTCGTGTTTACAATAAAAAGTAGTCCGAGAAGTTTGCATCCTACGATGTAAAATCATAACTTTTTATGAAATAAACAGCAATGGCTGGTTGATTTAATTAATTCTTCATGAAATCTACGGTAATTTAAATTTATTTTGAAGGGTATGATAACGTATTTTGATGTTGAGGCAATTGTGTCATATTTTAAAACTGTTTATCGATTAGATTTCACTATTGTGAAAGGGAGATAATTTGTACAGTGTTGTGTGCAAATGACCACATGTGGATTTTAAATACTTCACCATTAAATGAAACGGAAATATTGTGAGTGATAATCAGCAGTTTATTAAAACCCAGATTTAACAGCAAATGATCCAGTTACATACAACCGCTAGAATGTACCCCCTCATAGCGACGGTAGGGTCTGCAAAACTCTACTTTCTCTCTATCCGAAATGACAAAACGATCGGGTACAGCTTTATTAAATTTTAATTACTATTGTCTTTTTCATATATTTATTATTTTCTACCATTTAATTTAGCAATACATTGTTTGGTACATTGTTTCTTTTTCCAAAAAAAAAAAAAATCCGTCGGACTATGCATAGATAGAACCCCCATCCCCCCGATTTTTGGTTATATCGGTTATATTCTGTCTTGCCACAACACCATTTTCCCAACTACGCCGTACAACAGCACGGGAGTGCTATGTTTTCACAATATGATCTGTTCCTAGGTGGTGAGAGGTGTTGTGATAGTTAAGCCGGCGCTTTATTTCATTGGTCACCGATGCGCCCTTAGTAAACAAGAATGAAAACCAAAGCCACAAACTTAAAGAAACAATTGGTCACAATATCGACTAAACTAAGAATCGTATGTACATAACCTTATCATTAGAAGGACCCTTGTCATTTGAATTTATTGTGACAAGTGCCCTATGAACGGGAATATTTTAATATATTGTGTTCGTAAAAATCTGAGCAATGCAAGTAGATAGGTAAAGTTAGCTACTAGTAACTGGCTACTAGTAGCTGGCTACTTGTAGAAGAAAAGTTAGCTACTTGTAGCCAGTTACTTGTAGAAGAAAAGTTAGCTACTAGTAGCCAGTTACTTGTTAGAAAAGCAGTAAATTACTTTGAAAAAATATCATCTATTTACTACACATAACTACCTACTAACGAATTAGATTTTATGGATCAAACTTCCGCAAAACTACGAACGATTTCTTGTCCCGATATTTTTGAATGTAGATAACATTCCAGACGAGTAGCTGGGTATTTATTTTTAAGATATTCAAAATTCAAGCATATCATGATGAAGTATATTCAATTCTGCATCCATTGATACCAAAAATTCTAACATTTGAGCTTCAATACGCACAGATACGCTTCCACAAACGGGACGGGGGGATGCAAAAACGGGTAGGTTCAAGTGTAATTTCCAAGATTTTTCACATTCAGGACGAGTAGCTGGGTATTTATTTTTAAGATATTCAAAATTCAAGCATATCATGGCAATGTATATTCAATTCTGCATCTATTGATACAAAATATTCAAACATTCAAGCTTCAATACGCTCAAATACGCTTCTACAAAGGAGGGGGTGAGTGTACGGGTAGGTTCTAATGCAATTTCTATCATTTTTCACATTCAGGACGAGTAGCTGGGTATTTACTTTTAATATAATAAAAATTTAAGCATATCATGATGAAGTATATTCAATTCTGCATCCATTGATACCTAACATTTGAGCTTCAATACGCACAGATACGCTTCCACAAACGGGACGGGGGGATGCAAAAACGGGTAGGTTCAAGTGTAATTTCCATGATTTTTCACATTCAGGACGAGTAGCTGGGTATTTATTTTTAAGATATTCAAAATTCAAGCATATCATGACAATGTATATTCAATTCTGCATCTATTGATACCAAATATTCAAACATTCAAGCTTCAATACGCTCAAATACGCTTCTACAAAGGAGGGGGTGAGTGTACGGGTAGGTTCTAATGCAATTTCTATCATTTTTTACATTCAGGACGAGTAGCTGGGTATTTATTTTTAAGATATTCAAAATTCAAGCATATCATGATGAAGTATATTCAATTCTGCATCCATTGATACCAAATACTAACATTTGCTTGAATTTTGAATATCTTAAAAATAAATACCCAGCTACTCGTCCTGAATGTAAAAAATGATAGAAATTGCATTAGAACCTACCCGTACACTCACCCCCTCCTTTGTAGAAGCGTATTTGAGCGTATTGAAGCTTGAATGTTTGAATATTTGGTATCAATAGATGCAGAATTGAATATACATTGTCATGATATGCTTGAATTTTGAATATCTTAAAAATAAATACCCAGCTACTCGTCCTGAATGTGAAAAATCATGGAAATTACACTTGAACCTACAAGTTTTTGCATCCCCCCGTCCCGTTTGTGGAAGCGTATCTGTGCGTATTGAAGCTCAAATGTTAGAATATTTGGTATCAATGGATGCAGAATTGAATACTTCATCATGATATGCTTGAATTTTGAATATCTGAAAAATAAATACCCAGCTACTCGTCCTGAATGTAAAAAATGATAGAAATTGCATTAGAACCTACCCGTACACTCACCCCCTCCTTTGTAGAAGCGTATTTGAGCGTATTGAAGCTTGAATGTTTGAATATTTGGTATCAATAGATGCAGAATTGAATATATATTGCCATGATATGCTTGAATTTTGAATATCTTAAAAATAAATACCCAGCTACTCGTCCTGAATGTGAAAAATCATGGAAATTACACTTGAACCTACCCGTTTTTGCATCCCCCCGTCCCGTTTGTGGAAGCGTATCTGTGCGTATTGAAGCTCAAATGTTAGAATATTTGGTATCAATGGATGCAGAATTGAATATACTTCATCATGATATGCTTGAATTTTGAATATCTTAAAAATAAATACCCAGCTACTCGTCCTGAATGTAAAAAATGATAGAAATTGCATTAGAACCTACCCGTACACTCACCCCCTCCTTTGTAGAAGCGTATTTGAGCGTATTGAAGCTTGAATGTTTGAATATTTGGTATCAATAGATGCAGAATTGAATATACATTGTCATGATATGCTTGAATTTTGAATATCTTAAAAAAAATACCCAGCTACTCGTCCTGAATGTGAAAAATCATGGAAATTACACTTGAACCTATCCGTTTTTGCATCCCCCCGTCCCGTTTGTGGAAGCGTATCTGTGCGTATTGAAGCTCAAATGTTAGAATTTTTGGTATCAATGGATGCAGAATTGAATATACTTCATCATGATATGCTTGAATTTTGAATATCTTAAAAATAAATACCCAGATACTCGTTTGGAATGTTATCTACATTCAAAAATATCGGGACAAGAAATCGTTCGTAGTTTTGCGGAAGTTTTGATCCATAAAATCTAATTCGTTAGTAGGTAGTTATGTGTAGTAAATAGATGATATTTTTTCAAAGTAATTTACTGCTTTTCTAACAAGTTACTGGCTACTAGTAGCTAACTTTTCTTCTACAAGTAACTGGCTACAAGTAGCTAACTTTTCTTCTACAAGTAGCCAGTTACTAGTAGCTAACTTTACCTATCTAATGCAAGTGTATATATAAATCATAAACGGGCATGACAGATGAACAGTGATATTCGAATGGGCATTTAGTCCCATTAAACTTTTCATCTAAAACATTAAGCATTTGCTGCCGACGCTGACGATGTCACTTGAGATTTAGATAACACCGGGTTATAGCAAGAACGCTTATGTAGTCCATATAGGCGCACTAACGTGGTGGTACATAATGTGATAGCATTGGTTAGTATAATTATGTAACGTCCAATATTTCAATTGTGTTGTTATGGTTTTAGGTTGTAGCCGCTGAAGGAGAACAAAGAGCTTCCAGAGCGTTGAAGGAGGCTGCTGACGTCTTGATGGAAACTCCAGCTGCCATGCAACTTAGATATTTACAGTCACTTAATACTATTGCAGGAGAGAGAAACTCAACAATAATATTCCCAATCCCTATTGATTTGATTGGTGCCTTCATAAATACGGGACGTCCTCATGTGAAAAAAGAGACACAATCTGCTGTGTAGTCAAACTGCTGTTTGGACGTTTATTTACAATCAATAATCGTCATTGTGAACGTACTTTTGACATCTATACATGTATATTATATATTGGATATTATTACTTATGGTATTCTCATTGATTAGAACTTCTTACATAGCCTCTTTTCTGGTTGTACTTCATTTGATTGGCAATGAACCAGAACGTAGCGGTTTTTTTATATCATAGTTTCGACGCGGTAACATTAAGTAATATGATAACCTTTAAAAGCCAAAAGACTGCTATAGCAAAGATATATTATTGTTGCAAAAGGAGGATAACTGCCTATACTATCTTGTCGTTACGGATTTATAGTCAAAATTTTAAAAACATTCAACGTCAATGTTTGAAGACCAATAATTATTAAATTAGCATGGTGCTTTGGTCATACAATAGGTCTTAAATCAAAACCTCTTTACATATTTGTTTTTCCATTTAATTGTTGTGCTTTTTGTTTCTTTATAACCGAGAGATGTATACATTGTGATTTTATATAAATTGATTGTCATGTCATTTTGTGGCTATTTTGTTAAATGTCGTACCTGTTTATGAATTTTAAAGTCATTCATTTTTAATCAAATCAAATATTTTGATTCAATCAAAAACTTCTGTGAAAACTTACGAAGTTAGAAATTAACGGTAAAACAACTTTTAGTGACGATAAAGCATTGCATGATGCTTTAACAAGACAAGACCTTGTAGTCATTGGAGTAATTGACGGATTGCCAGCCATGTGCACAATGTTCCGACAAATGCCTGGCATGCTTAAATTACACACAAAAAGAATGACAACGGTCTGAATTGCGCCATTAAATTGCGTCACTGACACTTATACGCCATTAGTTGTCGTGACGCTGCTTTGGCGCCGTGATGGCGGTCAGTGTCGGAACATAAAAGGCATGGCCAGTGATACGTCAATTATCAAAAACAAACATACCAATCCAGATGCAAAGTAAAACTTTGAGACTGACAAATAAGGCCAACATGTTAAAACAGTTAATGAACATATTGTATAGAAAACAACGTTTGACAATAATTATCGGTATTTGTAGTATGTGCAGGATTACTAAACCTGTTTTAAATTTTACAACGCTAGACGTTCGTTTTATAACGAAATTCATCATCGGTAGTTTTTAGACCCATGGTGGAAATTGATTTTTTTAAGATGATGAAATGAGAAAAATAAACATAAGATTTCATGTTGGAACATTTGATGAATATCTCCAATAACACTGTAGATGGTTCGATATAATTAGTTGATTAGAATAATGTAAAATCATGTCAAGATTAACTCATTTATATTATAGCGGTCAATTAAAAATTGAAAATCGAATGCCACGAATGTCCATTCTTAACCACATACTTTTTGCTAACAAACTAACCAATTTCTCGCGTAAGAATTTATCAAAATTGTATTCAAACCTTGTCAATAGGAGTTTTAGATGTCTAATTTTGTTCTATCAATCATGTTCAGATAAAATGTGTTTCAATATTTATGTCACGCAATAAATTTTAAAATAAACCCAATTTATTCGACATAAGACATTAAAGCTAACTGTATATTATATATATCAAGATGTTGTTCTCCCTCGTATCATATCTGCAACTTTTTCACCAATCATTATAGCTGCTGCATTGGTGTTACCTGCTGTTACAAACGGCATTACAGACGCATCAGCAACTCTAAGACCTTCAAGCCCAATTACTCTGAAAAAAACACA
The DNA here is from genome assembly GCA_021292105.1 of Anadara kagoshimensis. Classification (NCBI taxonomy): domain Eukaryota; kingdom Metazoa; phylum Mollusca; class Bivalvia; order Arcoida; family Arcidae; genus Anadara; species Anadara kagoshimensis. Next base: position 17,234,646 of record CM037857.1, read on the forward strand.
ACCATATAGACAATGAACAACGTGTATGAGAATACAAAACAATAAACAATGAGAAAGACATCGCAGTTTGCCTGCACAAACTATTCCTTTCAGGACAAACTAAACATTTTACACTGTACATGTGTTTTTAGCGATGTATCATAGTACTGATACGGTGGCTAAATGGGGTCATGCAGAAAAAAATTCCCACGAAGTTGCGCACGTGGAATTTGTTTTTCTGCATGGCCTCATTCAGCCACTATACACTGAGGTTATCAAAGTTCAAACTAATAATTGGCCGGTTAATGGATGTGGAATGGGTTGCCCGTGTATATAACTTAATATTTACAACCTTCATATGGTCATTTTAGATTTTTCATGAAATAGAATAATAAGAAAATCAACACAGAACAATTATCTTAGGTCCTGCTCTAACGTCGGATGTAGCTAGCTAAACAGGAAGTACTTATCCTTCCGGAGTACCCAGGAAATTCATTTTTAACCAAGTCTGTCCGTTTTCAAAGTTTTTACTTTCTGTGTTTGTTTTTTAAGTTGGATTTGAACATGGACAGGTTTGATTGATATAAGAACTCTTAATCATCACACTGGACACTTACCGTAATTCTGGATCAACTACAGAATCTTTATCTTTTGGATCGCCCATTTTACACGTGGAAGTGGGATGATAATTAGTTAAAACCGTATAACGCACAACACATATCCAATATTCATCAGAATCGTATTTATGATCTTTACAAAATGAATATCTCATATCAGCTAATTTGGCTCCTATTTTCTGAAAACTGTTTGTTTCCACTAATCTCTTTACTGTTCGAATACCTATAATAGCAATACATTATATACTAATACATCTCCATATCCGTAAATTCAATCTTGTTTGTTATTGATGCTAAAAATTGGCGACCTAGTGTTTTCTTCAAGAGGTTTTAAAGACATTAAAGCAATTCTTAAGTAATCCAGAAAACGATTTTGTTAACAAATAATAATAATAATAATAATAATAATAATAATGATAACACATATTGTAATAATAAACCATACCAAATTGAAAAAAATGGTTCTCAATAAGAGTATATTGTATAGTGTAAGCGTTATACAAAATTTTGGACTTTTTTGTTTTTGTAACAATTCAGCACAAGACATTTATCAAACATTTTGGAACACATTTGCATTAAATGAAGCAAATTTCTATCAATAAAAGATTCATCTGTTACCTCTAACGAATGTCATAGCATCCTCTATTTTCTCTAAATAACGTGGATCAATTAGAGGGTAGTCAAAAGGATCCGTAGATTTCAGTCTTATTGTACCAGCACTCTTTGGATGCATCGGTGCCATCATGCCTATTGTGAACCTAGTGCCAGGAGGGACATTGTCTGTCTCGGGGAATAATTCATTTTTTATCTACAAAATTGTAAGATAATTATTATTTTATTTTTTCAATTATAAACAGTTCAATATTTTATTCTATTGTCGCTCATGTTGCAAATTGCATGGCGATAATTATGATGTTCGCTGTTATATAGCGAGAAGAAAACCATATTGTGCTCTTATAATGGTCATTTTAATATGATTGTATTCGAATTTAAAGCTTGCATGTTCAATGCATGTCATGAAAAGGAAAAACGTCTTTGTAAAGAGTTTTGCCATAGAAACGAAAGTTTTTCATTACTACAGCCTTTTACAGATAAACTAGTATAAATAATTAATTTTGGCGAAACACATCTCAACGTAACAGTCATTGGTGTTTCATATTAATTGACATTACCTCTTCCTTGTAATATTTGATAAAGGCAAACTTTTTAGAATATTTTCCATGCACACTATGAAGTAGAAATTGAATATCCGGTGCTTGGTCAGGATCTTTTGAATTTGTCCTCAGGAATGCCGACGCCTCTCTTCCGGACCAGGATAGGAGACCTTAATATAAAAGTGCAAAAAATATTTGAAATACATATTGCGAGAGAAAAAATCTTAATTTTAAAGTTTAGCAGTAGCTTATAATTTTTTTCAAAATTATGGCCACTGGCAGTCGCACATTGAGTCAACTGAAGCCTGTATATTGATAATTACCAGTACATGGCTTTGATCTCTGCGTAATGTGGGATTAATTGTTATATTAAGAACACTTTGAGGGCAATGGAAACCATTTTTCAAAACCAGTAGTTTCAATGTGTGTTTACGTTTTAAAGTGCGTTTTATGTTTAGTATGCCATATATGCATGTCTTTAATGGATCTACTGGTACCCTGTTGTTATCGAGTTGGTTGTAAGCTAGCTTTACACGTAATTCTCCACCTACGGTCTTATCTTACAATCGATGGTTATAGAGTATAAAACAACTATACGAGTCATTGTTTGACCTCTTACTAGTATTTAGTTGCCACTCAAAAACCTTAAGAAGAAGAGATTGCTGGCAATACTGATTACGCCATTAGTGCTTCGCCACTTTGTGCAGACATGATGAGGAGTTCTAGAAAAACACCACAATTAAGCATACACACTTCACGTATAATGTAATCATACCTGTTCCAAATGTGTTGTACTGTAATTTTGACCAGAAGCTAGTTATCTGTTCAGGTGTTATGCTCCAAGTGACATTTGATTCTATAGCGAATGGAAACATCAGATGATCTTGTAAATTCTCACCAACTGGTAGATCACCAATAACTGGTATCTATATAGAAATTAAACATATACTTATGCATGTATACTGTAGGTGCTTACTCTTCTGGAGCACCGGGCCGCCTCACCTCTTCGGTGGAAGTTAACATGTTTAACTCAATGTGACAGTTTTTGGAGCTTTTACTTTGTTTTGGGATTGTAATTCAGAAATTGATTGACATGTTTGTTTTGATATTGTCACACTATTTGGGTATTCTTATCTAATTCTACACTACATTTTTCTACAACGATGAACAACCATTAATGCATTTTAACTATTTTGCACTTTGTAACAAAACCTCTGTTGATTTAGAATAAACCCAGCGACAAAGACAGTCCTATAGTTCTTAAATAGATACAGCAAAAAGATGAATCCACAACAACATTAACAACGACTAAATCTTGTGCGATGTGTAGATTATAAGAAATAGTCTTCTCACAAAGCAAACAAAGATAAATTAAACATACAAGACAAAAGCTTTAGAAGGTAACACAAAATGAGATGTAAATTTTGAAATACTCACGTACCGGATACACAATGGTTCTAGAAAGTAGTTTCTATATTGGTGTTAACGGGTATCTACCATATTATATCATAGGGACTTGATCTTAACAACAACGATGCACTAAGGCAATTGATAACTAAAACACATGGGGGTGTAACTTGAAGTGTATTTCCGTAGCACCCGGCTCCACTAATCCATGTCCGAATCACAATCCAGAAGCAAAGTATAAAATTTTAGAACTGATAAGTTAGATTAGACACGTGAAGTTTCACCAGGGTAGTGAGGCCGGGTGCTCCAGAAGGGTAAGCACCTCCTGTTAAGGTAGGTAATCTCTTTATTTTAACGATTATACAAGTTTGTATTGTTGATAAAACAAGAGGCCCAGGGGCCACATCGCTCACCTGAGCAACTTGCTAGGTAGAAGCCGAAATGAGTTCAGTATTGAAGTGAGTGCAGGGGAGGGAGGTTTTGTACAAACTGAAATCTATACTTCCTACCGATGCTTTTCACTAAACAATTTGTAAGTATTTCTATGTACCGTAAAAGGTTGATGTTTCGACAAGCCTCGGCTTATTCCGTTACCTTTTTCTTACAGCATTTCAACCAATGAAATAATTTTAAAAAAAATTTTCATCTACCAATCTCAAAAGAGAGAAAATGCATAGGCCGAATACTGTAATCGGGAAATGGCAAATAGAAATTATAGAATACAGCAGGATTTACATTAAAAATTAGCTTTTAAATACAAGTACAATTAATATATTTCTCATGAACAATATATTTAACTTTATATCAAAATACTTATATAAAAGAATACAGCATGGAAAATACACTATTATTTAACCATGATTTGAACAAACTTGAATCTACACTACCTGAGGATGCTTCCATTTTAATTTGAGCTTTTCTGGCCTAATAGTTTTTGAGAAAAAGATTTTAAAAAATTTTCTTTATATATTCCTATGTAAAACTTGACCCCCCTCTTGTGACCCCTCCCTACCCCCGGGGACCATGATTTGAACAAACTTGAATCTACACTACCTGAGGATGCTTCCATTTTAATTTGAGCTTTTCAGGCCTAATAGTTTTTGAGAAGAAGATTTTTAAAGATTTTCTCTATATACTCCTATGTAAAACTTGATCCCCCTCTTGTGGCCCCTCCCTACCCCCGGGGACCATGATTTGAACAAACTTGAATTTACACTACCTGAGGATGCTTCCATTTTAATTTGAGCTTTCCTGGCCTAATAGTTTTTGAGGAGAAGATTTTTAAAGATTCTCTCTATATATTCCTGTGTAAAACTTGACCCCCCTCTTGTGGCCCCACCCTACCCCCGGGGACTATGATTTGAACAAACTTGAATCTACACTACCTGAGGATGCTTCCATTTTAATTTGAGCTTTTCTGGCCTAATAGTTTTTGAGAAAAAGATTTTAAAAAATTTTCTTTATATATTCCTATGTAAAACTTGATCCCCCTCTTGTGACCCCTCCCTAGCCCCGGGGACCATGATTTGAACAAACTTGAATCTACACTACCTGAGGATGCTTCCATTTTAATTTGAGCTTTTCAGGCCTAATAGTTTTTGAGAAGAAGATTTTTAAAGATTTTCTCTATATACTCCTATGTAAAACTTGATCCCCCTCTTGTGGCCCCTCCCTACCCCCGGGGACCATGATTTGAACAAACTTGAATCTACACTTCCTAAGGATGCCTCCACAAAAGTTTAAGCTTTACAGGCCGAATAGTTTTTGAGAAGAAGATTTTTGAAAAATACCAACAAAGTTTCAATAATTCTCAATTATCTCCCCTTTAAAGAGGGTGTGGCCCTTCATTTGAACAAACTTGAATCCCCTTCACCTAGTGGTGCTTTGTGCCAAATTTGGTTGAAATCTGCCCAGTGGTTCGTGAGAAGAAGATGAAAATGTGAAAAGTTTACGACGACGACGACAACGACGACGACGACGACGACGACAGACAACGGACAAATTGTGATCAGAAAAGCTCACTTGAGCCTTTGGCTCAGGTGAGCTAAAAAGCCGGTCTCCTTCCCTGTTGGCGTTTTACGTGTTTATCGCTTTCAGTTTTCGAAGTTTTTACTTTGCTTTTGGATTGTGATTTGGACATATTGGTTGGTTTGTTTGTATATGATAAATGTCTTTCTCGTACCTCGGACAGAAAAATCTCACGCGCATACCAGTGCTAGATTTTTCTGTCTTGTCCAGTTTGTCTGGTACTGCCTCACGCGACAATTGAATAATCAGGATGACGTATCCGATCATTGCGCTTGACGTCATCAAAACAAAGCGTTTCTTTATTTATTTTTCACATATGTGTTTTATTTTACTTTTTATTCAAAATATTTCATTGTCAAAGTTTTTTATATTTGCATTGAATACAAATCGTTGATATTTCAAAATTTTGAAGAGTTGCCGATGGGATTATTTTCAAAGGGCGGATTTGTACAAGGTGGCCAATGGAATGCAAGAGGCCCCATGAGGGTACGTGTTTTGTTTTGTATACGCAGTTATAAACACTTAAGTGGTACGAGAAATAGAATCTATCACCTTGTTTGTGACCGATACCGGTTGATCTCAGTCTCGGGTGCTGTGATGTAACATATTCCAATCTCGGCAAAGCCTCGATTGGGATATATGTTACATCACATCACCCTCGACTGAGATCAACCGGTATCGGTCACGATTCTATTAATCTGGTATCTTTAAAATATATCTCATTTATTCTAATAATACTCACATTTAAATCTTTCAAGTGTTTCTTAGGTCCTATTCCCGATAGAAGTAAAATCTGAGGTGATCCTATTGCTCCTCCGGACAAAATTATTTCTTTCTTCACAAAAACTTGTTTCTTTAAACCTTTATGTATGAATTCTAAACCTACAGCCTTTTTGTTCTCAAATAATACCTGCACAATACAAAAGACAACTGACATAGTTCATGGTTCTTTTAGTCTTTGTAGTTTGTAAAAGTCGAATGGCATAACGTACAGACCTTTGTAGTGAGCCTATTTGCTCAACAGGTCGGACTTGTTCCTTGTTTCTATATAATATTATCCATCTCGGTTTCAATAGAACAATTATGATTTAATGATATTTTGTTTTTTATTTTTCATCAACCAATGAACAACTAGGCACTAGAACTTTTTTGCATTTTTGGTTTTGGCAAAAGGCATCGAAGGTCTAAAACATGACGTCGCTGTGTAAAATGTTTACTTTCCTAGATATGACGTCATTGACCCTAATCTCGTATTCCCTTTTCTATACCGGGTATCAGGAAACTACATTTTAACTGCATCATAGACTGTGTTTGAGATTTGTCTTTGCTGCGTGTTATCAAGCAACATATAAGTTAGATATATCGAATACCTACCTTGATGACATGAGCATGTGTTCCTATATGAAGATTCTTCCTCCCAATGATTGGCTTTATAAAACTTCTACCAGTCGAAGAGCGGTATCCGTCTCCATAGAAACTCTGAAGTCTGCAAAATCCTTCAAAAACACCAGAGAATGTATTAATGCCAATCTCCATATTAAAGCGAGAATTTTATAAATAGATTGCATACTGAAAAGCAAGGAATTTTACTCTCAACACAAAAAGATCAAAGCCGTAAAACAACAACATTACTAGCATAAATAGAAAGGCCATGACAAAAAGTGGCACGACGGTCGCAGAAAGCAGTTGATGTAGTAGAAAACATTACTAAAAAAATGTACCATTATGGAACTTTGACATTCGTGTGCGTTAAAGTTTGTGGGTGTTATAGCTTCAATGGGGTTCGCAGATGTACCACGCGATATCCTCGTCTGTGTGGAGCGGAACACTTATTTCCATTGGAAATGGAATCATATTTGAGTTCACGTTTTCGCGTAAAACCTGCGTAATTCATGAAATTCGTGACGTAAACATTTTCCAAAAATTCCCAAACATACGTTAAGAGATGTTGATTACGTGGTACAGCGATGAACCCCATTTCGATTATATCGTTGTGTCGCCGTATTTCTGTCTTGTTCAAAACAGTTAAAACGCACAATTATCTTTTAACAATAAGTAAAATAACAAACCTATTTCATCCCCATTGTTTCCGTTACAGTCTATTATATTGTATCCCAAGTCTTTTCCACCTTGAAGAAATACATCTACAAGACGTGACTGAGCCGAATCCGATATTTTGATTGGACCATCGTTTCCATGAAAAACTGCAAAGTAAGTTACAAAACATACAATGCATTATTTACTCTGTGATATCTTTTCGTAAATAGAGGTTTATCTTAAATAATGATTAATGTGATACTCGATTCTGTAGGTTCATTAACAAGGAAAGAAATTGATTACAAAAATACAGAGTGGTTGATATGTTATGGTAGCAACTGTTGTATTTCGATTTTTTTTAAAAGAAAGAAAAAGAATGAAAACTTGACATAATTTATACATGTTGAATCAGAAATAAAAAAAATATTGATCAGAGTAAAAGAAATAACAATACATATTATACTAGTCTTAATTTTACAGCACTAGATGATCGTTTCGGAAACCAATTCCTCATCAGTAGTGCTTGGACTAAAATTGTGAAACCAACATTTTCGAAATGTTGACAAGATACCCAAAAGGACCAAAATATATTTTACCAAATTTAGCTAAGGAATTGCGTTGCGTGAGGGAGTATACCTTAGTTCTATAGTTATACAAAGTAATCAAAAGCTATATTAGAAAGTAACACGAAAACTGAAAACTAAATACATTTAAAACACAACCACGCATCATATCGGCAAAAAATATAGTACATGTAATTAATTTTTATGCCGTCTTATTTCAATAATAATTTGCGTAATTTTATTTTGGACGGGAATGGCTGACGCCGGTGTGGATACGTAACGTCTTTAATTATAATATTTCATTATTTACTCTATCAATCATACCTGAATCTTTTAATTTTTCATACCGGATATTCTCTGATTTCTTAAAGTACGGTAACACATCCTTGTAACTCCAACCTTTAGCGCCCTGAGCCTCCCATTGGTCAAAATCGTGTCTACTTCCTCTCATATATACCTGGCTGTTTATCGCACTTGTTCCGCCAATTGTTCTTCCTCGAGGCCAGAAACTTCGCTAGAATATATTATTATATTTTTGAAATTGGAAATAGACTTAGAATGATAGAAATAAGATTGGGGACAAAACCATACTGAGAATTTGTCTCTAATGATTATGTTGCTTGAAGCAGGGACATATTATGTACATGTAATATATTATGTACGTGTCGTGTATATATATATATATATATATATATATATATATATATATATTATATAATATATATATATATATATATATATATATAAAATGCAAATGTCTGGTTTTCTGTCAATCCGAAACTGGAATACAAAGGTACAATGTAGAACTTTCATTAAGTTATGAATGATAAAGTAAAAACCAGACTTATGACGATGATGTACGGTAAATGAAGTACAAAAGTATCAATTTGATATTTAACAATGTAGAATAAAATCTTTACTTATTGGTAATCATAACAGCCTAATCTAACAATCCAAATGATATTAACATTAGATAAAGATTCTAAAATTTTATGTCGAAATGCTTAAAATACGTACTTCTTGTGAATACCCACCTATATACTCATGTTCATTGATGTTGTTTGTATACATTTGTATAGGCAAACAACATTGCCTTTTTGCTTGCCCTCTCATTTAGGAATTTTCATATGGGAGAGTCCATCCATGACATGGGTAGTGTTAATACAGGAACAGTGTTCGTGTTTAGTGTTACGAAACAGTGGCGGATTTAGGGGAGGGGTTGCGGGGGTTGCAACCCCCCCTTTGAAAAATTTAAAGAGAGAGAGATTGAAATATTGACTGATTAAAATTATTTTCTTGGCCCCCATCGGGGCTCTGCCCTAGACCCATCGTCTCTGGAAGCTCGCGCCTTCGGCGCTCGCATCTAGCATTGATATAATTCTCGCCCCTCCCTGTATAGATCTCAACCCCCCCTTTCAAAAAATCCTGGATAGTTTTCAACCCCCCCCCTTTCAAAAAATCCTGTATCCGCCCATGAATAAACACATCCCTACATACATAATGATTATTTAAATAGAAAGTCAAGCGGACAGCTTAATGCAGTGTCAATTAAATAACATTTTGAGTGATATACGTACATTGTTTTGCATTGCAAACACTGCATGTTTCTGGGGTACTGTAAAATACTGCCAATCTAAGTGTGTCATGACAGTTTTATCTGTGAGTGCCGGAGTGTTCATGAAGACGTTGTCAAGGTCATTGCCGCCTGCTTCTAGAAGTAAAACGGAGGACCATGCGTCTTCTGATAATCTACTGGCTACCACGGCTCCAGCTGATCCTGCACCAACTGAAAGAAACGAAATGTGACGACTGAATTGATAGTGAAATATAATGACCTGCCATTACCCTTGTATAGTGCGAGTGTTCAAGCCAAACTGTTTCGCTAAAAGGTTCAAATCGCTCCGTGTACGTATGAGACAGTGAGTGAAATGGATTTAATCTTATGTTCTAGTTACTAGTATAGATATACTAGTATATATATATATAATGGTGATTGCACTGGGTGATAATGATTTTGTGTGACACCTACTGTCGTACAGAACATAGTATGTGGTTATTCAAAGGGCGCAACTAATTTTTGTGTCGAATGCTCAACAAAAGATCAGTCACTACATTTTTAAGTTTCATGTCCAATTCGCTGGGGAATCGAACCGTTGTTTCCACTGTCAAATTCTCGATTGCAGTTTTCAACCAAGCTTACTGTCGTGGTATGTGTTATTGTATTTTGTGAATGTTTATAAAATGTTTCCGGCTTAAGGGTTAAACTTGAAAATCGGTAGACCGTTCTGTCAAAAAATCAAATGCCAGTTAAAACATCTTCTGGGCCATCTAGTAATGATAAATAAAAAACCGTTATTGAGTTCCAAAAATCGGTAGTCTTACACGGTGTAAAAGGACCCTGTTTAAAAAATCTGGTTCAATTTCCAATGAACCAGATTTTCAAAAAAGGGTTTAAAGTAGGGTTTTATATGTCTATTGTAAATATGTAAAATTAAATATCACACATACCTACAATATAGTCGTATGTTGTGTTGAGATCATTGGATATCTCGGGTATTGTGTCCTTATTATAAACATTATACATATATATAGACACCAAGACCGCTGATAACGCCAGTACAATCTGCTTCAACATCTTCTGAATCGTTTACGGAACAATCAACCTACATTTAAAATTAAGTTTATATAGTATAATATTACATACAAAAACAAGGTATATCTTACCTTTTTTCTATAAGTGTAGGTAAGAGAGGTTATAATTTACATTTATTACATATGTTGACTTAAAATACGGGTATTCAATTCATGTTATAAAAATTGCATTTAAGTCTATTAAAATGGTCTCATCCGTAGACTGTCTGTGTTTGAGAGTCAATTTCTTTCAAGTTTTTTTTATATATGATTTTTGTGTAAATATTTTGTGTACAAGTAGTTTGTTCTAATAAACTTTCACGTGCAACTTTTCGGTTTCACCGCAGTGCCACGTGGTACCCTAAACTTTTGCGAGGAACAATTTTTTTCATTGGATATGGACTCAGATCAGTTCACGTTTTTCCCCGTAAAGGAGACATTTTTTGGGACTCCGCGGATTAAAAGTTTTCCACAGCCTCGCGCACACGCGTTACAGTGTACATAACACAACGTAGTACAGCGGCACAACCCATTACGATGGATGTTCAATATATAATTTGTATTGTACGAGATCTCAAAAGCAATCAACTCAAATAGTGAAATGAACATTACACCCCTTCAAAGTATTCTCTACAGTTTGAAATAGTGTACATAATTTCAATCTCGGAATCCATTTCTGAAATGCGTGGCACTGCGCGGATTTAGGTAGAACGATGAGGCACTAACTGATGGCTGAGCCAATGACTTGTCGGGACTTGTAACGATGACCAATGAACTTTTTAAGTTTTGAAAATAGGAAAACATCGCATGGGGCTAGATCTGGAAAGTTTTGTGGATGTACCAAGACGCTAAGCTTCTCCGACTTTCAAATATTCCTTCAGAAACTCATATGTATGTGATGGAGCATTATCATGAAGTAGACGAACATGCTTAAATCCTGACACAAGACGTCGTTTAAGATAATATTTCTAGAGCTAATTTCAGTATAACATCTCGGTAATACCTACCTGTAACACCTTTGTCCTTCGGCAACGGAATTGTACGGCTATACCATCATATGAGAAGAATATACAATATACAAGAAACTTTTTGTGCTAATTTTGAAATTAAGAAATTGTAAAAAATCAAAATCAAATCCATTATATTTAATAACAGAATATAAAAAAGACTAGAAGAAAAAAGAAGAAGTAAATACATGTATAAAGTGATATTCCATGAACGATTTCTTCTTATATTGAAAGGTGACGCATTCCAATGGATATACCAAGTTTTCATCTTTGCAATGTAAGGATCCTATAATGAAAAGAACGAACTGGTGTCTCTTTTGTTACATACCGAGTCAAAGATTTAGAAAATAATTTCAATTAATATACAAAGACTAGATTTTTTATCAACTTGATGAGACTGGAGAAATGACAAATACGTTTTAATATACTTTTTCATATCAATTTTTAATACCTTTACAAGTATTAATGTTCAGTATACTCGACTCACCTGTGACCAAGTAACTCAGCTGATGCAGGATAAATGGGACAATTTTTTTAATTTGTCTTATTATACTTACCTCTGTGTTTGAATTACGTGACGACACAAAGTTGTAAGTCATTACCATATCTATCTGCTCATATACAATACTATTTATTGATAACTAGATACCTATATACTTACCAAATGATCAATTAATATGTCTGACATCAAAGATATGACACTATCCTGCTGGTGTTGACATAGTACAAGCACCAAGACTTGATAACCACAACTCTACATCTCTCTATATTTCTTATATCATTTTGCTATCCTGTAAACTTTGCGAACTCCTTGCTGTGGTGTACTGTATATTATAACCTTATCTACACGTAAGCCAATACACATTACTTGACCTTAAATGCACCTTTTATGCTGTCTTTGCATTTTAACATGTGTCTTGTATCTGGGATGTTTTTTTACACGCCCACTAAGAGTGATTGTAAAATACCGGTAGACAAAACGGTTAGAGACCCTGACTGGACATTTTCAGGTGGTAAATCATTACATGCCTCACTCAATAATCTCACCGAAACAAACTACATGTATATTTACAATACAAATTAATACTAATGCTTCTAACGGCAAACTCTTGACTTTGGATCAAAATTGCATTCGGCGGCGTTGTTCATTGTTTAGTATGGAGATGTGATGTATTCCATTGAATAAGACAGCAGTCCGTTGCATGTTAACTCGGTACCTATTCGTGTGGCAGCTTGTCAGACTGACGCCGTATAAACAATTTCATCACGTGTCTCCACTCTCTGGTCCAAATATGTCTCCGTTAAAGAATCTAGCATCGCATTAATTCATAGAACATGACAATTAAACACGACGTTAGACGATACCTAGCGACTTTGGCGGTTCCATCTCCAGAAGCATAACCAACCCAAGATTAACAACAAATTCGACTGTACTTAGATTTTTTAATTAATTAATTCAACACTTCTGTTATGTGGTTTGGGTAGCTTAGTTGGTAGAACATCTGAATATTATGATGTAGGGCCTGGGTGAAACCAACGGTCTGTGCTAGTATTCCATCTCCTTCTTCCTGTTACATTTAGCGACCTTGTAAACCCCTCAGATGTAGCTGACCTCTGTCTCGGTCCGGTCCTTGAACCTTGTGTTGTTTCTCTTTCAAGTGACTTAATCAAAATAAAAATGTCCTATAGGTTTTCCTCCAAATATCTGTTTGTTAGTCTGTCTTCAAATAGTTTTCCGGGTTTTTTCTTTATTTGTTTAGGAATTGGGTTTATATTTGCTATGAATCTTTATACATTTGACTTTTTTTTCAATTTCGATCAGTTTTGACAGAGTTATGGGCCTTTAAACTTATTACTTTTGTAGCAATTTCCAGACTTTTTCTGTATTTATTGAGTATTGAATTCAAATTGGGTATGTACATTTATATAGTTGGCTTGAATTAACCTCTATTTCGATCAGTTTTGACAGAGTTATGACCTTTTGAATTTTTTCCTTATTTCTTGAGATATGGGATTAACATTTTTGGTATGTACCATTATATAATTGACCTACAAGTCACGTTCGACTTACCCTTAATTTTGATAAGTTTTGACAGAGTTATGGTCCTTTGACATTTTCACTTTTGTAACAGTTTTCCAGACTAATTTTCTTTTATTTGTCAAGATATTAGGATTTTTATGGGTCTTTGTATTGTTGACCACTGCGGTAGCTCAGTTGGTAGAGTGCTCGCTCCGTATGTGGGAGGTCGTGGGTTTGAACCCCAGCCGGGTCTGACCCAAGACTTGAAAGTGGGTAGTGACTGTTCTTTCGCCAAGCACTCGGCATTACGAAATGAAAGTCACGGTTCTTTCGGATGGGAACTTAAAATAATCGAGGTCCCGTGTCACGGTGGGCTTGGCACGTTAAAGAACCCTGTTGTATAATGCCATAAGCGCAACGCACAGGCAACATTTCTGCACCTTCGCCTATAGCTGGCGACGTCTCGATATAAGTGAAATATTCTTGACTGGGACGTTAAACACCATTACTCACTCACTCACTCTTTGTATTGTTGAATCAGGTTTTCAAGTCAAGTCAGGTTCGACTTAGACTCAATTTCACGTTATGGCTCTCTGAAATCTTTACTTTTGTTAGTTTTCTGAGCTACTTAGTCCATACTCTGTCCTCTTTATGTGGAGCGTAAGAAGAGGAAGCGACAACTCAAATGTTTGATAAAATTATCATGTATGACCCGACGAAGGATCAAAGACCTACCATTCTTGGTGCAGATGCTGTAATCAATTACCTACAAGGGTTGTGACCCGGTAGTGGACATGATTCTGCGTTTGTAGGATTTCTTATCGTAATCATTCATGTTTGATTGGAGATCATTCTCAAGTTAAGCCTAGCTTGTATTTTTTTCCTAGTTATCGCCATTTTGTCCGCTAAAGTACCAACTGTTGTCTCTTATCTTGAATTTTTTTTTTTTTATTTACTATTTTCAGCAATATGATGACACGAACTTTCTATTTTCAAAAATATTTACTCTTTAACTAAGATTTTCTTTTAACTTGCGTCTGTAACATTTTATGGTACTACAAAATAGAAAGTTTCGGCAAAATTAAAATATAACAGTAATAAGCTTTGATTAATCTTCAAAACGACAGCTTAAATTCCCGAATATCTGAAAAATGCCACTATTTAAGTTAAGGAAAATCTTAAACAATTTGCCGCAATCCCAATCCCTTTTTTAAACGTTGCAATTCATCTTTTTTTAGCCAATGTACATCCTCACGATCATGAAAATGATTATTGTTTGTATCGTATTGTATACGATTTAATAAATTTGTCATGTGCTACTTTTGAATTTTTATGAAATAATACAATTCAAAAGTAGCACATGACAATTAATTGTCATGTGCTACTTTTGAATTGTATTATTTCATAAAAATTCAAAAGTAGCACATGACAAATTGATAATGATTGAACTGTGACACTTTAATAAAACTGTTGAGGTTTAAATAAACTATTTCATTATCATTTTATAAGCATTTTGAAATGTAAGTGAGCTAGTTCTAGTTCTAGTTCTTTATTACACTCAAAACCACCGGAGGTGGTACCTGAGGTTTATATACATAATTATACATAATATGGCGATTGATACAATGTATAGAATATAACACAATAATATAACATTATACCATAAAGTAATAGAATATAGCACAACACTATCATATAAACTATATACATAAAGTGTGTTAGAATACTTTACCAGAGAATTAACATAAAATAATGGTATTTGGTTGGATAATAAGCAGAGCAGTACGACGAGTAATTGGGAAATGCCCCCACCAACAAGTACAAACTGCAGTTCTTATTATCCAAAACAATTTGTCCATTTTTTTATTTATATATGAATAAACCAAAATATTACCTCTTGTATTAGCTGTAGAATTTCAGACCCTCCTTAATAAATTTGCATAAGTTAATGATATCTTCCCTGTTTCCACTTTTAAATAAAGATGCTAATTTTAAAGTATTTGGTCTGGTATAGTATTTTTCTTTAATATATTTTTTTCTAAGACCGTTAAAATTGTCACATTCCAACACAAATGATATTCGTCACCAATGCAAGATTTGTCACAAAGTTTACATTTTCTTTCATTTCTATCAATTTTTCCCATCTTCCCTTTTCTATCGGTAAACAATGATTTGTAGTTCTGAACCTTACAAAGATTAATCTAAAATTAACAGGTAAAAAATTAAGATAATTTTCAAAACCAAATTTATCCTTATAGATTCTGTATATTATAGCTTTGTTTGACTGTTCAATTTGAGAATACCAGCTTTGGCAAAACTGGTCTTTCAGTTTTTGTTCAAAAGAATTAATTAACCATTTTTTGTTGACAAAAAAACCCTTGAGACTCCCATATATTGCTAAAACCAACTGAATTCAACAATGCTTTTATTTTTCCAACCCAAGATATGTTCTTCCCCTCATTATGACGACAAAGTAATAATCTATAACAATAATTTGTTAACTTATTTTCTGAAAATACTATATTATACCAAAAGAAACCATCCTTTTATATATTTGTACATGTAATGGATACCTCCCGAGTTCACCGTATACCATATACGTTGGTGTACTTGTTTTAAGTTTAAGGATTTTTTTACAGTATTGTATATGTATTTTTTCTACCAATTCTAATTTTTCAAAACCCCAAATTTCACAAGCATAAACTAATATTGGTAAAACCAATTTATCAAATAGATCCAGTTGACATTCGATTGACAATTGGGTATTTTCTAACTTTCTATACACACCGAATAGAGCTTTACATGCTTGGTCATGAAGGTTTTTCTAGGTTGTTGTTCTAGGTTTCACACAAATCAAAATTACTGCGAGTAATAATGTTGTATTCAATTATTTCCATTATTGTAATTAAATTCTTAATAATAATAATAATAATAATAATAATAATAATAATAATAATAATAATAATAATGTAAGTATATTAATGTTTTTTATTATCTGTCTTAGAGAGAGAGAGAGAGAGAGAGAGAGAGAGAACAATGTTGTGACGTTTTTATATTAATTTTAATTCCTTGTCCTGTCTGTAGAAACTGGATATCTGTCAGTTTGGTTCCATCTGAGTGTTACCCTATACTCTCTACTGAAGTCTATGTTTGCTAATGTGGAGGCAACAGACATGACGACTGCCTTATGAAAACAATAATAAAGACGTGTGCCACTGTGACAAGCACGTGTCTAACTCGCTCCAGCGTCCTTAACACCTTTCAGAACGTTTACTTATCGCTATCAAAACATGTTTGAGTTTTCTAACATCATCAGCATTTTTTTTTCAATTTTTTATACTGATACTTATCAAAACTTTTCTGAATTTTGAGTACTGATACATATGTATCCGATATATATAAGCTTCATGTAAAAAAGTTATCACATATACTCCAAGGTTATCAAGATGAATAGGTATGTTTTTATTTATTTATTTATTTATTTATTTATTTATTTATTTATTTATTTATTTATTTATTTATTTATTTATTTATTATAATAATTTTTATTCCAACGTATAAAATAGTTTATACACATTTTATATTTTCACTTGTACCATTATTCTTTTATAATGTTTTTTTCTCTAGAATAAAATTAAATTTTTTTGTAAAATTTGAGAAAAGTTGTTTTTTGTACAGAAATGTTCAATATCGCTTGATTCCTTCATTTATAGGCTTTTCAGTTAAAATTTAATCGGGGCACAAATAGAAGTCTTTCCAAATTACGAGAGAGAGAGAGAGAGAGAGAGAGAGAGAGAGAGAGAGAGAGAATTTTAAATTTTAATCTCATTTATTTTTTTTCATAAAAACATTGATGAAAAGACAAGCCATAAGCTTAAACAAATTTTTAAGATAAAGAACATCACTTTTAAATGGTCTACTATGGTCGGTCTGAAACCATAAACAATTTAAACATAGAATAGTGTTCACGGATCTCCTTTAGTTAAGTTACCATAAACAATAGGCATAACGTATAACATTAAAAGATCAGTAGATAATCACTGTAAAATGACGAATTAAAATCATATTAAAAAATGTCATAAGTCAATTTTGGCTGGACATTAATACATTAATATTTTTATGAAGCATTTGACTTATGTATGTATTTATTTTATAAACTGTCTGTATGTGACACATAAATAAAATAAAATAAATTATTATTATTATTACTATAATTCTTTGAAAAATTGTAAGAGGGAAAGGTCAAACTGATTTTTTTATTTATTATGGAATTTTAAGAGCTTTTTAAAAATCATTTGTGTTTGTAAAAAAGAAAACAAAACTTTGAAAAGAGTGCATCTGCTTTTTACGTTTATAACCAGCGACATTTAATGCAGATTCAAATGTCGCTGTGGAAACCAATTATTATTTATTCACATATCAAGAATATAATATCCAATCACAATACACATTATCAAAGACACTAAATGTTGAATTAGTTTTTCTTTTTAAATTTATTATTATGGCTATTATTATTATTATCATTATTATTTTGTTTTTATTTATTTTTTGTGGCTGTATACCGGACTACTGCAAATCCTCCAACAAAATCAAAATTATTTGGCACGATAATTTGCAAATTTTGAAGCATAATTAGACATTTCTTTTTTATTATTACAACGAACCTTCACTGCGTTAACTGAACTTGTAATTATTTTGGTTTTCTATACATTTTCAATTAATTCATAACACCTTGTCTCCTAATTTTACGGACCCGTACTTCATTACGTGGATAATTAAAAAGTGAGACCATACCATGTGTATCTAAGGCCGATTACCGGTACACGAGTACTCAGTGATGTATTGTTGTCCTTAATGAGCTCCTCAAGGCCCTAATCGCTTTGAACAATAGAAAGGCGTTAACTCGTGATCACCTCGTCACGGGGTTGATTGATACCCTTCAATGATTAGGAGAAGTTGAGTATTACCGGAGTTAATTAAACTTTTAGTATATATATTCTGAATTTTAATTTTAGTCATCATTTCACATCATCATTTAGTACGATAAACATCAGTAATACTATCATAAATATTATCAAGACTTGAGAGCATTTTAGACAGTGTATCAACATGAATACCTCATTTGGTTCACCCTTTCACTTAAACTTTGAGAAAAAATCGCCAGTGAAAAAATTAAGGTATTTCAAAATTTAAATAATTATTTTTTAAAATTGCTGTAAAGAAAAAGATACCAAACTTATATAACTTTGGAAATTTTAATTTTAAATTCAAACATTAAATGTTTAATTCTTTAAACCATCATAATGGTTGTAGAACTTTTATATTGAAACTTATTATTCTAGGCATTCGAAGCAGCTATTAAAATCTTTAGATGTAGTTTTAGTTGGTCATTTAATTATTATTATTTTCTGTTTTGCAGTATGACACTTTTTGCGGACGACGATTGTGGATTTGAAGATGTTTGCTCACCAAGTTTGTTCACCCCAGTCAAGTCACATATCGCAGCATCTGGTCTGAAGAGAAATCTGTTGTTTCATGATGAAGATTCTGGACTTGGCATGGATAACGAGGTACATATTATTATTACTATCATTATTGTTATTATTACTTACATAAAAATAATAACTTTTGAATGCATTATTTCATAAAAATTCAAAAGTAACATATGACATTATAAGATATTAATCTATGCGATCTTACAATGACAAGCTTGAAACTTAGTAACGTTCATTGGCTATAGTTTCTTGTAGAGTTTCATATTTATAATTACATAAGCCAGTATTCGAATGAGTTTACACCAAAGTATTATTTGACTTATATCGAGACAATCGATTAGAGAATGGCAAGAAAGCCAGATTATCCAGAGAAAACAACATAATTTGGCAAGCGAACTGAAAACTTTCCTTATTAACTACTATTATTTATAATAATTACATGTATAATTAATTTATAATTATGCTTTAAATTTTTAGATAACAATGTGTGCACTATAAGTATATATTTATGCTTTTAAATTTTGTATTTTAGATCAGCAATGTGACCGATTCTCCAGTCAGCAGCGTTACTAGTTTCAAGACACTGAAGCGTCATCTGTTTGATGATGACATGGTTGATTCAGAAGCAAAACGCCAGAAGAGAAACCCAGAGAGTCCAGCAAAACTCAGAAAGACTTTGTCCTTTGGCGTGAGTGTAATTTTCATTCATCAAAAATTTTAAGAAGAAACATTGAAAAATGTGTCTGTTAGACATTTTCTCAAAATTCACAGTAGTTTTCTCTAAAAATGCAATGTAACGGTATTTTTTTTACATGTATTTTGATTTTCATTTTATTATTTATTTATTTATTTATATGTGCATGTTTTATTTGATTTTTTAAAAATGTTTTTATTTGGGTTTATATTTTATATTTTTAGTTATTTATTTAGATATATGTATTTGTGATTTTGTTTAATTTATGAATAAATTTTAAAAATAAAACGCTGATAATATAAGATATATTTTTTATTTTTTTATTACCTTCTTTTCTGGAATAAACTATATCCCAAGCTTAACTTAAGTCCTATTGTTCCCTATTTCGGTTTAATTCATGATTGTCCCTCTTTTTTTAACAAAATTCTTACCTGGATTTTCAAAAAAGGGACAATCATGAATAAACCCCAGTTTTGTTTAATGGTTTGTTTAATTTATTCAAAAGCAAATGATAAAGATGGTAGTTCGCATTCTTATTATCATTGTTTTCATCTAGTTAACAATTGTTTGTTTTATATAGCACCGGCTTCATCATCAAATAGTTCATATACGTTTATAAAAATGATGCCACCCAGTTTGACATGTTCTGAAATGAATTTGTTTCTAAAATCTACTTTTAATTTGGTCATTCTAAACAAAACATTTATTTATTTATTTATTTATTTATTTATTATTTATTTATTTATTTATTTATTTATTTATTTCAATAGGATGTGCCAAACACGACCAATGAAGATATTAAGAGTGTTGTAAACAGACTGGCTGTAGAGAATGATTTAGTCAGTGATGGTAGTGGTCAACTCTGTCTCCCAACTGTCCGAGGAAAACATCAGGATCTGAACAACATCTCACATGATACTGTAAGTACACATCTGATCACATTGCTTTAAAATGTGCATAAAAGAGAGAGTAGAGTAATGGTGTTTAACTTCTCAGTCAAGACTTATTTCACTTATATTGAGACATCACCAGCTATAGGCGAAGGTATAGAAATTTTTCCTTTGTAGTGCGCTGATGGCATTACACAGCAGGGTTCTTTATCATGCCAAGCCTACCATGACACGGGACCTCGTTTATTTTAAGTTCCCATCCGAAAGAACCGTGACTTTCACTTTGTAATGCCAAGTGCTTGGCGAACGAGCAGTCAATACCCACTTTCAAGTCTTGGGTCAGGCCTGGTTGGGGTTCGAACCCACTTACGGAGCAAACACTCTACCAACTGCTACCGCTTTACATAAAAGAAACTTCAATGCTGGGAGTGTCAAAATGTTAACATACAATATTGATGAAAGGAAAATAAATTCCAAATACGTATATGACTTTAATCTATCACTATTATCATAATTTATTTCGATTTTAGAACATTTAGCAGTTTTTAGAGCGTTCAGAGTAATGGTTAATAATTGACAGTGGTTGAAAAGTATGAAAGTTAATGAAATTCATTTTTTCTTTACAGATGGCCTCTGTTTTACAAGGTTCTTATGACGACGTCATCGGTGATTATAAAGTAATCGACTGCAGGTACCCCTATGAGTACAATGGCGGACATGTAAAGGTAAGCATTACTTGCTACAACTACTCCTGTATATAAACCCCAGGCAGAGTACATTAGTACATGTATTATATTCTAAATTCAATTCAATACATGTATTTTATTTACGCATCACCTTTTACAATACAATATGTTAAAAACATAGAACATTTATACACTAAACTTATAAGAGACGTTGTAATTTATAAAAATATCCATTTATCTAAATGAAAGAAACAATAAATCAAATGTATTGTTAAAGTCAGTCAGCTTCATTTTGGTACTGTCATTTCAAGACTAATCAATTGATCGCCATGCATTATTTACTATTACCTTGCCAATGCCAAATGATCAAAATTGTGTTTTTCTACAATATTTCTTTGCAATTATAAACTATATTTGACGATATTTCTTTTTGTACTTCTAGGGAGCTGAAAATATCTACACCCATGATGGTATCGTTGAGTTGTTACACAGTAGAAACACAACTTCCAAAGACGGAAAAAGAACAGTGCTTATTTTTCATTGTGAATTCTCATCAGAACGTGGACCTAAATTGTAAGTTTAATTTAGTATTGAATTTACAACAGTATTTATTGATATTTGCCCTGAAATATTGTATATTTTGATTTCTTTTAACGAACTTGTTTAGTTCTTCATAAGTTGTACAATTAATTTCTCAGCATGGGAATTTCTCCCTATTGATCTAGCTGTTGAAAAATGTATATATGAAAAAGATGAAGAGGAATTCAACTCAGAAGGATGAGTTGATCAATAGCTTCAGTACATGTCCATCTTGAAGCATCAAAATAATAATTTGTGCCAAAACACCGTGTTTGTAAATAGCAACTACATGCTGTTCACCTGTTTTGCTGGATTTGTGTAGGGATAACTACATAAAAAAGCTCAAAATGTGCAATTTGATTCTTAATTAAAACTACATTATTTATTTATTTATTTTACAGATGCCGTTATCTGAGAAGTAAGGACAGAGAACACAACAGTGATAACTACCCCCACTTGAACTACCCTGAGATTTACCTGTTGTATGGAGGATACAAAGAATTCTACTATAATCAGAAGGTAAATATCAATTAATATTTTGTAATAGAATATAAAATATAATTTGAAAACCATGTCCTCGGCAATGGCCAAATAAATCAAGTATACCGCCTATAGTAAACGAACCCAATAATAACACAAGACACAAGATAAACACATTGAGACCATTGGTCGTAGAAGTATTTATTTTTGAAATACAGTAATTATCAATATCTCAATTATATTAACCAATAAATATTTTTATTGATTAAAGGATATATGAGAAGGTCGGAGTAACCTTTGCAATCAATCACCAATATTGCTTTGATTTTTTTTAATTTCTTGTTATTAAAGCAACTGTTTTAATTATTTTAATCAGTTAATTATTTATTCAATTCATTGTATATTTCAGGAATTCTGTGAGCCTCAGGAATACAAGCCTATGCTTCACGGTGACCATGCTGATGATTTACGTCACTTCCGCTCCAAATCCAAGTCTTGGACAGCAGGAGAGAAGCGCCGTAAGAGGACACAACGTCTTCGTGTTTAAGTCAGAATCGTGATGATAAGGCCTATTGGGACTGTGCAATAATTAAAGTGTTAGACTCCAAAAAGTGCTAGTTGTATCAAAGTGCTATTAATTTATGTGTTCCATTGCTTGTCTATGACTGTAGTGTATTTTAAGGACGCCTTCCATGTCCTTTGGAGATGTTTGTATTTGTCATAGTGAAAACGCAGCAGCTTGTGTTGTTTGTAAAAAGGAACATTATAACTATTATGAGTTTTATGTGAATATTTCACGCAATTCTTACTAATTTGTATAAAACTGTTTAAGAATTTGAATGTTTAATATATTAAATGTCATAAGATTTATTTCTTGTTTCCTGTTTTTTTTAAATTTGATACCAAAGTACCGGTTGTTTAAAGATTCTTTATCTGAAACAGTTGGTTTGGAAATAATTGTATTTTGTGTTTTAGTCAATGTTTATGAAATTTCTGTTCGAAAGTTAATACAGACAATTGTTATTATTAAAAAGAAGCAGTTAAACGTCCAAACTGTATATTTATATCTGATATTTTAATAACGTTTACCGGGTAATGGCGTTTTGCAATTTCATTCAAACTTCGTTACAAGCTAACGGATCTTTGAACAACCGAGCTAAATAAGATTGTATTGTCATTGTATTATACTGGTCAGTGAACCACATTTCTTGACATCTTGTCAAGCCCAGGCTTATCATGGCCCTCAAAAAGTTTTATGGCCGTCATCACAGTATTGTTGATAAGTATGATCTCTCTGCGTCCAGGATTGCCCTGGATATATTTGACGTTCTATAGTTCTATGTTCCTTGCACACAACTTTTATTACACACGTGGCGGGTGTAGCTAGCTAAACAGAAAGTATTTACCCTTCCGGAGCACACGGCCTCACTTCCCTGGTTGAAGTTCACGTGTCTAACTAACGTTCAAATTTTTTACTTTGCTTCTGGATTGTTTCGGACATGGATTAGTATGCTTGTTTTTGATTATATCTAGTACTAGTTAATAAAAGTAATTGATTATCCTTATTCGTCTAGAATATCTCGCGCGCCACTCGCTACCTAGAATTTAGTTCCACTAGGGTCGGATTCTAGTATAAAATTTGATTCGTTTACGAAAATCCATAGTGTTCTCCGGTATCCTCCATCCTAGAACAGGACAAGCCATCCCATATACACAGAAGAATCTGGTGTAAAGCACTGTTACTCCAATCTACTGAGTACACCTGATATGTTTTTACTTGACGTGTTTTTGGCGGCTATGTATCTCGACAGCTATTTTTACCCTTACACCTTAGCTTAATCCTGCCATGATCAGTCTCTGATTATGATATAATAAATCTTATATCAGAAAACTGAACTTAGTTATGGACATTTAGATTTGCCCCACTCTCAAGACATGTACATAGGAGTTTTTATCACAGGCAAATACGATCGCAATTTGGTTAATCGATATGCTTTTCTGTTCTGGCCTGTAGTTTGGTGTAAGTTTTATTTCATTAAAAGTTAGGTGTTATACATGTTCTTGCAGGTCACTGAATGTCGTTGGTAACAATGTTCATTAAAAATTCCATATTAATTTTTATGTACCACTGCGAAAGCTCAGTTGGTAGAGTGTGCGCTCATTAAGTGGGAGGTCGCGGGTTCGAACCCCGCCCGGGTCTGACCAGAGACTTCAAAGTGGGTAGTGACTGTTCTTCGCCAAGCTAGCCGCGAATAGCTGCAATATTGCTGATGCGGCTTTAAACAATTCACTCACTCACTCTTTCGCCAAACACTCGGCATTACGAAGTGAAAGTCACGATTCTTGGTGTTCACGATGGGAACATAAAATAAACTAGGTCCCGTGTAACGGTAGGCTTGGCACGATAAAGAACCCTGCTGTATAACGCCATAAGCGAAACACACAGGCAAAATTTCTGTTCCTTCGTCTATAGCTGGCGTCTCGATATAAGTGAAAAAATATAAACACCATTACTCAACTCAACTTAACTAATGTTTTGTTAATTAAAGGTCGTTCAGCACATAATAATACATTGGTATGCAAAGATTTGTGGTACTTTTCTGAACCCATAAGGCCAGCTGGTACTTACATTGTACATGTATGTAATATTAAAATTGTCATGTGCTGTTTTTTGAATTTTTATAATTTAAAGAATTTTAAAATTTGAAACAAACTGATAATATTAGCTTAAGGGTATATATGTTTTCAAAATAAAACTTTAGAACGTGACAATATTAATTAAACATCAAAATTAATTAATACTAGATGAAGAGCGTCTACTTTAAGACAAAATAATTTATGTTGATAAAAATTAATAAAAGTGTATTTAGTAACCTTTGTGTGGATTTGACATTTTTATCCATTCACAACCACATTCTTGTTAATTTGATCAACTTGTGTAAAATCAAGGTTATTAATAAGAGCCTGAGGATCAGTCCTCCGGGTTACCGAGTTAGTTCTTATTAATAATTTCCTGCACGTGCACTATATTGTATATGTTTTATGTTTATCTATTATATATGTTCTCTGTATTGATAAAATTCAGTATGAGAAATAAAGAAACTTGAAACTTGATCACATCATACTTCTATTTCAATGTCCTAATTGCAGTACTTGTTATTGTTACTAATATACCGGTATTATACAAAACTGGTGGCAACAGAAAAATACAAGTTACATATTATAGAGAAACAATCAAAATGTAAGAGAGCATCACAAATAACAATAACAAGAAATGTATATTGCAAAATAGCTATGAAACTGACAAATTGTACCGAGTCTACTTGATTATATTGATGAAATCCATCAACATTTAAAAATATTGAATAAAACATGAAATACAAATATCCGCTAACCGAACTTTAAGTCCAGCAACAGACCGCATTGTTAGGCATTGTCACGCCACATAGCGGTGTTGTCGCATAAACTTGTTCCAACACGTCTATGCAGGGAATTTCAACGCATAAAGAGAACGCTTTTGTGCGGCTAAAAAGGCTACCTTCAGCCGCATAAAGAAAACATTTAAAGCACGATAACATATCCTTCAATATCATTACCTACACCTCCATCATCATTACCACTTCACTAAAAACACCACCATCATCATTATCATCGTATTATCTCCCCACCCCCAGGGATGAGGGGGTATAGTAATAGCTGTGTGTGTGTGTGTGTGTGTGTGTGTGTGTGTGTGTGTGTGTGATTTGGTTTCCGTGCATTTGAAAGAAAACCGCACATCCGACTGAGGTGAAACTTAGTCAGTTGATTTATTACGGTGGGGAGTGCCATCACAACGTCATCATCAATATCACCACCACCGTTTTTGTCGAGATATAAAAACTTTTAAGATTCGTTTAAATTAGTCCTCTTTATGCGCCAAAAAGGCACCCTTTCACCGCATATAAGCAACACATCTTTATGTGTTGAACGCCACCGCATAAACGCGTCCAACACGTCTATGCGTTGAAATTCCCCGCACAGACGTGTTGGACGCGTTCATGCGGCAACACCGCTATGTGGCATAACAAGGCATCTGATTAGAAAAATAACTACTTATTCATTTAAAACGGAACCCACCAAACAATTCAATAGATTTAATTACCTTAGCATGTATTTCGACATAGAGATTTTTATAAGAAGTTATATCTGTATGGAAACCTGACTTCCTTTCTACCCATCCCTCAGCCTCTCTTCCAGTTGCTGAAAAGAAAACTGTGAATGCTGGGTTCTTTTCGTATGTTTCTCCATACGTAGTTCTGTCCAAAGTAGCATCGAACACACTTGTGGCAGCACGAACAAATTCCGGTTTCCTACCGTGTGTATGTCTGTCTCCATCAAATATGTCACTTGAATTCAGTGAATGTGTATAATCTTCATGTCCATTCATGGGGGTTTTTGATGTTGAGAAAGTTACATTCATATCGTAAAGACCGATGTTGTCTCCATGTGTAAGGTAATGGAGGTAAACGTTCCTTATAGAAAAATAACTTTGTGTTTTATCATGATGTGCAGACGACAGGTCAAAAAATGTAACGCCATTTTCTCCGATAATCTGTTCAAAAAGAAGAAAAAATTATACCGATACAAAATAAACTTAATGACAGGTTTAACATTGATGACTGTGTTTTAAGTGTGATACTTTTAGCATCGCGTTTTAGTACAGTTCTGATTGGACGAGGTGTCAGCATACTTTTTGACGTTTAGGTGCAAGCTTGAAAGAACAATGTGTCTGCAGACTATTTTACATTAAGTGTAGACCGGAAAGCACATAGTATCAGCAGACATTTTGACGTTAAATTGTAAGCCTGAAGGCAGGATGTGTCAGCAGACATTTTGACGTTTAAGTGTAAGCCTGAAGGTACGAGGTGTCAGCAGACGCTTTGAATTTAAGTGAAAGCCTGAAGGTACGAGGTGTCAGCAGTCATCACGTGGCCCTGAAAGCGCGACTATAAAGCATTGATATATGCTAATGTGACGTCACTCATCTCTTGACGTCATTGATAGGCTGTTCCAGCAATTAGAACTGCATGTCTTACACGACAGTGTTTTAAATTTATTTAAGGATTCAAAAACAAAAATTAAGATTGTCAAAAATTGCGAAATGTAAACCATTGGACTGTCTAGAATTGCGTTCATAATGCTATTGCTTCCATTGCGATGCAAAGCAAACTAATCATAACGCGCGTTATTCAGTTTGCGTGCCGGAAAGTTATAGCACTATAAACGCCATTTCTAGACAATTCAATGGTTAAATATTATCAAAAGAATCCATTGTGTTTTCAAAATCCATTGGAACAAAGGTTAAAGTTTCAAATGTTTAAAGTTAGATAAGCAGACGACATATTGTTTTACTGACTTACCTTTCCGTTGATTTTATCAGTTCCGGCATGAGTAATGACAAGGGCGGTGTTTTCATCCACACCGATTCCGTATTGTGAGCCTAGTGGGTTAACTACTGTTTCAGCAAGTAAGGCGATCATCCTACCTTCTCTTCCTCTTTGACTGAAACTATTCTATTTAAATTTTCTATATAAATTCTGAATTTGTTATTCGAATAGTTATACAGTACAGACCTATCAAAATTGTAACACTGAGCTTACGAAAAAGAGTCGAAACTAGGCTACGAAAAGGCCGAGATTTGGATGGCAAATAGTAGAAAAACTGGTGATAAATAGCAGCTATCAAAAAGATATAGCATACTCCGATAAAAGCTGCCTACCCAGCTCTAATTCGTGAGTTTTGTGTTAAACTTTCGACGGGTCTGTATTTATGCAGATAAACTACATTGGGGTGATGATGATGATGATGATGATGATGATGATGATCTTTGAAATGGGGGATAAAAATGTGTTCAGGCTAATTGATTTATATGCCATTTAAGTCCTTTTTGTCCTGTATATCTTGGTTGTCTATTTCTGATTCTCGGGGTATTTCAAGAAGACAGATCGTACAGTGTTAATAAAATGTATCCCCTTTCTGAAGTTTGAACAAAACAAATAAAAACCATGACTTAGGAAAGTGAAGTATTGGAACAATTCAAAACAAGATACACATGTATTGATGTCATTTTGGTGTACATGTATATAACTCCCGACTTGGAACAGGGTACCAGAAAATAAAATCTTACCTGAAATGTGCGTCCAACACAAATTTATCAAGCATTCCAATCCCACCAGTTGAACGATAGACTAAATAGTCTGGATTACTCGGGTTATATGTATCGTGTGCTCCGTACCTCAAAGCCTCCCAACTCATACCGCCTGATAATATAGTTATTATATATAAGGAACACAAATACATCAATTTAGCTTACTTTTGTAAATTAAAAATATGTATTTTAGAAATATTTATTTCCAATATCGGTGAAATGCTGAAAGTAATTGTTCAAATATTTATGTTCTTGCTGTTATACTTTTGAGAATAAAATCTTTGAAAACAATTAAATATACAAGTATGTGTCCTGGGTTGCCATGGATACATTTGACGTCCCATAGTTTCATGTTCCTTTCATTCATATGGCGGATGTAGCTAGCTAAACAGGAGTTACTTACCCTTTCGGAGCACCCGGTCCTGCTTTTCTGGTGACAGTTCACGTGTTTAACCGATCTTGTCAGTCTCAAAGTTTTTACTTTGCTTCTGTATTGTAATTCGGAATGGATTTTATATGTTTGTTTTTGGTTTTAGTAATTTATTACAACTTTCACGAAGACCGACTGAATTCATTCACATTCAGCCCTGAAAGTGGGACTGTCAAAACCATGTAGGGCGAACGTTTGATTAGACGTTGAGGTTTACAGTTGAACCTCCATGTGACTAAAGAACATACACTTAGAGCATTATGTCAGTAAGACGTTTGTAAGACAGGAGACCTAATAACATATCAAATGCAAAATAACATCGATACCAAGTGGACGATCTAACCAACATTTAGAAATTTAATAAAAAACAAAATGCCTTAACATTCGCAAAATATTACCGGTAACGAAGTAGGCGGCGTAGAGCCTCAACACATATACTTGTATTGGCAGTACTGTCATGTGCTGATTTTAAATTTTTATTAAAATAATGCATTCAAAATCAGCACATGACAGTACGTTACGTAATTCAGAAGTACATGTACATGTGTAACTCTAATCAAATACACAGCAAGGGTCTTGTCTGATTGAGTGTTATTATCATATACATCGCCTATAACTCGATAAGGGAGAAATCTTGTCTTGAAATCAGTTAATATTTTAGCATATGAAATACTAATTGATTTACTTACTTCGGACCATAATTCTTGATGTTTGACACGTGGTTCCGGCACTAGTTCCCGCTATTACAGCACCTTTAGCAAACATTTCTTGAATGGCCATCAAAGCTGGCGAAACACCACCACTCGAGGAGATAAATCTGTTAAAAAGGCGTTATTAATTGACAATTTCTTTTGCGCCAAAACATTTCTCCATTATCACTAAACTAAATATAAATGATATTAATCCGAACGTGTCTGTGATTACCACGATGATTTGAGGATGCTGTTTTCAATTAAACCAGATACGTGCAAAGGTGAAAAACTAAAAGTTTTTTAGGCCCCCATTAAATAAGTCTATAGTTACGCATGAGTTTGTAAACTGAAACAATTTCTGACATGTTTTGTCCATTGTGTTTTCAATATTGTTTTTCAGGTTGCGTACAAATCGATCAAATGGACGCAAATTTCCCTCACAAAAATCGACAACATAACGACCACTATTTATACACTTCAGATGCAGAAACTGCTGTACTTTTACAAGACAAATGTTTTTAGATACTAAGAAAAAAGAAAATCATATTAAATGGACTCGTATCCTATGCTTTTGTATAATATATATATGGGTATATAGTTTTTATAGCCCTATCATATAGCCAATATATCAAGGAAGTGTTTTTTATTTTTAAATCTTTTTAAATGTTTTACCTCTTGCAGTTCACTGTACTAAAATTGAAACTCTTTTCAATTATGCGATTAAAAAATCTATAAAGTATTTGACAAATATAAGTTAACATAAAGTACCATGACCATCAAAACCGTTGTTTAACAAAGCTTATACATGTTCAACATATACTTTAACAGTAAATGTACAATATCCATTGATAGCTTTTTATTTAGTATAAACATGTATATTGTTTCACTATGTACACTTTCAATATTTTAAGTTATGTATGCATTTGGACGACTTTCCTAACACTCGAACTACTTCTTGCATTTCACAACCCTAATGTAGCGTGTCTTCAAAGCAGAAGAAAGAAAATGGCACTTGAAAACATATATTGTTTTTGTTGTTAATGAAATGCGAGTGATTCGTTCTATGGACTATAATGATTAAGAATCCGATCCAAACAATTTAAGTTATTTTGCTGAAATGATATTATTTTTGTTAAATGATCACCCTCGTATAAGTAACACTAGTGCATATAAGTCTTGTCTGGTTACATTATGTCACACTAGCAATGTTTCGCTTACTTGGCAACGAGAAACACTTCATTTATCTTGAGAACCTCTTGTACAGATATACACATTGAGTTCTGTTGTGTTTTCCTATCTTATACTGCACATTTATGTACTTTTGACCCCTTTCTAGAATGCTTCAAACCTGGTGGTCAATGCAAATAATCCGATCACAATGACTGGTATACTGTCAGAACTGTCATCATTATAGGTCAATAGCAAAGAACAACAGAGAAGACATTTTTCAACCTGCTCTCGACTTGACCTAGTTTTGAAACGGCCTATCTATTTGTAGTTGAATAAGAACAACTTGGCAACAATCATAGCAGCCATTATCACTATCATCTCGACAAAAGAAAGACTATTTATAAGCTTTGGTATTGTAGTAGGTAGAGAAGTTGCAGGGGGTTATATTGGAATCACTGCCTGTCTGTCTGTCCGTCCATTCGTCCATGTAAAATCGTGTCCGGGCCATATCTCATAGCTTCTGTTAATGACTGTCATAAACCTTCACATGAATAATCCTCGTGGTTCAAAAGTGTGTCATAATCTCGAAACAAGGCCATATCGAAAAGGTCAAGGTCGCGGGAAAACATTAAATGGGGGTGGGGGTGGTTTCTAGTTTTATGCCTCTAGTACATGTGTACTTACGATTCTACTACACGGAATTGATCACCGCCACCGAAAAAGAAACCAGTCTGTTGTTTTATAAGTCGTACAACATCCGGGTCATGTGCTGCAGAGGTATGGTTGATATCAATAGGAATTCGGTCTGCTGTCAAAACTCCATATTTTACGAACAGATCATGGTTGAATTTAAATCCATCTAAAGGTTCAGCAGAGGCGGCATTAATTATTCCAAGTTTTGCTTTGCCGATTCCTCCCTGAAAGAACATAATACTATTTATGTCATGTGGCGTACTTTGAAGGATACCAGAGGCAACAACGCACGGCTTTCTCAGAAAGTTCTAAAGATTTCATTCAATGTGTCCTTTTTGCATATCCTCTCACAAAAACAATGAACAAATGTAAAGTGCTTTACTACAAACAGGAAGTTCCAGTAGCAATGACAGCAGAACAAACATAATTAGACAATATCATGGCACCTGTTGAACTTTTGGTCTTTATTTAAATACATGTATTAAGAATACCAAAATTCAACAAACATTATCAAAATTACACAATTATTGTCATTGTTGAAACAAGTTTGGGTATCCAATTACATATTGTTATATATGCACATGAATATGTAACAGAAATAAAAATTAAGTATAAAAATAAACCTATAATAGCGTCATCCCTATTAACGCCACTGTTGTAGGTTCTTTTGTTTTATATTTCAATTAAAAAGAACTTTATATAAAGACAACCTTTCTATAAAGTCCATGTATACAAGTACATGTATAAGATTTTACGCTGTCTTTATATACATGTTTTACATTAACAGACGACATACGACACCCCATGTGTGAATACATTACCGCCATTTTTACAATTGTTCTGTAGATTTCACTGTTATTGTCTTTGAGATTTCCCCCGACCAAAACCAAACTTTTTCCATAGACATTGTACTGAGGAAGATTATCATTCAAAAGAAAACAGTGTATTGTTTGTAACAGTAAAACTAAAGTAACAATCAAAATTCTAATATCCATCACAGGGCTGTGTTAATATTCTATATTCTTGATAAGGTTTACTTAACAAGTTTTATATGATTATCAATATGACATACTTTCTGTGAATTGTCACAGATGTTAGTATGTATCAAAATTGATGAGATTCAATTGCACTGTAAAATCTGCACTGTGTCTGAAATTTTAGATTATTTTGAGTGTTTTGTTATTTCGTGTCTGAATTTTAGATTATTTTTAATGTTTTGTTATTTCGTCTTTTGTGCTTATTTAACCGAAACGCTAATTTGTATCTCAAAAGCATGTACTAATAAAACCAGAAAGGCCACCCCAAGTAAACCAGTAAAAGTGGCATTTGTGGGCAGGCGGCCTTAATTATATACAGGTTCAAATGATATGAATAAAGATTAATTGGTATACAATTCTACCGGCCTTTATAAGCAGGTGGCCCTTATATAGAGGTGCCCTTTAAGGCAGGTTGGACTGTACTGTGAATACTGAACGGTCACTGGATAAATTGTAGATATATTATATCCTCCGGATATATATTTTGTAAAAAGTGTCATATGCATAATACAAGTGAAATCCAAAGGTTGTTGAAATCCAATAACCGATTGGCAAGAAACACACAACACAATGTACTGTGTAATATGAAAAGTTAAGTACATTGTAGTTTATTCTAGTATCTCCGTCTGACCTTGTCAGTGCAAGTTTGCAAAATTTAAAACAACAGAATAACATGCGAAAAACAAAAACAATTGTTTACATAATTATTATAGTAAAGTACTAGAAAAGACGGGATAAGTCGAAAGGTGAAATTGTAACGTTTAAATCTTAACCTTTTTTGCACGCGTGAGGTCTACACGTGACTGTTATGTGTTTCCTTGCAGAGCTTATCCAATGATATAACAGGAATATTCAGAATAGTTAAGATGTTAATTAGAAAAAAATTGTTGTCCTAATTGTCCAAAATTAAAAGGTGTAAAAGATATATGCAAAGTAAACAGCTATCATCTTTATTAGACTAGTGTCAGGTAATGTCATTAGTGTTAAGGGAAATGCTTTGTCAAATTGTCAGTTAGATAACATTGCTGTTGATACACTTTAAAACTAAGTTTTTGTGTAACAGGAAGGATTGTGTGGAATTGTTATCGATTTCGATTCACAGCAGTCAGGTTTGTGATTTATATTGGCTATTATAACTTAATACATTTATATTTAAACTATATTCTTTTTATTACACCAATAAGTAAAATAATCATCAATTTGAGTGTTACAAAATAACTTGTACCACTAATAATATTTTTATGAATTCGTTTTTCTTTTTTATTAAGTTATTACCTTGGAATTAGTTTCATTATGAAACTTTCAATTTTTCATGTCAATATTATTATTTTTACATTTAAAAATTCACAACACATATTGTACGGAAGATAAACGCATCGTGTTAATAGCGTAGCCTTATTTCATTGGACGACTACGTCATTATGCTTAATGAACATCAGAAACAAAAACCGACCACGGAATAGGCCATTTTAATTTTTGAAAAGGCGAATTGGAAAGTGAATTGAAACCTGCCAATCGTTATTCTTGCAATGCAACAAAGAACTACAAAACGACGTCTCTACTTTGATAAAAGTTTCATTGTAGTTTGGGAAATGTCATGCACACACATTGGTTCTAGGTGATTTAATTTGTCATAACATTTATTTAATATCGATTTCTATCAGGTATGTCATTTTACTATTTTAGTGTTTATTCTTTATTTTTATAAAACTTGTAAACACGCCAAAATTCTCATCTCAACCAAAATTTAATTTCAGCATAATGTCGGTAACAGATAAATAGAATCATCGGATATTATCAGGAAATAATTATATTGCATAATTTTGACTGTTGTAGCAATGTTGAATTATATATGTTGAATTTTTAAATAAAAGCCACTTTCTCAAAATATGAACAAAATTTTATCAGTTAAGCCGCGGTGACAATTAAGTTATTAAATATGTTTAATATGCATAGTAAAATGTTACACCCTTGCAGTAGATATTTCTTTCGAAACCCAAACTGTAAAAACAAAACTGCAGACAAATAATAATTATTGTGGTTAAAAATAAAACGAGTCGGCAGTCAAATATGATTCAAACTGTTTTACATTAGCTCAAAAACAAGGTGGTTTTCATATTTTTCTCAATTTTAAGCTTTTTAATGATTAAAATGATTTTCGCCAAATGTCTTTTAAATGAAATTCATTATTCATATATTAATATTGGTTTTGACATAGATTCAGGGTTAGCTCTGCCATTCGATAATTTATCCAATTGGTAATTTTTATAATTTCTGGCTCCAAAAATAGATTTTGGCTAATTTTCTCCGAAATTTTTTTCATTACATTATGATGCAGACAAGAATCATTATTTTTTTCTTTACACATAACTGAGTATAAAACGCAAAAGTGTTATAAACTGGTAATCAAAAACAATTACTGATTAATAGATTAGAAGAACTACAGTTGAAACATTTATGTCACTTTAGTTTCTTAGTTGTTCTGGCTCTTCAGAGTATAAATTCGCTCCGAAATTTTAAATTGGCATATTTTTATGGCTCCAACGTTTTTGAGAGCCAGAGCTATCCTTGAGATTAAAGTCTCACAAAATCGAAACTATTGAAAATAATTAAAACAACCATTTTAGATTTTATTTGCCATATAAAGTATACGTAAATAGTATAAGTAAAGAAGAAAGATTTTAATGGTTTTGGACCAACTAAAATATTTCTATTACAATATGTTCAGTTTGTCCTTAATCGGAAATTAAAAAACAAATTACTGAGCTTAGTTTGCTTCTAAATAATAGTGGAAGCATAATGCTAAAACATTTTACGTTGTATTCAATGTCCGTTCAAATCATTGGTTTTACATTATGAATCGTCTTTCTTTATGTTATATTGTGTTACAATCTAACCCATCTTGCTTGTGATGGATTCGAATCAAATTAGCATGATTCTTTTTGTTTTTTTTCCAAACGATCCCACCATAGCAGTATCATTATCTTCAATTATGACCACTCGAAGCGATGCATTCCAATCAATTCATTATTTTTATTTTATTTATTCCCATCATAAATGATTTAATATCATACGGTCAGACTTGTCTGTCCTCTCGGTCATATATTCCAATCGGTTAATCGTTTTAAACGAGATACATAGAACATTAAAGTTGAGCCCTTTGTCACAGTAACCAAGGACGCGCGACAAATTCAACTAGCCACAAGA
This sequence comes from Anadara kagoshimensis, assembly GCA_021292105.1. NCBI lineage: Eukaryota > Metazoa > Mollusca > Bivalvia > Arcoida > Arcidae > Anadara > Anadara kagoshimensis. The sequence continues at coordinate 17,270,329 of CM037857.1, forward strand.
TATCCGGATTGACTCCAGACCCGGATATGATACAATGACAAAATGGTTTCCAATTCGGTGTGGTTCTAGTACCGATTTTATGTCTTATTCGTATCATATTGTCATATTATATATTTCTATATTTCTAACTCCAGAATATATATATATATATATATATATATATATATATATATATATATATATATATATATATATATATATATATAATATATATATATATATTCAATTACATGCATTTAGAAGATGACAATATGATCGATTCACTATAAGTTGGGCCTTACATATCTAAAAAGTGAAACAAATTCTTAAGGTGTTACTCTCTTTTGAAAAAAAAATGCAAACAGATGTAAAAATAAAGCAAGAATAAGTTCCTAAAGGAATTTAAATGATAATTTGTTTTTGTTTACTATTGTATGTGTATTAAAAAAAATCTAACATGTTTTGGATTAATTACAAAACGGTAGTATAGGGGACATATATCAATGTCGTACAAGCTTGAAAGCAGATGTGATAAATTGTAGTTTCTGTATACTTAAGTCATTTATTTGTCACAACTCATAAATACCACTCTAATTACATGGATTTAAAGTGATTTTATTCTGTGAAAAATGTCATTCATTACTACATTGTGTATATCACACAGACGTACTCACGTTCACAATCCAAAATCCTGGAGTTCTAAGTTTTACCAAAGCTTGACAATATTTTATTCTTATAAGTCCATAATTATACGCGGCACCGTATTTCGTTTATCTTAAATTTACTTTCCATGGAAGAATAGAGAAAATTGAATAATCTTTTACGCTCGTAATTTTCATTTTTATCATTTAAGTGAAAACAGAAAAGATAAATACGGGGACACATTGCGCATACTTGCTGATTGGTTTCTAATTCCTATGCAAATGCAAAACCTTGTAAAATTTGCATGGAGAGAACACTGTCAACATATAGATGACACTCTATCTTAAAATTCCTAAAAGTGGGGATTATGTGAATGTCATATATCGTATTGAGCTTGAAATAAAAAATACGGCTGATTCTTCAAGTTCTGCTTCGTATTTAAAATAATCCCCCATTATAACGCGCAAGAAAAGCTACAGCCAACGCGCAGTGACTTCAATTTTCTATTGCCAACTTTCCTTTTTTAAGAAGCAAAATACCTGCTTCTCCTGCTAATGCTGTATTTGTTTTATACTTATTACGTGCTATGTTAGAGCTTGTTTCCAACACGGGAATTTAATGCAACGAAGAGGTCTGCTTATAAACAAATTGTTGACCCAAAAGATTTTGCAATCCCAGGCTTATCAAGGCCCTAAAAAGGTTTATGACCGTCATCAAAATGCATGTATTGTTGACTTAAGTAATATGATGTTTGCCCTGGATATATTTGATGTTCTAAAGTTCTACGTTCTTTTTATTCTCAATTTCGATGTCACATGTGGCGGCGGTGTAGCTAGCTAAATCGGAGCTACTACTGAATTTAAGTTTTCATATGGGTTATTAAGAAAAATGAGCAAAATGTGCAACATGAGGCAAGAAAAATATAATGTAAAGTCAAAATATCACCATAGAACCGAAAATTAATATTTATGATTCTCGCCCAGTTATATGTAATGCTGTAGATAACTAACATTTCGCGAGAGATTTATTTTCGCGTAAATTTGCGACTTATGCCATTCGCGAATTCAAATATCACATGATATTTCCAGCACACAGATATTTCTATGTTGACATATATATGTTGTATTCAGTTAGATTCCAAACGCGAATTCAAATATTCGCGAATAAGGCCAAGATGGTCATGACGCGAAATTTACGCGCGAAAAATAAGTGACTTACAGTATAGAATGTTATACCAGTATATCAATGTCGTGCAGGCGTGAAAATTAATATGATATATAATATGTCTGTATACTTTGGTCCTTTTATTTATGCCATAGCTCATAAATAAAATTGAACAAAAATACATTAAAAACTTTTAAACAGTTTTTATCTTGTATTATTAAGAGACGTCTAAATTTTTTTGTCTAAAGGAAATATCAATTTCGTTATTTACAAATATTAGGTGTATTTCGTTGTTTTAAATAATCATTTGATTTTTTACGAATTGTTAATGTAATTATTTCGTTTTTTCCTAAATAATTTTTTCTGGTTTTTAAAATATTGTTTCGTTTTTTCGAACGGAATCACATGTATTTCGTTTTAATTCAGATCGTCTGAATTCTTACCAGCTATTAACCTCGTCCAATGTAGCCCGTTGTCAGCTCATTAACTTTGATTTGAACAATTTTTTAAACCCGAGATAGATTTAAACAAGATGTGGTTGTAATGGTCTTTAGGCCAAAACTTTTCAATTTTGTTCAAGGCGTCCCCATAGTGACCAAAACTATGTCACTAGGTCACAGTGAATCAACGACCTTAAAATCCTTCTCCGAGAGCATTGGCTGACTTTGATTTAAAATATGCTGCGATATTCAAAGATATTAAACCTATAGCATGTTCATTTTGAAAATGTTTGTCAAACGATAGGTCACGTGGTTTTGGTTAAATTCCGTAAAATGGCTTTATATATGGAAATATCTTAACATAGTAATTTCAGTTCTTACATTTTCTTGAATTACACCTTCAATATTGAGTCAAAACCAAAGGTCGAGTAATGCATTACATTTGTATGTTCGCTAAGTACTACTTCGCAATTGCAGAAAATATTTCAATACCGACTTAAAATCTTGATGTTTTCTACACGATGCCATTGTTTAAATGTTTTGTTGGTTTAATGCCTTATTCTTCAACATTTAACTTAGTCAAATTAAGGGTCTGAATTTAAGAAAAAATATATATAATGTCAAGATCACGTTTAATTGACTTCTCTTGTTATATCTACGTGGATAAGACTATACTGTTGAAATAATGGTATTTAAAGAGACAGAGAGCAACTACCCCATTTGGAGGTCGCAAAGCCGAGGAAATGTGAGTCCTTGACCTTCAAATGTACCCCATTTGGAGGTCGCAAAGCCGAGAAAATGTTAGTCCTTGACCTTCAAATGTACCCGATTTGGAGGAAATGTTAGTCCTTGACCTTCAAATGTACCCCATTTGGAGGTCGCAAAGCCGAGAAAATGTTAGTCCTTGACCTTCAAATGTACCCGATTTTGAGGTCGCAAAGCCGAGAAAATGTTAGTCTTTGACCTTCAAATATACCCTATTTCAATGATTAGGTAAGAATTACATGCAAACACACATACTCTTTAATCATACAGGCGGCTAAATTAAAATATCAAACTTGTGAATGGCAGTTGAATGGCGTTACTGAAAATTACTTTAAAAAAGTAATTTATCATTGAAGATTTGGTTGTTGGGCACAATTGGACTAACAAAGGATTTATTCAGAATAGATTGGACTTTACTGTTGAAATGATTGTTATGTTAATTGGTTGTCCAAAACCATCGTGTTAAAATTCGGTATTACTGTCATGTGCTAATTCTTGAATTTTTTATTACAAGATATACAATAATGGAAAAGATTACAGAATGGTTTTGTCTATAACGGTGTATGTACATGTTACATGCATGAACTGAATTAACATTACATGGTAGCAGAAGTTGACATCTGGTGGCATCTTTGTTGTTTGTGTCAATAACTTGTCAAGATATTTTAAAACTAGTGACTGACTGTACCGAATTCAAGTTATATTTCTTGGAATTTGTTATTATTTATTCATTAATTCATTGAAATTTAATACAGATATTTATATCTGTATTTGCACTTAAAACAACTTTGACTGACTGTATCGAATTTAAATTTTATTTCGCGGAATTTTATATTATTTATTCATTAATTTATTGAAATGCAATACGAATAAAATTATGCACTTACGACAAATAGAGGCCGATTTTTGTTGATATAAGTCAGACAGTTCATTTAGAGTTTTTAAAAGTTATATGTTGCTACAACACTAATCAATAATCTTTCCATTTATTAAATTGTTTTCAATATATATATATAAAAAACTTAATTATATTTAAGAATACTTAAAATTTTCATTATTTACTATACGCCTTAAAAATTATGTTTCTAATTCAGTTCATTTAGTCTAGCAGATTATGCGTTGTGGGACCCCTATATGTAGTAACTACCACAAATGTAGTAACGGTCACAAATGTAATAACATTGTGTCACATATGTAGTAACGAACCACAAATGTAGTAAGGTTTGTCACATATGTAGTAAATGTTGGTCACAAATGTAGCAAAATTTTACCACAAATGTAGCAACAAAATTTTACCACAAATGTAACAACTTAATTTTACCACAAATGTAGTAAAATTAAAAAAATGATAAAATATATTATTTTTAAATATGCGGGTAATATATTGGCTAGTGTTTATTAATGACAAGCACTGCGGTTTCTCTGTCAGGTAATTCAGGGTATGTCTGTTGGGTAATTTAAGGAATGAAACCCCAAACCCATATTATGTCTCGGTTTCAACCATGAAATCCAAGTAGATTTTTCAGTTCTAAGCTACTTATAACGATGTGGAATGTCACGGTTCATGTTCATGTGAACAGTCATTTTCAGCTTTGACAAGGCTACTACATGTACAAGGAAGTCCCGAGATGAATTTCACGTCCCAAGTACATTTATTAGTCGCCGCTTCGAAGATATTTGTTTGTTTGTTTGTTTTTTTTTTGGTCACATCCCTATCTTTGATTTATTTGTTATGGTTTGTTTATTATTCCACTTTCAGGAAGGTAATTTTCGTGTCTGGTAGATCGTGGGTTGGAAACCCAGGCAGGGTCTGACCAAAACTTAAAAATGGTATTTAAAATGAAACCATTAGGGTAATTAGGAAAAGACCCTAAAACCAGGTGCGGCGCGTTAAAGAACCCAAGCGCATTCCATTGCACTCCATGGGTCAAACTTTCTGCCACTTCGCATATAGCTGGTGAAGTCTTGATATAAGTGGAACATTCATTCAATTAACGGATCGATACTCTTGCAAATTTTACATGACGTCGGATCGACATTGGGATTTACATAATATCAAAAGTCTTAAAAACGTGTAACCTTTGTTCAAATCAAAATAGACAGTTTGTAGTGCTTCAATTAATACAGAGTGATCAGATGACTTCGTGTGCGTGTGTTGGTGGTGGTAAAGTGGGGGGGGGGGGGTTAGATGCGTACATAACTAGACAATAACAAAATAAAAAATTCTGATAATGGCTAAAGTATAAGAACCATCACTTAAAACTTTGAAAACGCCAAATTGCTTATTATGTCCTTTTTGGGGGTGGGGGTGCATTGTTCATCTAGTTGGTCAAATTGCAATATTCAGCAGGCAACTGGACACCCATAGCAATGCAAATTAAAAATAATAAGCTAAGAATTTAGTAACAAAATAAAACAATCTGGAATCGTTTTGAACACTTCCGTTTAATTTAAACCGCAGACAAAAGAGAAAACCTTAAACAAGTACCACACTATGATCTGTTTCTAGCGGATTGGGTACGCAACTAGCCTGTGAGAAGTGCACTTAAACACTAAGCAGAGTACAAGTGTTGAGAGTTGAGTAATGGTGTTTAACGTCACAGTCAATAATATTTCACTTATATCGAGACGTCGCCAGCTATAGACGAAGGTGCAGAAATTTTGCCTGTGCGTTGATCTGATGGCATTATACAGCATGGTTCTTTAGCGTGCCAAGCCCATCTTGACACGGGACCTCGTTTATTTTAAGTTCCCCTCCGAAAGAACCGTGACTTTCATTTCGTAATGCCGCGTGCTTGGCGAAAGAACAAGATACACCATATATGATTACAGAGTTCTATTTTACAGACTAACACATCTTATAAAATGCAGTTCATATACTTCAATAACGATATTTACGAAGTATTGTAAATGCAACAGAGAGAGAGAGAGAGAGAGAGAGAGAGAGAGAGGAGAGAGAGAATAAAATCAGCAAATACTACAAAAACCTTTGTGAGGTTGCTCCCACATATTGGACCAAATCAAGTGTTGTCATCGTAAAAATGTTAATTTCAGCAAAGCAAAATGAAACGTGAACTTGATCTGTAACACATTGTGGTAGACCTACATGCCAAATCAGTTCAATATGTGCAAGCTTTTACGAAAAAAAAAACCCTGCAGAAATCTGTTATTTCAATCAAATTAACAAAGACAATGGCAAAGGATCGGATTCGTAGCAAAACAAAACGTTCACTTGATCTGCAACTCATTGTGGTTGAGTTGACTCGCATTCAAAAACTCAGTCTAGTATCTGAAAGTGTTTAGGAAACTTATAATTGACTGATGGACGGACGGAGGGACCGACCAACAGCATTATACTTCCTACATCTTGTCAAGTGTCGTGGAGTATAATAATAAATAAATGTACCCTACTAAAATCTGCCAAAATACAGAAAACCCAGAAACTTAAATTTAAAAACTGAATATTACATGTACTTTACAAACCGAAGTATAATGAAAATAAGAGGCCAATTGGCATTATCGCTCACCGCATAATACATAACATACGTACAGGGGTAACATCCCTACAAGGATTATCACGGATCGATACTACTGTATTTCCATAAATTCAGTGCACATGGAAAATGCAAGAATAAATTTAAAGTCGTATTTTCCAACAAACTCACAAAAAATTGTGAAAATTTAATACAAAACATACTGACCTAATAGGAAAAAATATTTTTCATTCATGAAAAAAAAAATTAATTCTGTACATAGAGCAATTTTTAACTTTTTAACAAAACATCAAATATGGCGATGTCAAAATTATCCCTTCTGTACCTTCTTACTTGGAACAACTATAAACGTTATGTCATTATTTGAATATTAATGGTGATCACACTTGGAAAAAACCCGAGCAACAATGACCTATCTGTCCCTAAATGCCCTGATGTAACTTTGAATGAAGCCTGTGGGACCCCTATATGTAGTAACTACCACAAATGTAGTAACGGTCACAAATGTAATAAAATTGTGTCACATATGTAGTAACGAACCACAAATGTAGTAAGGTTTGTCACATATGTAGTAAATGTTGGTCACAAATGTAGCAAAATTTTACCACAAATGTAGCAACAAAATTTTACCACAAATGTAACAAATTAATTTTACCACAAATGTAGTAAAATTTAAAAAATGATAAAATATTTTTTTTTCAAAATTGGTAATATCTAGGCTAGTGTTAATTATTGACAAGCACTGTGGTTTCTCTGCCAGGTAATTTAAGGTATATCTGTCGGGTAATTTAAGGAATGAAACCCCAAACCCATATTATGCCTCGGTTTCAACCATGTTTAGCCAGAGTCAAATGCAAGTCGATTTTTTAGTTCTAAGCTACTCATAACGATGTGGAATGTCACGGTTCATGTTCATGTTAACAGTCATTTGCAGCTCTGACAAGGCTACTACAAGGAAGTCCCGAGATGAATTTCACGTCCCCAGTACATTTATTAGTCGCCGCTTCGACAGATTTTTTTTGGTCATACCCCCATCTTTGACGGGTTGAGTTCTATTTATTTATTATGGTTTGTTTAATATTCCACTTCCAGGAAGGTTCGTGGGTTTGCAACCCGGGCAGGGTCTGACCAAGACTTAAAAATTGTATTTTAAAATGAAAGCCATTAGGGTAATTTGGAAAAGACCCTAAAGCCAGGTGTGACGCGTTAAGAACCCTAGCGCATTCCATTGCACTCCATGGGTAAAACTTTCTGCCACTTCGCATATAGCTGGTGAAGCCTTGATATAAGTGGAACATTCATTCAATTAACGGATCGATACTCCTGCAAATTACATGACGTCGGATCGACATTGAGATTTGTATATTTATCAAAAGTCTTAAAAACGTGTAACCTTTGTACAAATCAAAATAGACAGTTTGTAGTGCTTCAATTAATCATAAAATGCATTCAAAAATGGTAATTTTGTCATGTACCGTTTTTTTTAATTTAATCATAAAATACATTCAAAAATGGTATATGACAATAATACCATTTTTGAATCCATTTTATGATTAAATTCAAAAAATGGTATATGACAGAGTGATCAGATGACTTCGTGTGCGTGTGTTGGTGGGGAGAAGGTGGGGGGACGTAACTAGACAATAACAAAATACAAAATAAAAAATTCTGATAATGGCTAAAGTATGAGATACATCACTAAAAAACCCACCCATAGCAATGCAAATTAAAAAAATAATAAGCTAAGAATTTAGTAACAAAATAAAACAATCTGATTTATTTTAACACTTCCGTTTAATTTAAACCGCAGACAAAAGAGAAAACCTTAACGAAGTACCACACTATGATCTGTTTCTAGCAGATTGGGTACGCAACTAGCCTGCGAGAAGTGCACTTAAACACTAAGCAGGGTACAAGAGTTGATTGATGGTGTTTAACGTCCCAGTCAAAAATATTTCACTTATATCGAGACGTCGCCAGCTATAGGCGAAATTGCAGAAATTTTGCATGTACGTTGCGCTGATGGCATTATACAGCAGGGTTCTTTAGCATGCCAAGCCCACCGTGACACGGGACCTCGTTTTTTTAAGTTCCCATCCGAAAGAACTGTGACTTTCATTCGTAATGCCGAGTGCTTGGCGAAAGAACAAGATACACCATATATGATTACAGACGTTCTATTTTACAGATTGACACATCTTATAAAATGCAGTCCAAATACTTCAATAACGATATTTACGAAGTATTGTAAATGCAACAGAGAGAGAGAGAGAGAGAGAGAGAGAGAGAGAGAGAGAGAGAGAGAGAGAGGGAGATCATAAAAATCAGCAAATATTACAAAAACCTTTGTGAGGTTGCTCCCACATATTGGACCAAATCAAGTGTAGTCATCGTAAAAACATAAATTTCAGCGAAGCAAAATGAAACTTGAACTTGATCTGTAACACATTATGGTAGACCTACATGCCAAATCAGTTCAATATGTGCAAGCTATTACGAAAAAAAAACTGCAGAAAACTGTTACTAGTATTTCAATCAAATTATCAAAGACAATTGCAAAGGATCGGATTCGTAGTAAAACAAAACGTTAACTCGATCTGCAACTCATTGTGGTTGACTCCCATTCAAAAACTCTAGTATCTGAAAGTGTTTAGGAAACAATGCGGAAAACTTATAATTGACTGGTGGACGGACGGAGGGACCGACCAACAGCATTATACTTCCTACACCTTAAGTGCCGTGGAGTATAATAATAAATACATGTACCCTACTAAAAATTGCCGTAGTACAGAAAACCCAGAAACTTAAGTTTAAAAACTGAATTTTACATGTACTTTACAAACCGAAGTATAATGAAAATAAGAGGCCAATTGCCATTATCGCTCATCGCATAATAACATAGGTACAGGGGTAACACCCTTACAAGGATTATCAAATACTAGTAATTATTTATTACATTTATATCTGAATTACTATTACATGTTATGCTAATCATTTTGTAATGTGCCGATTTATGTGACACTAACTGTTTTCAAGTAAATAGAAAAAAACCTAGCAAAATTAACAATTTATGCATATATTTTCTTTGGTATTTAATAAAGTCACTTATATCGGAATCAGAGTCACTTCTATCGGGATAGAATTCCCTTCTTTCGGGTTAAAAGTCACTTCTAACGCGTAAAAAGTCACTTCTATCGGAACAACAGTCGCTTCTATCGGGTTAGAACGCACGTTAAATGTTGGTTTCTAACCTTCAGATTTCGAAATTTTCGTTACTACATATAGCGGTTTTCATTTACTACATTTGTGGTAACAAATTTTTTACTACATTTGTGGTAACGGTCGTTCCTACATTTGTGGTTCGTTACTACATATGTGACACAATTTTATTACATTTGTGACCGTTACTACATTTGTGGTAGTTACTACATATAGGGGTCCCACAAAGCCCAATTGGTGTATAAACTTGATCTAATTTCCACAATTTTCGCAAAATTTCTCTATGTACAGAAGAACTGAACAATAATGTTTTTAATTAAAAATATAATTTGGTTAGGTCAGTGCATTTTAATGTATTTTATTGATAGTTTAATGGAAACATTTTCAATTAAAAGAAATAAAGAATAAAAACCGTGTGCACTGAATTTATGGAGATACTGTAGTAGTTATTTATTACATTTATATCTGAATTACTATTAGATGTAATGTTAATCATTTTTGTAATGTATCGATTTATGTGACACTAATAGTTTTCAAGTAAATAGAGAAACCCTAGCAAAATTAACAATTAATACATATATTTTTCTTTGACAGTTTGGTATTTAATAAAGTCACTCATATTGGAATCAGAGCCACTTCTATCGGGATAGAATTCCCTTCTATCGGGATAGAATTCCCTTCTATCGGGTTAAAAGTCACTTCTAACGCGTTAAAAGTCACTTCTATCGGAACAACAGTCGCTTCCATCGGGTTAGAACGTACCTTAAATGTTGGTTTCTAACGTTCAGATTTCAAAATTTTCGTTACTACATATAGCGGTTTTCATTTATTACATTTGTGGTAACAAATATTGTTACTACATTTGTGGTAACGGGCGTTCCTACATTTGTGGTTCGTTACTACATATGTGACACAATTTTATTACATTTGTGACCGTTACTACATTTGTGGTAGTTACTACATATAGGGGTCCCACATGCGTCCACATTGCGGAAGATGGAACGGTATCAATGACGACGCGAAGCTTTCTTAATTCCAAAGTCATTATTCAACAGTCGAGAGAAGAGTGGGGCGGTATCAATGACGACGCGAAGCTTTCTTAATTCCAAAGTCATTATTCAACAGTCGAGAGAAGAGTGGGGCGGTATCAATGACGACGCGAAGCTTTCTTAATTCCAAAGTCGTTATTCAACAGTCGAGAGAAGAGTGGGGCGGTATCAATGACGACGCGAAGCTTTCTTAATTGCAAAGTCGTTATTCAACAGTCGAGGGAAGAGTGGGGCGGTATCAATGACGACGCGAAGCTTTCTGAATTCCAAAGTCATTATTCGACAGTCGAGAGAAGAGTGGGGCGGTATCAATGACGACGCGAAGCTTTCTTAATTGCAAAGTCGTCATTCAACAGTCGAGTGAAGAGTGGGGCGGTATCAATGACGACGCGAAGCTTTCTTAATTGCAAAGTCGTCATTCAACAGTCGAGAGAAGAGTGGGGCGGTATCAATGACGACGCGAAGCTTTCTAAATTCCAAAGTCGTCATTCAACAGTCGAGAGAAGAGTGGGGCGGTATCAATGACGACGCGAAGCTTTCTTAATTCCAAAGTCGTCATTCAATAGTCGAGAGACAAACATAAATGGGTGTAATTTGTACGTAGCTGATGAACATCTATGTGTACTCTTTAATGTGAAGAACATGTGAACGGATATAGGAGATATACAGCCTAACATTCACAAGTGTTGACTGTAAGAACTAGAACCAGGCTTTAAATTATGGAATAAGAAATTACTGAAAAGCAAACTGAATTTTAGTTACATGTATTTACCGATGCTTTCTTCTTGGATCATGATTAAAGCCAATATCAATACTTACACAAGCAAAACTTTAGAAAATTTGGTAGAAAATTTAAGAATAAAGATATTGAATACAACCACGTTTAAAAGTTGTGGAATGATAGGAACTAATTAATGTCGAGCATGAGTGGAACCGATTCCGCGTTTTTAAAATAACACAGAATGTCTTTAATAATCATAAATACAGATTAGGAGCCTAAATGGCTGACGTTTTGTAATTAAAATCACGTACAATGTTTTTAAAAGTTGTGCAATGTGAATTACCTGAACCATAGATGTTGATGTGATACGAATAACACCTGTAGTTAAGAACACGTAGACTACAATGTTCTGTCGCCATAATAGAGCTTCAAAATTCTTTTTACTGTCACCATGGACATTTTTGTAGAACATGTGTCACATATCCGTTACAGTAAAGACTTAACAATTAATTAAACTTTTTGAGAATTTTCCCCGCATTTTTAACGTTTCGTATTATACAAGTAAACAAATGTATATCTTCCAATTCGTTATATGTGGTAATGGTAATAATGTGTAATATTATTTTCGTTTTTTATTAGTTTTACTTGTTTTTGCACAATATTTACCATTTCTATTGTCTTTTCAGAAAAGAAGCAAAGCAACAATATGGATTTTAAAGTTCTCGTAATTCTCATCTTGCTGTGTACGTTTTCTATGGAAATCAGCGCATATAGAGGCGGTTATGGATACGCTTATAAAAACCGAAACCGTAATAACCGTAATAGATCAAGCGATAGATCAAGATATAACCAAAGCAGAGGAGAGAGGCTTCTCTTCATATGTAAATACCTTGGTATGTGTCAGTATTATATGCGGTACATTGCCTCAGTGTATGGATAGTGAGTACCGAAAGTGTGAACAAATGGTTTTGGATAAGTGAATTAAAGAAGGGTATATGATCAACCCAGAGACATTTGAAAACAATTTATTGTGGACAAATGCGATCTAGGAAAATAAAGTATTAAAAAGAAATACCATCGTAGACAGATCATGAAACGCCATTGATAAGGTGACTATCACATTTGTAAAATCAAATAACTTTAAAAAACGATTTGATTGAAAATCAATAAGATATTGGTATATAGTAATTGTCTCTGTATGTTGTATGCCGGTATCATGATCAGTTAAGTGACTGCCTATATTAGGTGTAAACCTCGTTCCTGAATCAAGTTTACAGTTTGTTTTGTCTTATTTATACCCCCCCCCCCCTGCGCAAACTAGTTCAGTGAGGGGTTATGTCTGTCTGTCAGTGTTAAATCGTGTCCGGGCAATATCTCATAATAGCTTTGGACAAGTGTCATTAAACTTCACAGGAATAATCTTCATGATCCAAACGTTTGCCATGACCTTAAACCAATGTCATATCAGAAAGGTCAAGGTTGCGGGAAAATATTAAGTGTTGGGGACAGGGTATTTGGCTCTTAAGAGACAGTTCTAGTTTAATTTACTGATTAATTAATATATTTAAACTTAACTAAAAACTATTTAGACGGTATTACATTGAAACATACAATGTATGCATATATCTTTATCAATCAAGTGTGTTTGTACAATCGTATTCTTCTGGAAGTGGTCGTTTTTTTTATTAAAAAAAACCTACAACTTTATCATTAATTTTGGTGTCGCATTGCTTCGAAAGGTGTTTAATGATGTGTATTCCAAAAACATTATGGCGCGGTTTTGTTTTTCTTCAATGAACTATCATTTTTTCACATAATATTTTTTCATTAACTGTCTTCCATCATTATTTAATTATGTATGTATGTATAAGTAATGTCATGTGTGTAATATACATAATCAACTTCTGTATTAGAAATAAAAAATGTATGTTTTATTTAAAGGTTTGAATTTTTGCTTTAAAGTATATCACAATATGCCTTAAAGGCAACCTCTATATAAGGGCCACCTGCTTATAAAAACCAGTAGAACTGTATCCCAATTTTTCTTTATTCATATTATTTGAACCTGTATGTAAAGGCCGCCTGCCCATTTAGGTCATTTTTTATGTTTCCCACGGGTGACCTTTTTAGACAGTAATGACGGTAGAAGAAAGCAGATTTAGCTGAGGTATAGTGACCACCAACCAAGTACATGAAACAAAAAACAAACAAACACGACAAAACACGACGCAAGTAAGGTAAATATATTGGTAACTTTGAAGGACACTGGAGTGTTATAGAGCGAAACAAGTGTTCCAAAATATTGTTAGGTGTGTTAGAATGATCTTGTTATATATACCATTTTAGTGTAACACGCTTTTGTCCATACAGCGATTGTTCGGAAAACATATCCAAAATGCACCAAGATAAAACTGGCTTAAGATTACACCCTTATATGCTTTATGTGTATAAAAAGATCACCATGTCCGTCTGTTTGTCTGACCGTTCTTCCTAATATCGTGTCTACCCATATTTTCCATGTTTTAATAAACCTTATTTTTACTAATATTACACGTTTTAACCACATATTCAGAATTATATTGCTGAATATTAAACGACAAAGTTTCCACAAAACAGTAAGTTCCATTTCTTCTAAGTTTCCATCTATCAATGCTTTAGGCAACTACCACATGTTTAACCGAAACTCTTTCAAGTACATGTATTGGTTTTGAAAACAGAGATAAAACATACCGGCTTTGGAAATTGTTAGGCATACATGTATTATTATAATATTGATTAATCTGATCAAATTTAATACAAGTGCAGAGTTTTCATTCTCCACTTGGTCAGAATCGATTTTTAAACATACAAATGATCATATGCAATCATAAATGACATTAGAGAGGCACATATAGAGGGTATGAAAAGAGTACACACGATCACTTATTTATCGATAGACATCTTTGTGCCGCCCATAAGCCCTTTGAATGTGTTTCAAGTTCGGATCTATCAATACTAACAGAATTCAATTCTTAAGCAGAAGGAAGAAAGTAATCAAGGTAGCTCCGTCATGCGCTGATTTTGAATTTCTTTTATAAAATAAAGAATTCCAAATCAGCACATAGCAGCTCTAAGAGCTCTATATTGTGTCACAGGAGTATAACACACCGTGAGTTGTGAAATAAACGTGACATGACAACTCGAATAAATGAAAGTTATCTAATTAGTGTTAGTTCATTAAAATATGAAAATATCGAGTTACTTAAAGGGCAAGGCAACAATTAAATTCACATAATTTTTATTAGTGTTTTTTTGCACTTTTATATGTGAAAAACAATTTCAGTGATATTTAAAAATAGTAACAGATAACTAAAATAATGAGATTGTAATTATCATCTGTCATTCACGGATGATGACGAGCAGTTAACGTCCGAATTATTTAACAGTTGCTGAATACATGCTATGTTTATTGCTAATCGACGTCAACGTGTGTGTACGTTGTTTATGATATGAGAAGACCAGACTGTTCCAAATAATGACACCCATGTTACGCCACATAGCGGTGTTGCCGCATAAACGCGCCCGACACGTCTATGCGGGGAATTTCAACGCATAAAGAGGTCGGCCACGTTTATGCGGCGGCGTTCAACGCATAAAGATGTGTTGCTTATATGCGGCGCGAGGCTGCCTTTTTGACGCATAAAGAGGACTCATTTTAATAACTTAGTATGAATTTTAAAAAGAGCTAATATCTAGAAAAATACAATGGTGGTGACATTAATTATGACGATGACAATTGAAAATTTATGCTGTTGTTGATAATGGTAATAATAATTTTGAGGAGGTGGAGGATCGGGACGGGGACGATGACAGGGCGACGAAGGCGGCGATATTGACTGTAATGTTGATGAGTGTTAAATTGTGATTTTGGCAGAATTTCGGCTATTGCTTTTAATAATAATATAATAATAATAATAATAATGATATTAATAATGATGATGATGATGATAATGATGATCATCACGATGATAGTGATGGTGGTGTTTTTTTAATGAAGGTGTTAATGATGATGGAGGTGTAGGTGATGATAGTAAATGTTTTCTTTATGCGGCAGAATGTAGCCTTTTTGCCGCATTAAAGCGTTCTCTATATGCGTTGAAATTCCCCACATAGACGTGTTGGAACACGTTTATGCGGCAACACCGCTATGTGGCGTAACACACCCACCATTCACAAAACTTTACAGTATATTTACAGATTTCCAGCTTTTTTGGCACATTAACATAATAAACAATCGGACAACACACAAGCATTGCAAGCTGTTTAGCACACGATTTATTACTGTAAACGTACTTATTTTTCGCGGTGTACTAGTTTTCGCTTATTTCGAGGTTGTTTGTTTTGCGAAAATTATATTATGTTTATTGTGTTATAGTGCATGTTAAAAAGGCGAAAATTTATCTACTCGGGTATGTCTCGATTTCCTTTACCGCGAAAATAAATATACGCGAAATTATACATTTATAGTTTAAAATCATTTACTGTCCGCTAATATGCTAGAATAATAAGACTGGTGACTTTACCAATTGAACAACCTTGGTAAGTCATAAAACATTTGCTTCAATAACACATTTGGTGTTTACAATTCAATTAAAATATTTTTTTTCTTTTTTTTGCACGTCTAATTCATTTTTTAAAACCAAACAATAATTTAACATTAATGAGATAAGACGTGTTTAAAACATTTTTTTCGGTAAATTATTCAAGCATTTGTTTTTGTTAAAGCTATTCGACATTAAAAAGAAGAAAAATTTACATTTGTACATGATGGATTGTTGTGTTGAATTTAATGTTTAGATAATGCAAATAAGAATAAAGTTACACTGCACTTTTACGAAGTTTTACATTGTAGGTAATATGTTTATACACGTGTCGGGTGTAGCTAGTTGAACGGGAGATGATTACCCTTCTGGAGCACCCACTTCAATTTTGGAAATTCACGTTTGTCAGTTTCAAAGTTTTTACTTTGCTTTGGGATTGTGTTTTGGAAATCGCTTAGTATGTTTGATTTTGATTATACTTGTTTTAGTGTTTGCATTTGTCCTTACCAATGCTATATATTGAAATTGCGCAAAACTCGTATTATACTTGTACTTGCAAAACACGAAAATGAACAACTCCAATAAAACAGGACTTGGAATGGTATTTGGTTACTATGTAATCTATGCCTGAACATTCTAAATGACATGGCTTTAGTTCTTTACGACATTAAAAAGAAAAAATACATGATGGATTGTTGTGTTGGATTTAATGTTTAGATAATGAAAATAAGAATAAGGTTACACTGCACTTTTACGGAAGAAGCTAGTTTTACATTGTAGGTAATATTGTTTATACACGTGACGGGTGTGGCTAGCTAAACGGGGATGATTACCTTTCCGGAGCACCTGGCTTCACTTTATTGGTGTAAGTTCACGCCTTTAACCTAATTTGTCAAATTCAAAGATTTTACTTTGCTTTGGGATTGTGATTTGAACATGGATTAGTATGTTTTTATGATTATACTTGTTTAGTGCTTACATTTGCCCTTACCAATGTTATATACTAGTATTGAAATTGCACAAAAATATTATACATGTACTTAAAAGTTTGCCAAACAGTATAATAAACAACTCCAATTGGTTACTACTCCTGAACTTTCTAGATTATAGTCTTTAGTTCTTTATCAATTCAAATAATTTATTTTCAAACTTATGATTATAGACTTGACCAGATATCGCCAAAAATTAATAAATGGTTAAGTGTAAGTTACTTAGTTTTAATGTGTTTATAATTATATCACTCCCTCATTATCTATGTCTAAATTGTATTGAAATTGATAGACGAATACCCCCTCCCCGTCCCCAGCATTGCCTAGTTTACGATATTGGAACAGACGAACAGATGGGATGGCAGACAGACGAACGGACACTAAATTTTGTATGCGACACATCGTCTCATGTTGGTAAACGTTTATGCAAAGTTTAATCAAAACCAATTCATTGGCATGAAAATATACGGAGCGCACATAATATTTACATGGGTGCACTAGTGGCTTCAAATGATTTCGTCATTAAGAAAAAATAACACAATTATATTTCCATATTATAAGGTTTAATGAGTTGAAGACAAGCTAACCGGAAGAACAATGCATATTAATTAAGTACATGTATATGCAATGACAATTATACAATGAGGTTGTTACAGGACAGTCATATAAGTGTACGTTGATTTGAGTAAGATGTAGGCAAACAATATTGACCTTTGTGTTTAACCTTTAAACATTTATTAAAGACTCGAATATTAATATATAGAAACACACACACATACACGCACACGCGTAATATATATATTAAATTCTTAACGAAAAAAACCTGCATTGTTCAGGTATAAATTCGAATTCAAACACTACCCATGTATTTTATAGATATTCCTGGTGCAAGGTCAAGCAGTCAGGTCAATGTCGCACCACGTGTAATTATCTATAACAACAAAACGTACAGTGCTTACGGCAGTAGCGGATCTCAGTCAGTAGCGGATCATTTTTTAGAATAAAGTAAATTTGTTCCATATCATTACGAGAGACCTTTAAAACTCGGATATATTTCTGTAAAGCTGGTATTTTTACTTAATTCTACGTTTCATTTGTATTGATAAACTCCTATTTTTTAAATTCTCGGCTTTTTAATGCGAATGTCACAAAACGTCTCAGCGACATGGATGTGATTTCCAAAACCTAACTTTCGATTTGACCAACGTGTTCAATACTTTCAAAGGTAATTTGAAATGATTACAACAGCTCTTTACACTCGTTAACATGTCTTCTTTCATAACATAAACCCTTTATTGAGCTTTACAGTTCATGACAATAAAAAATAAACCAGTTTATGCAGGGTGCAATTACGGCAATAACGGATCAGCCGCTGTCTACAGGGGACCTCTCGAAAGGCTAAGACAAATATTGCATGTACCCAGGCCATGGAACTGTCTGGTGCTTTTAGAAAAATAATAGATTCTGGTGGGTTCAGTTATGCAAAGGCTATTGGAGAACCAGTGCTTAGCTTCCCTCCATGGCCAGTACCCCATGAGAAAGATGAGGGCATTATCATGCCATGCCACTATCTTATTTATCATATAATAAGACCAGATCAATGGGCATTTTAAAGTAGCCATAATTGTCATGCTTGAAGGATAATCTGTATGAGATTAGAATATCTTGAATTAAAGTTTTATTCCGTTCTTTATTTTTGTCTGGTAACAATTTTGGACCTATGATGTACAGTGTACAATACCAATAAGTATCATTGTATGATATACTGTTCTTGTTAAAATAAAATCTTCATGGACAAGAGTATGTCATAATATTTATAACTTATAAGGTACAGTTATTTTATTTTATTTCCTTCGCCATTTACTGCTTTTATAATTCAGTATTCAAGACAATGTTGATCGACTTAATTTATCAGGGACATTGCGATGATTTGTTTTTTGTTATTTATTTTAATCATGACATTTGTTGATATTACAATTAAAACTCTTTAATATTGTTTCATGATTTGTAATTTTTGCAATAAAATAATGGAAACTCAAACTAATCATGTTTTGAGTTAATCGCCTATCGTTTTCTTGACACTAGGTGGCGCGATCCGCTACCCACAAATTGATTCGTTACTGACGTAAATACATGGGATACAAAACGCGTGGATTGCCCATATTTATAGTCGGGCGATTTTTATTATCTAATGATAAATTGAAAGAGTGGAGAAATGTCAATTGATAGTACCAAAAAATTACAATCGGCAGCGATGTTTTTCTCGGAGAGCAGTGAATATTGCACTAATGATCCGCTACTGCCGTAAGCACTGTATATTACATCATTTTGACACCGGTCATCTATAATATTCGGTTATCTCTTAAATTTACACCATTACACAACAAGAAAATAAGGTGAGAGTTTTGAATAAAACATTTTCACTTTCCAGTCTATAAGAATTTTAATGGTTGAATGACGATTGTTAAGTATAAATGTTTCATGCAAATGTATGCGTTTGGAATATATGTATATTCAAGCTATTTCAATATACTGACAACGAAAGAAAAATGAAAACTAGTGAAATGGGATTGGATTAGTTCAGTGGCATTTTACGCTCATGCTTTCACTTATATCGAGGCGGTTTAGTTCCAGAATGTTGGAGGAAAAAAGAAATGGTCAGAGATAACCCGTGATGACAAGCGAAACAACCATCTTTTACTTATTAGTTTGTCCGTGCGGGCTTCAAATCTAGACAGTATAAGCCACTGAGAGGCGCTCACCACTAGGAAGTGTTTTAATTTGCACATTTCTTATGAAGTAATAAATGGGTGTATATCATTGCAATACAATAAGCAGAAAAGTAAAATTGCGTTACATCTACCACAAGAAAACATTAACATTTAACGTCTTTAATATATGTCAATGGAAATAGCCTCAGAAGGTTTCAAAGCAATTCAACTGCTGCAATATCTTTGCTTCAATAAAGTATTTGACATCACCTATACTTTTACAACTTTATAGAGACATTGCTCCACGTGCTAATGCGATAACGTCAGAATTCAAATGCTCTCGTTGACTGACAGGAAAAGACCAAATTTTATGAAAAGGTGCACCAACAGCGCATTTCAAAATTGTTTCCAAATTAACATGGACAATGTGAAACGACAATAAAAATATTTTTTTTATTAATATTGTACCAATAAATATAAGAAATAAGGTAATTTTCCCATGTCTTTATGAACTGTCAAAGCATAATGGGCCGTCTCAGTTTTTTGCACAAAAAATTGCGCCTTTTCTGCAATTTGAGACAGCCCATTATACTTTGCCAGTTCATAAAGACATTGTACAATTACTTTATTTCTTAAATACAATTTTTAATTTTTTTGTGAATACTTGGTGCCATTGTTTACACCTTAGCCAACGTAACTTTCTTTTAGATTTTATTACCCTTTACCACTTTTTTTTCAGAATAGTCAGAACTAGAATAATTATGTATATTATGAGACTGTAGATTACGTGATAGCTACTTTGTCTAATTACAGAATTGACGATGTAGTCGGTCAGTTATATATTGAACTATGTATTTCCCGTGGTAAGTTACTGGCACCAACGGCATCAATGCGACTTTTCAAAAGAACAGCAAGACATCTCGTCTGCCATTAGGTTGGTTTGTTGAATGGGAATTTTTCAGATATTCTTTATTTTTTGCAATGTCAGGGATTGATTTTTAACACAAGTTCGTGTTTTGCCGATTTTGCGCGAGTTTTTTGTATGTTTTCTGATTTGCTTTATTACTAGTGCGCACTTATGGCAATCCTTACAGTGCTAGCAAACAGACCCGTTACAGCATAAACAACTAGGTACATTATACTGGCATCGAGTCATGCAGTAAATTAAGGGTCTTCAATTAGCAACCAATGACAGCAAGACGCCATGTGGTTGAAAAGCAATTCGCACTTGGTCACTATTTGGCAAATTGAATTGTGTAATGTATATTAAATTATCTAATTCAGTTAAATAGAGTTCTTTGACATTCATAATGTAGTCTTGGTATATGTATGTACCTGGTTTAAATTGTTTTTTAAGAGACATTTCAAAAGCATTCTTCATTTTTTGCATGCTTGATTTATATGTTACTTTTTTCAAACAAAATTTAATATTCAGGATAAAAGATGTGTTATATAACATTAAATGACGAAAAACAAATTAATTACTTGATGGATTGTGAGGTCTCAGCTGAAACATTGGCAATATAAAGTAGGATAAAGTTACCATGTACTTTAATACAGAATACTAGAATTTGACCTTCATTTAAGGTCACACTGCATTAAATAACAAAACATTTAAACATCTTGCCGTGAACAAAAAGGTCTAGGAGCTTTATGTTAACCATAAGGACAAGCTCCATCAACATGATCACGTTTGCAGATGGTTGGACAATTCTGAATTACATGTAAAACATATGATTCTGACCAAGTATCATTGAAATCTGTCAAGTGTGTTCAGAGAAGTCTGAATTAGGCAATAATCACACACACACACACACACACACACACACACACACACACACCACGAATACACGAACTTGTATATAGTTTACATACGTTGTGTTATTCTAAAACTTGTAACGCCTTCAAGTTTTTTTGTTGTTGATTTTTTACAAGCGGTCGATTCCAGTCTTGAGACTAGGTGGGAAGGCCAAAACATTCACGACTTGACCACACTGGTCTTCAATACAAGTGAACAAACTCTAAATATTGCGAGATTGTGTTGCAAGATATTGGATTATGTGTCTGTACAGTAGTGTAATTTTATTTGAAATGGTTTTCCAAGTAAAATGGCAAGTCAAAATAACCTTATGATTTAAGCGATACGTTCAGTACTCGGCAACATAAAACTCAATTGTTGTTGATGCATACAAAATAAAAGGTGTGTTATTTAACAACATGAAATGATGAAAGACTAATTACTTGATGGATTGTGAGGTTTCAGCTAATGCATTGACAATGTAAATAAGGATAAAGTTACGCTGTACTTTAATACAGGATACTAACATTGACCTTCATTCAATGTCACACTGCATTAAATAACAAAACATTTAAACATCTTACCAAGACACAAGAGTTTTTAACTTTATATATGTTAACCATAAGGACAAGCTCTATCAACATGATCAAGTTTGCAAGTGGTCGAACAAATCTGAATTACGAGTCGTACATGCAAAACATATGCTTTTAGCTGGCCAAGTATCATTGAGATCTGTCAAGTGTGTTCAGAGAACCTGAATTAGGTGTTAACTACACATACACATATGCATGTACACACACATGCATGTACATAAACACACACCCGTGCATGTACACACACGCACACGCACACAGATGTTTTTTCATTAGCCTTGTTTATTTCCTATATCTTCCACTTTGAGACTTTTGGCAGTCATAGGACTATAAATGCCAAACGACCGCATCAATGAGTTTGAAAATTAATATCGGTAACACACATTCCCGGGGAACTATACACCTCGTAAACAAAATGAATGCCCCCATGTTCCCCGGTGGTTTACTTCTTGGGGCATCGAAAGCCTTTGTGTTTGATGATAAAGTCGTTTTTCAACATCTATCGAAGGTTTCCATGAGTAAATAAAAAAATACCACCGAAAAAGATAGTTCATCTGATCATGCTGCGATTTTTTCAGGATCATCGGACATGTCTTTGCGTCCCTTCAGTGGATGTGCCTGAAAACAATATTGGTGACGTAATACACAACCACATCACGTAGTATACGTATTACGTCGTAAACATTTGTGTGGCTTTCGTGGTCGAAATGCTCAGTGATATTATCCCAGAATCCAGAATCATGAGAATTGTACACTGAAAAATGAATTCCAGATTTTTTAAAAAGATATTTTAATGAAACTATAACAAACGAACTGTTTTGAAATGACGTTCTTAGTCAATATGCATATGAATAGCAATATGAAACATTTGCACGACAAACCGATCATAATATTGACAATGAACGCCATTTCAAAACAGTTCAATTGTTAAATGTATACGCTGTCCTATTATGTAAAGTTACGGCAAATCTGTAAGTCCTACAAGATTTTTTGCAATTGTTAATTCCAGTCTTGAGACTGGGTGGGAAAGCCAAAACATTCACATGACCACACATATAAACATGAGTGATGATTTAGGAGATCAACCTATGGACTCGGTTGAAGATGAAGATGTTGAGAATGAAAATGGAACAATATTAACAGAGACACAGGAACCTAGTGAAGCCAACTCTGATCCACCTATTTATGTTATACCTCCAAGAGATAATTTATACAGCTGCTCAGTGTCATGATCAGAGTATCACTTGCTCTTGGTGCTTTTATTTCAAAATACAATATGTCTGCAACCATGGCAGAGGATCTTATGAACATTTACCAGTTGTTGATACCAGAAACGAATCTTTGTGAGACATCACTTGCGCAGCTTCAGTGGTCATGTGGATTTAATTCTGAGTACCTACAATACCATTTGTATTGTGCAAAAACTTTTTAATATATCCCCAGAGGACGAATCTTGCAAAACACCTGGATGTAATCGCTCCAAACAAACGGCTCATTTTTGTGACAGGAAACTTAAACATGTAGTTCACTGAAATTTTGGAACGTAATGGTATGTGAGAATGTATTCAGGAAATAAAAGAGACACAATCAGTTCCCATTGTTGATATTACAAGTGGAGAAAGTTATAAAAACCTAAACAACCTGGTGGATTTTTATATGGAACTCCAAATACTACTTTGTCCATGTTTATTGATATAATTCCGCTATATTCAAGTTCATCTATCACTTTGTGGCCAGTTTATTTTCTCATCAATGAAATACCACCCAAGAAGCGGTTTCGAAAGAAAAATAAGTTGCTTTGGGGAGTATGGCAAGGTCATGGAAAGTCAAATATGAATATGTTTATGTGCCCTCTAGTTTGTGATCTTAATGATCTGTATAAAATGGTATTGCTGTTTCAGTAGTATCTGATAATCATCACAAAAAATTAACAGCGAAAGCACAAATGATTGTTGCCACAATGGATTTACAAGCAAGGGCTTATGTTACCAATATGACAATATGACACAACGTAATGGTCAGAATGGATGTTTACATTGCATGGAATCGGGTCAGATAGTGGAAAGGCACACTGTCGTAAATATCTCTCTATGGAACAAAGTCCGTGTAAACGAACCAATGAAATGGCAAGGGAAAGTGCTGTTAAGGCGCGTCAGACAGGAACTAGGACAGATGGCTTTCTTGGAGAAAGTGTTATGTGGTACTAGTCCGACTAATCAGCCCACTAAACCCCCATTTTAATTTTTTGACTTTTTGGAGGTTTGTGGTCTGACAGCTTCCATTATTGAATTCTTGAAATTTCTGGCGAAAACGGCAGAAACGAAAACACGCGTCGATAATTTCGAGTATTTCCTTACCTCGCTCTTGTTGACAACA
This sequence comes from Anadara kagoshimensis, assembly GCA_021292105.1. Classification (NCBI taxonomy): domain Eukaryota; kingdom Metazoa; phylum Mollusca; class Bivalvia; order Arcoida; family Arcidae; genus Anadara; species Anadara kagoshimensis. Next base: position 17,294,849 of record CM037857.1, read on the forward strand.
TGGAACACTTCCTAAAACATTATTCTACCGATCCATGCTTAAGGTTTAATCAAAATCCACCGATGTTGGTAGAAATACAAAGTTTTCTGATGTCTTTTCAGCTCTATGTCACTTTCGCATCGTAAAGATATTACTAATCTGCATTGACCAATCAGATCGCGCGTTGCATTTTGATAGTGAAAATCGCAGTTCTATCTTTAGAAAGCACATAATGATGTTTATTTACATTGGTAATTCGCGTTATTAAGGATGTTTTACATGGTGTTTAATACATGTACTTACAAAAGGTAACATTGAAATGTATTCAAAATATTTAGAGATATAATTGTTCGATTTATATGGAGTAGTCGCGATCTTCTCCGTATATTTTTATATTCTCTCATTTTTAGCTCACCTGACCGAAGGTCATGTGAGCTTATGGCATAGCGCAGCGTGTGTATGTGCGTGTGTGCGTGTGTGCGTCGTTAACACCTATTTTCGACTTCTCCTCTGAAACTACTGGACAGTTTTTAATGAAACTTTGTCAGAAGTATATATGGGCCGGTGCAATTCAGATTTGTTCGTGGCGTTGCCATGGCTACCATAACTAGGTCAAGGTGACCTAGGGGTGCAAAAATCTTAAAAAATCTTCTTCTCCGAAAGTACTGATTGGAGAAAAAATCTGATGTGATATTTGGCTTCTCTAGGGTCTTAAGCCTATAGTTTGTTCATTTTGTGAAATTCGGATAAAAAATAGGTTACGCGTTTTTGCGTTTAATTTTGAAAAAATCGTAAAATAGCTTCAAATTGTTATAACTTGACTATTTGACCAGATAATGACATGGGGTTTTCAGTTTTGACATCTTCTTGTTAGTATCTTCAAATTGAGGTCAAGGTCAATTGTGAAGGTCGTGACCTAATTTTTTTACCTCTGATTATAATTATTATCTCGAAAACTATAAACTTTTTGTATAGGCATGTATATTAGAATGTTGTAGGTATTGATACAACGATCATTTTGATGTATAGAAAAAGGTCATGGGTTCAAAGGTCAAGGTCACAGATGTGAAACAATACCGAAATGGTTAATTATCTTGAAAACTGTAAACTTTTTGTATAGGCATGTATATTAGAATGTTGTAGGTATTGATACAACGATCATTTTGATGTATAGAAAAAGGTCATGGGTTCAAAGGTCAAGGTCACAGATGTGAAACAATACCGAAATGGTTAATTATCTTGAAAACTATAAACTTTTTGTATAGGCATGTATATTAGAATGTTGTAGGTATTGATACAACGATCATTTTGATGTATAGAAAAAGGTCATGGGTTTAAAGGTCAAGGTCACAGATGCGAAACAATACCCAAATGGTTAATTATCTCGAAAACTATAAACATTTTGTATAGGCATGTATATTAGAATGTTGTAGGTATTGATACAACGATCATTTTGATGTATAGAAAAAGGTCATGGGTTCAAAGGTCAAGGTCACAGATGCGAAACAATACCAAAATGGTTAATTATCTCGAAAACTATAAACTTTTTGTATAGGCATGTATATTAGAATGTTGTAGGTATTGATACAACGATCATTTTGATGTATAGAAAAAGGTCATGGGTTCAAAGGTCAAGGTCACATATGCGAAACAATACCGAAATGGTTAATTATCTCGAAAACTATAAACTTTTTGTATAGGCATGTATATTAGAATGTTGTAGGTATTGATACAACGATCATATTGATGTATAGAAAAAGGTCATGAGTTCAAAGGTCAAGGTCACAGATGTGAAACAATACTGAAATGGTTAACTATCTTGAAAACTATTAACTTTTTGTATAGGCATTTATATTAGAATGTTGTAGGTATTGATACAACAGTTATCATGATTTAAAGAAAAAAGTCATTGGGGTTTAGTATTTATGTTTTCTTTAAATCTATCAGCTAGCCATTAGTTGTCAGGTGAGCGTATCAGGCCCATGGGCCTCTTGTTTCTGAACTAGTATCTGAGTATCCTGGAAATATTATTTCAGTAATTTTGGAGAGAAAAAATTAAGCACCTCCCTGTATATATGTATGTTCATGCAAAATACAGTTAAAAATTTAACCCAATGACAAAATTTACAGTGTGGTCGGGATGAATATAAGAGAATTAATTTTTATGACCTTGTGGACAAGTACTCTTGTGTTAAACTTCATATATTACAACTGGTTTAAAAACTTATAATTCTACGATCTACAAAATATTGGACAAAACTTGACAGCATTTCAGGAGAACATGCAAGTCCTAAATATGATTGAATATTACCCAATTGAAAAGAAAAAATAATTTAGATATAAACGAGAAAAAAAAGATGAGAAATCTTCACTGGATTTATTACACATGTCTTTACATGATATTGATAAAAATAAAATAACTAAAATAATATGTTATGCGCTTGAAAACATTAATAATGCGAATCGTTAATGTAAATAAACATCGCCATGTGCTTTCTAAAGATAGAACTGCGAGTTTCACCATCCAAATGCAACGCGCGATCTGATTGGTCAATGCAGATTAGTAATGTCTTCACGATGTGAAAGTGACAGAGCCCTGAAGAGACATCAGAAAACCTTGTATTTCTACAGATATCGATGGATTTTAATTAAAAATTAAACATGGATCGGTAGAATAATGTTTTAGGAATTGTTCCATGTTGTCAGCAAGAGCGAGGTAAGGAAATACTCGAAATTATCGACGCGTGTTTTCGTTTCTGCCGTTTTCGCCAGAAATTTCAAGAATTCAATAATGGAAGCTGTCAGACCACAAACCTCCAAAAAGTCAAAAAATTAAAATGGGGGTTTAGTGGGCTGATTAGTCGGACTAATGTGGTACCTGCCTTATTTTTCTATGGTCGATAACTACATGCATGGAATACTTTTAGGAATTACGAATTATTTACTGGATTACTGGTTCAATTTAAAATTCTCTTACAAATCTTTTTTAATTGGATCGGCCATCTCTGACGTTGACAAGGCAATGAGACAAATTCGACCACTCTACATAATTCATCGTAAACCAAGGGAATTTTCTAACACCTATCAGGACTGGAAGGCATCAGAGTTAAGAAACTGACTGTTGTTCTATTTAATATCATGTCTGCAAGACTTTCTTTCTATTGTTAACTTGACACATTACAGCAGCCTTGTTGAAGCTACTTACCTTCTACTCATAACAGGCTTATCTTTAAATGATCTGAAACGTGCAGAGTTGCTGTTTGAAAAAAAATGTTAAAAATATGGAAGTGCTTTATGGAGAAAATGCAATGTGTTTTAATGTCCATAACCTTACCCATCTTGTAAATTCTGTTCGGCAATGGGGCCCACTGTGGGCATGGTCTTGCTTCTCTTTCGAATCCTTTAATGGCGAAATTAAAAAATCTGCTAATGGAACTGGAAATGTACGCAGACAAATATGTTGGGCTCTTCAAGCTAAAAAAAGTGGAATCAAGATCACACCTTGCCAAATTAGAAAAAAAAGTGCAAAATTTATTGGAGAAATTACACGATTCTCAAAGTGAAACATCTGGCAATGATGCAGTGGCTTACAAATGCTCTTTAATCAAAAGTTCAAAGGTTCAAGTGGTACTTCCAGAAGATGTTGGCACTGCTCTCCAACAATACAAATAGAGCAGATTTCATCAATGTATCAAAAATTGCAAAGAACGGGTTTCAAATGTTTCCCCTGTTACGTAAAAAAGTTAGGAGCAGAATTCGTATACCATTAAACTTGACCATGTGTTTGAAGATACTGATGATACAAAGTTGACATCATTGAAGTTGCAAATTATGTGATGGAGAAGCAGTCTAAAAAGGAATTTGCCATTGGCCAGTTAAGGACCACGTATTGATCACGTGATACACCGACGAACCCCATTATTTGATCATGATGATCTGTGATGTCTCATCAGATACATTGTTTATGTAAGTAAGGATAAAATGCAGGATACTAGAATTTGACCTTCACACTGCATAAAATAACAAAACATTTAAACATCTTGCCATGAACAAAAAGGCCTTGGCATATAAACCATTATAATTAGGACAAGCTATATCAAGTTTCACGGTAAATTTTTGAACCAATCTGCAATTTTGCTTGAAATGGTTTTCAAATAATACCACAAATAACGTCACAATAAACTTATCAAAGTAACACAGATGTCCCTGGTGAATATAAAATAGGGTTAGTCTTTTATAGGGCAAATTTGCTACTTCCAGGTACAAGAATAATCGTCATGGTTAAAAACCACGCTAAATGATGTCGCATTACGATGGATTCAGTTCAAGATTATTTTATACCGGAGTGGAATCTTGGTATTGGTACAATAAATGTATATAAATTTATAATATCGATACATTACTTACAATACACCCAAGTTCCTATACTTTCACACAGAAGCAGATCTTGGTTATGGAGAGTTCGTCATTTTCCTTACCTAAGGTCAACGGTTTTCTCTGGACACTCTGGTTTCCTCCACAATCAAACAGCTGACCTATATGAAATACTAGTAAGTGAAAGAATCTTGAACGGTGCATAAACACCATACCACCACAACACCACTCCTCTCTCCATTTAATACATACAGTGTATAGTCAAACCTGTCTACAAAAGCCAACTATGGGAAACAGTAAAAATCGCCTTTATGAACAACTGGGCTCAAACAACGTTAATAAACAGCAAATGGGATAGAATTGTACTGGCCTTTAACAGCATGTGATCCTTGTATAGGAGTGGCCTTAAAGACAGGTTTGACTGTATTTATTTCATTAGACCGAACTATCTGCCTTAACAGTGGTAAGTTAGTTTTTATACTGCTATCATCAGTATAAAAAAAATTGAGGTAGACAGGTTGGGATACTGCTTGATAAATAAAACACTTATAATGATAGGGACATTTTTATTATCTTCAACAATACATAAAAAGTGATTACAATGATAAAATTTACAATCAGTTATTCAAGAATATAATATTGCTAATTAAGACTGAGCAAAATGTTGATAACCATGTTTTTATATTTTCCCCTTATCTTAAAACTTGAGTGTAATGTTTCTCAAACATACATTTTTGTATAATGAAAATAACTAACTTTAATATTTAAATTACAAAAGGAAGAAGCAAAAGAATTCTAATACCAAGCAACTCTGATGAGTGAATTCCAATTTATTCTGATACCAAGCAACTTTGATGAGGGAATTCCAATTTATTCTAATACCAAGCAACTCTGATGAGTAAATTCCAATTTATTCTAATAACAATCAACTCTGATGAGGGAATTCCAATTTATTCTAATACCAATCAACTCTGATGAGGGAATTCCAATTTATTCTAATACCAAGCAACTCTGATGAGTAAATTCCAATTTATTCTAATACCAATCAACTCTGATAAGGGAATTCCAATTTATTCATTAGATAGACAAAATAAGTAATCTTATGATTAACCTGATTAAGGCTTACTGTTCTCTTAGATATAATTCAATGTATAATTGGAAATCATTACGTCGCCAGCTATTAGTACATGGAGTATATAAATATAATAAGGGAATAGGAAACCTATTGGGTTTCCATATTTACTTGAATGTCTGTAAATTGTAGCTATGTAATGTTTTTATCTATTTAGAGGAATAGCTTTTAAATTGGTAATTTTTCATAAATTAATAAAATGAAACTTTTTCACGGACAATTATTAGAAATTAATGACTAAAAAGATTATCGTTTTTGTAACAGTGACATATGAAACATATTACAAGTACATGTATAAGGGAACATATGGAATATGTATAAAAGTTAAACTTATGTTGTTCACACATACTATATATAAATACATTTTCATATGCCCTTTCACTTCAAAATCACTATCGATTATTGTTTATATTGATCCAAGAAGTCTCTTTTGAGGTCTAACACTAGGATATGATTTTTCATGTTTGTTTTCCTTGCTGTGCTATGATCACACAATAGTGAGGCTGTCCATGTCAGCCTTATTTATTGATACAAAGGTTTTCATATTGAAAGAACTTAACCACCTTACAAAAGTTAAATGTGGCCAGCTTGGATAACATTTGGTTGTTATCGTAGTTATCATGATGGAGAATATGATAAATAATAACACAACATGCACATGAAGAGACTTCAAATCAATATGTCATTCCTTTCAGTGTCTATGATATACAGATTTCTTCCTGAACTAGGCTATAAAGTCCAATGGTCTGTTAAATCCTCCTCTTCTGTTCATATATTGTCTAAAATAAAACATGTAAAAGAATTACCATCAATTATATATACTGTATATTGCTTTATTTTCACAGTTTGATGATGACTAATGTATTCGTGGTGCAATATTTTAGCAGTCCTATCTCATTAAAGGGAAACGACTCTAGCAAGATTAAAGGGCTGTTAATACCCATGTATTTTCGGGGTGGCTTTATTTTCACAGGAATACACTGGACAGTGAATACAGCGGAAATAAAACTACAGCGAAATATAAGCAGTATACAGTATCTAGATTTCCCTTTAAAAAGTTACATAAAAATTGAACTATACACATGATACCTATGATACCTGCATTTCAGCAATCATTTGAATATGTATAATAAATTTGCATTCATGAATTTTTAATATTCAATTACATTCCTCTTGAAGAAACCAAATCTATTATTTAACCTATTATCATGAGATCATGATGCTGTATGTAATGTGTAGATTAGATAGAAATATCATTTGATGTTTTGTTGTTATTTCTTTTACATATACAATATATATATATATATATATATATATATATATATATATATATATATATATATATACAATGCATCATATCCTTATTCAATCTGATTTTGATATACCTTGTAGTCCAAAATATCAGAAGATATAAATGACAGCAAATTTATATTGTAAATATCAGGGGGTTAGACACTGGAGAATACAGGAAAGTTTGATATACTTCACTATGTAGTGATAACATATGTTACCTTAGTGATGTCTAATCAGATAAGAGGGAGGTCGTGGGTTTGATCCCCGGCCGGGTCTGACCCAAGACTTAAAAGTGGGAAGTGACGGTTCTTTTGCCAAGCTCTCAGCATTACGAAGTGAAGTCACAGTTCTTTCGGATAGGAACTTTAAATAATTGAGGTTTCCATGTCAAGGTGGGCTTGGCATGCTAAAGAACCCTGCTGTATAATGCCATCAGTGCAATGCACAGGCAAAATTTCTGCATCTTCCCTATAGCTGGCGATGTCTCAATATAAGTGAAACGTTCTTGACTGGGACATTAAACACCATTTCTCAACTCTCAACTCTTATCAGATAAGAAGTAACAATCAAATATCAGGGACACAATTATCCAAATTACAATTTTGCATTCAAATTTATTATGTACATCAGTAACAAATAAAGGTTTTTCATGATGACCCATATACGAACTTGATCTTGCTTTTATCATGAACATTGTTCCGGACAAATTATATTTAGATTGGACAAAAAATATGAACTCTAGAGTGTTAAAAAGGATTTTCTATGATTTCATCTAGTGACCTACTTATTGACCTAACATAACCCATATACAAACTTGACCTTGCTTTGGTCATGAACAATGTTCTGGACAAATTATATGAAGATTGGACAAAAAGTATGGACTCTAGAGTGTTAAAAAGGTTTTTCTATTATTTGACCTATTGACCTACTTATTGACCCAACATGACCCATTTACGAACTTGAACTTGCTTTGGTAATGAACATTTTTCTAGACAAATTATATTAAGATTGAACAAAAATATGGACTCTATAGTGTTAAAAAGGTTTTTCTATGATTTGACCTAATGACCTACTTATTGACCCAACATGACCCATTTACGAACTTGAACTTGCTTTGGTCATGAACATTTTTCTAGACAAATTATATTAAGATTAGTCAAAAAATATGGACTCTAGAGTGTTAACAAAGTTTTTCTATGATTTGACCCAATGACCTACTTATTGACCTAACATGACCCATATACAAACTTGACCTTGCTTTGGTCATGAACAACGTTCTGGACAAATTTTATGAAGATTGGACAAAAAAAATATGGACTCTAGAGTGTTAACAAGGGTTTTCTATGATTTGACCTAGTGACCTACTTATTGACCCAACATGACACATATACAAACTTGATGTTGCTTTGGTCATAAACATTGTTCTGGACAAATCATATGTAGATTGGACAAAAAATAAGGACTCTAAAGTGTTAAAAAGGTTTTTCTATGAACCTTTTTCTATGATTTGACCTAGTGACCTACTTATTACCCCCATAACCCATATACGAACTTGACCTTGCTTTGGTCATGAACATCGTTCTGGACAAATTATATGAACATTGGACAAAAAATATGGACTCTAGAGTGTTAACAAGGTTTTTCTATGATTTGACCTATTGACCTACTTATTAACCCAACATAACCCATATACAAACTTGACCTTGCTTTGGTCCTGAACATCGTTCTGGGCAAATTATATGAACATTGGACAAAAAATATGGACTCTAGAGTGTTAACAAGGTTTTTCTATGATTTGACCTATTGACCTACTTATTAACCCAACATAACCCATATACAAACTTGACCTTGCTTTGGTCCTGAACATCGTTCTGGACAAATTATATGAACATTGGACAAAAAATATGGACTCTAGAGTGTTAACAAGGTTTTTTCTATGATTTGACCTATTGACCTACTTATTAACCCAACATAACCCATATACAAACTTGACCTTGCTTTGGTCCTGAACATCGTTCTGGACAAATTATATGAACATTGGACAAAAAATATGGACTCTAGAGTGTTAACAAGGTTTTTCTATGATTTGACCTATTGACCTACTTATTAACCCAACATAACCCATATACAAACTTGACCTTGCTTTGGTCCTGAACATCGTTCTGGGCAAATTATATGAACATTGGACAAAAAATATGGACTCTAGAGTGTTAACAAGGTTTTTCTATGATTTGACCTATTGACCTACTTATTAACCCAACATAACCCATATACAAACTTGACCTTGCTTTGGTCCTGAACATCGTTCTGGACAAATTATATGAACATTGGACAAAAAATAAGGACTCTTAGAGTGTTAACAAGGTTTTTCTATGATTTGACCTAGTGACCTACTTATTGACCCAACATGACACATATACAAAATTGATGTTCCTTTGGTCATGAACATTGTTCTGGACAAATTATATGAAGATTGGACAAAAAATATGGACTCTATAGTGTTAACAAGCATTTTCTATGATTTGACCTATTGACCGACTTATTAACCCAACATAACCCATATACAATTTACAAACTTGACCTTGCTTTGGTCCTGAACATTGTTCTGGACAAATTATATGAAGATTGGACAAAAAATATGGACTCTATAGTGTTAACAAGCATTTTCTATGATTTGACCTATTGACCGACTTATTAACCCAACATAACCCATATACAAACTTGACCTTGCTTTGGTCCTGAACATCGTTCTGGACAAATTATATGAACATTGGACAAAAAATATGGACTCTAGAGTGTTAACAAGGTTTTTCTATGATTTGACCTATTGACCTACTTATTAACCCAACATAACCCATATACAAACTTGACCTTGCTTGGTCATGAACATCGTTCTGGACAAATTATATGAACATTGGACAAAAAATATGGACTCTAGAGTGTTAACAAGGTTTTTCTATGATTTGACCTATTGACCTACTTATTAACCCAACATAACCCATATACAAACTTGACCTTGCTTTGGTCCTGAACATCGTTCTGGGCAAATTATATGAACATTGGACAAAAAATATGGACTCTAGAGTGTTAACAAGGTTTTTCTATGATTTGACCTATTGACCTACTTATTAACCCAACATAACCCATATACAAACTTGACCTTGCTTTGGTCCTGAACATCGTTCTGGACAAATTATATGAACATTGGACAAAAAATATGAACTCTAGAGTGTTAAAAAGGATTTTCTATGATTTCATCTAGTGACCTACTTATTGACCTAACATAACCCATATACAAACTTGACCTTGCTTTGGTCCTGAACATCATTCTGGACAAATTATATGAACATTGGACAAAAAATATGGACTCTAGAGTGTTAACAAGGTTTTTCTATGATTTGACCTATTGACCTACTTATTAACCCAACATAACCCATATACGAACTTGACCTTGCATTGGTTATGAACATCATTCTGGACAAATTATATGAAGATTGGACAAAAAATATGGACTCTAGAGTGTTAACAAAGTTTTTCTATGATTTGACCTAGTGACCTACTTATTAACCCAACATAACCCATATATGAACTTGACCTTGTATTGGTCATGAACATCATTGGACAAAATATTTGGAATCTAGAGTGTTATAAACTTGATGTTGCTTTGTCATGAACATTGTACTGGAGAACAAATATGGACTCTATAGTGTTAAAAAGGTTTTTCTATGATTTGAGCTAGTAACCTACTTATTAACCCAACATAACCCATATATGAACTTGACCTTGTATTGGTCATGAACATCATTCTGGACAAATTATATGAAGATTGGACAAAAAATATGGACTCTAAGAGTGTTAACAAGGTTTTTCTATGATTTGACCTATTGACCTACTTATTAACCCAACATACCCATATACCAACTTGATCTTGTTTTGGCCATGAACATCGTTCTGGACAAATATGAAGATTGGACAAAAAATTTGGACTCTTAGAGTGTTAACAAGGTTTTTCTATGATTTGACCTATTGACCTACTTATTAACCCAACATAACCCATATACGAACTTGACCTTGCTTTTGTCATGAACATCGTTCTGGACAAATTATATGAAGATTGGGCAAAAAATATGGGCTCTAGAGTGTTAACAAGGTTTTTCTATGATTTGACCTAGTGACCTACTTATTGACCCAACTTAACCCATATATGAACTTGACTTAGCTTTTGTCCTGAACATCGTTCTGGACGAGTTTGATGAAGTTAACAATGAAAATTTGACGCACGACACACGACGCAGGACGGACAAAGACTGATCACAATAGCTCACTTGAGCACTTTGTGCTCAGGTGAGCTAAAAACATGAAATTGACAACAATCTGAAAACTACCTAACAATGTCAGTGATAATTGATTATTAATCTTGAGGTTGATTATTAGGATAAGCGCTATAACAACGACCAACAATTGATCGCCAGTGACACTGCTCTAACAACGACCGGCAATTGATCGCCGGTGATAATCACAACATCACTACCTCGGTGAGAACAAATACAATTTTCTTACCTGTATCTTCTCTTTTTGGCAATATTAGCAACATATACATCATTTCCTTCTACTTTCTTACCCTGGAATAATGAAATAAACCACATTATACATCAGCACAAATTACAAGAGTTGCCAAAATAAATTAAAATGACTAATTTTATACAACAAAAACTTTTAACCAAATATCTGATCTTTTGATGATGAAGCCCATGACGAGAGAGCATGGCATAAAAGTTGTTTATGGATACCTAATATGAATTAATTAATCAATGCTTTCTTTTCCCATCTCTAAATGCTTAACATTTCCCTTCATGAATTAACAACTTGTCTTTCTTATTGTATTTGACATGATCCATTTCTTTTGATTGCTAGTATAAAGTACATATCTATTAGTGTAAAAGGGGTTATAATTATACAGGTTTCAAGGAGAGTAACATAAAAAGAACCTAATTGGATACTAAACTCTTGATTTATCAACTATAGCTGGCGATATCTCCATACAAGAGTAGCTTAGACAAATTCCCATTCACTGACTTATACAGAATGCCAGATACTGTAAAGGGGATTATTTTTGAGAGGTGAAAATTTTGCAATTTCTGATATAAGTGTGTGTATATTGTATATATGTGATATATTAACCTGTGTATGGTAGACAATTTCGTGTGGGTAAAAAATTTTTGTGGTAATTTCTTTAGCATGAAATAAGCGAAAATTTTACCCACACGAAAAATTTCCCCAATTACAGTACTCATTTACTTTCCTTTGGTGCATTTTTGTCAAACCCGTAATTCTTAACTAAAACAGACTTAGACTTAATCAAACCTGAGAACCTTGCTACTGATTTATTAAATATTCATGAGTAATGCCATAAGGTTGCTCTATCACAAGAGTGTCGTTTGACACAATAACTCGCAACAGAAAGAGCAATATCTTTGCTGGAACACCGAGATTTATTCACTATTGTAAAGTGGCAGAATCAAATGATAGTGGTATAACAGCAGAACAAACATGATTTAGACTCTCTCTCTCTCTCTCACTATTCCCTGTATCACAATGTTATTTTGTCTTCAAAGAGCAATAACTCTTACAACAAAACTGGAAAGACTATCATAAATTATGAACTAACTTCAGAAACGAAACTAAGGCTCAGTGTTTGAATTAATTCTTATTTAATATTTAACATGATACAGTTTCAATCATATACCATGTAATTTTGTTTTTTTATTATGGTATCTCAAATACATGACAACATTCTTCCATTACTAATGCTCATACCCAGGCTTTGAGCCCTAACCTACATGTATCTTAAATCTTAGAAGGAGATTTTATACCTGTTTTTACAGATAGTGTTTGATTATCAATGAAACAGTCATAGTATATTACCTTTGTTGAGTCAAATGAACCAAATCCCATTAATTTCATCATTTCTATTTCTGATTCTGACATACCCTCTAACTGAGCCTCTGTAATGAAATAAAAAAAGAAACTTTAAATTATTTTTCATAAAAAAGAGTACTTTTCACAAGAAGTTTCATTTGTATATGTATTATTATTCTGTCTCATTCTCAATATAGATGGAAAAATCAAAGTAACGTTAACATGAGGAAACCAACTAGAAGTGTTAAAGTGTTGAAGATTCTAAGATCCCAACACAAAATTGAACCAGGTTGAGGAAATACCTCAAGACAATTTATCTTTATGGATGTGTCATTTTATAAAGGTTTCCAGATAAACTTAAAAGTGGACGTTGCTGGTGACATAAATGCCAAAGGTATTACAATAGCTCTTTTGTATTTAGTATATAGGGGAGCTAAAAGAATTAAAAATTCCAATGATAGGTCAGAATGAATAGCTACAGAACTAATGATGACATTGTAAACTCTGTTTACAGTGAAGTCAAATTAACTTAGTTCTGTTATCTAGATAAATAGTAGTTTCTATACTATATAAAGCTCAGTTGAAAAGTGTCAATATCTAAAGTATTTGTCTATGAGGGTAAAATGATGTATTGCTCGAGTTCCCTCCACCATCCCAGACCTGAGCATCCCTATAACAGTGATATAATCTTGACCGCGACAAAAATCTCCACTCCTTCCATAATGTCATACAGGGATGTCACACTGGTGGGACTATTGTCAATAATTTACTGTCTTCAATGATTTCTAGTAAATCTTATAAAATGAGAACTACTATAACATGAAGATAACACTTTACCATCAATATTTGGTCTTTTATACAGATTTTTGTCTTTGTGAGATCCTCCTTCCTGTCTGTCTTTCTTTTCTCTGAAATGAGCAAAATCAGGATTGGAGAAATTGAAATACATGTAATCAACAAAGTTAGAAACACAGCTGTTTATATACAGGTAATTTACAAAATCACAGTTACTGCTATTGATATACATGAATAACTATTTTCATGTATATCTATTGAATATGTGTTACAAATCAATTGTATTGGCAAGTCAAAATTACAGCTGTTCTACTAAAACACCCAAACCTCCATCTGCGGGTGACAAAGAGTCTGCTTGTTTGGATTTCAATTAAGTGTCTGACTTTCTTCCACTAATTATATATTTTCTGAACACTTTTTGTATTTACATATTACTACATACTTGCCACCTTCTTTAGAAAATTGGTCTTCTATTTGAAAATTTACTGAAAGGGCCAATTTAAAATGACCTATTTTATTTAATACAACATAAAACTAGTTTGAAAAGCAAGTAAATAACAATTGTATGACAAATTTGACTGACTGAAAGTCGCCAGTATTACATGCATGTTATCTCACGTGACTATGGTAATTGTTATTTCATCAAAAAAAAAAAAAAAATTACCAATCATTAATTTTTTGTTTGAGTAAAAGTAATCATTCTCGTAGAATAGATTTTCTATTAAATTATCAAACAATTCAAATTTTGAAGACAATAACACTGACTGTTTTGAGGAATCATAATCTGAAACCTAGAGTATTCCTAACATATTAAGTTGAGACTATAACTCATATCAAGTAAAGAACACTAGTAATAAACATTACCAGTACTTAAGATCATTAAATATATCAAATACCAAATATTCATTAATTCATTGAATGGGGCTTTAGGTCCCAGTCTAAAATATTTTACTTAGATCGAGATGTCACCAACTTTAGGTGAAATGGCAGAATATTTTATCTTTGCAGTGCGCTCAGAAGTGCTCTTAAATGTTCCACACCTGCCATAACATGTGGCATCAAATTTTACAGTCTCTTCAGAAGGACTCAAAAACTTTCAGCTCTACATACCAAGTGCTTGTCTACGTATTTTAAAATGTTGGTCTGGGTTAGAATCCATGACATCTCACATACAGTGCGACCACTCTACTAATTGAGCTATTGTAGTCATGGTAGTGGTAGATTTTTATTGAAATTTAAGTACAATTTAATATGTCTATGATACTTGATTCAGTTGTTAAAAATTTCTGCTTCTTACTTATGTCTTGGTGATCTAGATTTTGAACGGGATCTGTGTCTGTCCCGTGATCTGTGACGTGGTGACCTTGACCTTCTTCTTGGTGATCTTGATCTACTTCTCCTTTTATCTAAAATATTTTTACATAAAAACAATAAAAAATATTTGATTTTCGATTTTTCAAATTATGAAAACAGAGAAAAGGGTACTTTATTCAAATCAGAATTTGCATAAAAATTTCAGAAACCATCAAAATCCCTTGTTTTAAGGTTCATTTAAGAAATAACATGTTTCTAGTTTTGTAAAAACAACATTTTCAGTGGTTTGAATAGAAAGCAGCAACTTTAAACAGTTTTAAGTAGAACTTCAATAAAATAAACAGTTTTTTTTTTCTCAGTCAGTCTTTGTAACTCAGTCATTATATTGTCTAAAAATTTTAAGTTTTGTTATTTCAAATAAAAGTTAAAACTTAAACTCCAAGGTAACTGAAATCAAAATTGAAGTCTTAAGCACTTCATATTATGGAGGTTTTACTATCTGAGACGTGATTGTTTGTAGTAAAATAAAATCTTGCATTTTAAGCAGTATATGTTTGTAATAATATCAGAGTGTGGCTCAAATTAAGTTGGTTGCAATAAGTTTTCCTGCCAGTGCATGTGTGACCCCTTCACTCAACATTTCTGAATTATAAGCTTATTTGTAGCATCAAAGCAGGATTATAGTGAAAGTATGGAAACAACAATTTACTCGGTGCTTTAAAACTATAATTGGTATTTTGTATGACCTGGGAGCAAACATTTGAAACATTTTGATCAACTTTCACCGACATCACTTCTAGCATGCTTGCACATAGTTATCAGTTAATAAGTTACGATTTTGCTATTGAATTTTGGTTACCTTGTTACTGGTACTAACTGTAAAGGCACTGCTATAAACAGTGTTCAAAATGAGTTGTAAATTTGTAAGATGTGTGTAACAGTTAACTGTCATGTTTGTAAGACCATGATGTCAGTAGTCATCAAACATTTTATTCAGAAAGATATACATGTAATTTTGACATAAATTTAAAATTATATTACAGGTTGACCAATCACATTTATTTATTTGTCAAGATCGGTACATTTTCAGAGTGCAAGGTTGCATTTAGGTACTTTTTTATCCTTATGTAATAAGTGTTTGAGTTTGGTACAATTTCCATATAAAAAGTCTGAATTTTTAGAACTTGGTAATCAAAATAACCGTCAGAATGGGAAAAAAATCTGTCTAATTTGATCTTTTCATTTTATCCATCTGTTTATCTATTTTTATGGTACAAATCTGTAAAAAAACAGATAAATCTGTGGCATTGGTTAGCCTGATAATAATGCATTTGATGTTATTTTCATAATATTTTGCATTTTATGTGCCTAAAAAGGCAGGGATTTATCAGGGTCTTTTGGGAAAAGGCCCTAAACTAAAAATTGGGAAAAACTATCAACTTTTTGCTCAGTTTGGGAAACTTGGACATCATTTTTGATGCCACTAATGCTTTTAGTTTATTGAGATTATTAAAAAAAACAGCTGATTAGGGGGCTTTCACAAAATTTACTTTGGTTTCATTTAAGGTAGTTCCATACCATAGTGACGTCGTCGTTTTGTGCGTACTGTCGAAATGTCTGATTTGACGTCTTTTTCATCTATGACGTCACGAATATGTGGTCTTCGGTGCCTACAGAATTTTGGCGGGAACGCTATTACACTATCACTTAGAATTATTTTCTGCATTCACAAAAGATTATAATTCACAATAGCAATTTTTAGTATGATTTTAAAGAACTAAACTAAATGTAAATTTTAATGGAAATTAGAATGATCTACACTGTTGAGGGTACAAGTCTTAATAATTTGAGTACGCCGTTTAAAATTTGAAATACTGTGTTGTAAATGCTGCTTCATATGACTTTTTCGGTTAATTTAAATACAGATAGTATGATGTAAACTGACGATTCTTCAATAAACATACTGTATAATAAATTTTCTTGGTGTCAAATTGACTATGCTCGTGTATTTGCGTTTCATTTCGGCGGCCTAGAATCAAGAATCCTTCATCAATATATACGAATTCTCTTTCCATTTTAATCCATCTGTTTTTGGTAACGGTTGCCATGGGTACAGACCATATGTTATTAAAAACTGGTTTTGTTTTGCACAACCAAAATAGCTCAAAATCAGTGTTTTTGTTTATTTGTTAATACCAAACGAAAATATTGAGTTCATAGTAGTATACTGGGACATTAATGGTAACTTCTTATCTAAGGAATAAGGCTTTTTTCTTGTTTCAGATTTTTGATGCAATTTTATGAAAAAAGTAGCTTGACGACCCCCTATTTTTTGTTTCCGAAAATCAAACTTATATATTCATGTGCAAAATATGTGAAAATCAGGGGTCGTATTCGACTTAGTTTTTTAAAAATCTACAAATTAACGAAATGGTGTTACTTTCAGCTTTCCGGAAATTTAATGTTCTCTCTTGATAGATGGCGCTGTAGAAAAATACCACGTGACCGGAAGTAAAATTCAATTGGTACAAATAAACTCCATGACATAATGATTAATTTAAATGCAAGACACTTTTGGTTTCTAAGCATGACAAAAGAAATAATAAAGCTTATTTGTTGATAACAGTAGTTAAAACTTGATCATTTATGTCGTGAAAATAGCCACCAGGTGGCGCTTCAGAACTTCTTAAGGAAGTCGAATACCTGCCCTAAAATTTTGGCATGTTGAATAGTTTAGGCCCATGTACAACATATCAAAATTTCAATATGTGTTTTCAGGCGATTTGTAAAGTATGGAATTACCTTAAAAACAACAGTTTTCTAATTGGGAATTTTCTCAGCCGATTTTGGGAAAAATCAACATTTTTTCCATTGGGAATGGGGCCCTATTTCGGCCCTAAATAGGCCTTTGATAAATCCCTGAAAAGTCTGCATCACTTATAATCCTTTGTATTATTTTACTTGCATATGTTATACATGCTGTCTGTATACTACTGGTATATGGTTATTAGTGATGTGCCGATGATCGATTATAATCGAAAATCGATCGATTGTGGCCTGATTTTAAGCGCTCGATTATGTGGTTGAATAATCGATGATCGGTTCTCTTTTTGGCGGGAAGAAACTACGGATAGAGAACAAGAAAAAAAACACATGGCTGACATGCACGTAGATGGGTTATTCCCGTACCCTGGATCTAAAACTAGATCTCTACAAATCAACTCATAATCACAACAAACACAGTTATTTAGTTTATTTAGTGGCATTTATTAGTATATACATTTTTATAACAATTGCAATTACTAAACAATACTTAAATTCTATGTTTTGTACTGAACAATGAGCAAATGTTTATTTTCTATGTATTTATTACATAATCGATTATTTCCGATAATTAGTTACTTGAGTAGTTCCGATTATCGATTATGAAAACCCAACCGATTCCCATCACTAATGGTTATACTTGACCTTCATAAATTTTTGAGACCGTTTTATTACTTACATTTCCTTCTGAACCTATACAGATTTGTGTATGATGTTGAGACAGTTTAAATACTTACGTTTTCTCTCTTTTGATCTTCTTCTTTCTGTAATAACAAAATAAATCAGTGTAATAGCAATGAAAATGTGTTTTCTACTTAAATTTGTACCACAATTAAATAAATAATAAGTAATTTCAAGTGACAACGTATACAAATGGTATATGAACATGTTGAACAAAACATATTTTTGATGTAAAATAACTAGTTTTACAGGTGGGTTATAAGTATTATCTGATGCAAACCTCTTCTTGGTGATCTTGACCGACTTCTTGGCATCACAATTACAATAGGCCGTTGGAAGGCGAAGGAGGATAAGGTGTAATTGTGACTCAAACAACTAACAACAAAACAACGTTGAAGGAACGCAGGAAGTTAATGTCGGAAGTTATCATCATAATGTAAATCACAAATGGGAAACGAAACAGACTCTATTTCCGGGATATATACTAATGCTACATAGGACAAAAAGATGCATTGCAAATATCTTTCAAGATAACTTTGTTTTATTTTATATGCATTTTTCATTAACCTTTTGCCTATATTTGTTATTTTACGCTTACTTTTCTTATTCTATGTGTTGTTTCAATATATAGTAAATTTGATATAATGACAGACTTCTGATATTAATAAACTATGATATATTTTTACTGTTTCGGAAACTGTTGGAAATGTAAATTCTGAAATTACAAGTTTTAATGCTGTTATATGCTGCTATGGTTCTGTTCCGTCGTCTATCTGGCTACTCGGAATTTCTTTATCCGATTTTCTCTTTAGAAGATCCGAGACAACCAGAGAAAGATGGATGTGACGAATGCAAACCTTTCAACCATTGAAAGCAGAAGATTGAGCATGCAACTAGAAAAGGTAAAATACAATCAAAAGTATATAATAAATGAATATTAAATATTAAACATAATAGAAGAAAAACCACTGGGTTTCCTAATGACAGCGATATCATGTAAATGCAGATTGCTTAACGGTTGTCAGGTCGTAGCAGTAGACCCCATGACACCATGAGGGTCCAGTTCCTTAGTGAAAGAAGAAGAAGATTAAATATTAGACATTGTATTAAATGTCACAGCCTAATACAATAAAGACAAAATTGTTGTGTAATCTACATAATGAAACAAACTATAGTTAAATCTTGATGACGTATACCTTGACGTCATACATGTAACATGTGCTGTAGCCATTTTAAATAAAAGTTCATGTTGGTAACGATGCCTTATCGTCTTTCATAAATATTAGTTATAAAACCCGCTCTGGTCACACAACAAAAATAAAATAAAACTAAAACAAGTACGATGCAGTGGAGATATATACGATTAACTTATCCAGATAGTGCCAAGTACTGCCATGTTTTTTGCAAATGACATTAGTGCACCAGTTGGAGATTTTTAGTTAAGATTACCGCATCAAGGAGAGAACAGTTCGTCAAAGACGACACAATTTTACATTAAATGCTTCATTGCAAAAGGTCACAAGGAAAGAATTATAATTACTTGTATCCAATCAAAGTTGATGTAATTAGGTTTTATTATGACTGAGTAAGATTGATCTATACAAATGAAAAGTCACGGTATATAGATAAAAATGTAAAAAGGTCTTTGTTTTTTACATATATCATTAAGTGGCTGTTCATAGGAATCGGTAAGTACAATTTTGACCAATAGTTTTATTTTAACGTATTACTTAATTTGGCGCACTCAACTGTAATTTAAAACGTATAGAGAAGCTTAAAAAACAAACGCCGTACTTGCGGACTACAAATATGTGACAGTCGATGTTGAAGTTCAAAGATGGGCATTTGTTTAATACCCAAAACGGTACTTGGAGAAGAGTTATAGACCCTTGTCTGTTGTCTGTAAATATGATGCTACAATATCTTTAGATTAAATACTTTTGTTCTATTTAATTATACAATGGTCAGTTCCCTACGACAATGTCCCGTGTCTTCTATCAGTTTTATTATAATGATTACAACACGAGACATAAAACAACGAATGTTTTTTTGTGGTTCATGGGTTTTCGTTTATGCTTTCGCAATGATTTTGAAATCATTGAATTGAACAATACTGAATGGCGGTTTGTGTTGCAACTTTAGAAAGTCTAACAACTACAACAATACCAAGAGCAACACGTATCAATACACTTGTACCACCACCACCATCGTCGTCATCCAAGTATAGTGCGTCAAGTTTGACCTAGCCGTGTGACCTCTAACTTGAATATTAGAGTGGGCTAATAGGCTGTGTGATTTAGGTAATTAGTCGTTTTACCATAAATAACCACTATTATCTATCCTTATTTATCAACCTTATCATAGCCCCTAAATTACATTATGAATTTGTCTGTTTGAATATTCAAATTAAAGGTCAACGGTCAGGTAAAACTTGTCACACCCACTCGATACACTTACAGCAATAGCAGCGTTATTTTTATGTTATATAACTTCTCTGATATTGTAGGACCAAAGAGCCATGAGGTTATTTGTGTTACTATGTGTAGTGATGGGTGTAGACGCTCATGGAAAGTTATGGCTGCCAAGAATTTACATTACTTCATCACAGAACGGAATTGGCAACATACAACGGTATACACCAGGCACGTTTAACTCGGGTTTTAATCAAATTATACAGCGACCTGGTCATGACCTGTTGCAATCTGCATACCTCTGGACTGATGCGCGACAGAATGCAGACATCAACCCAACAATATCTCTCAATAGCGACCCATGGGTAGATTTAACATCTGGTACATCTTCAGTCAGTACTTTTACTCCTGGGCCTAGAACGATACAGACTGGTGTTATTAACAGGGCCACTCCATGGATAAGTCAACCCTTGAACGAAGCAACACAGAGTGGTCTGATAGGCAATGCATTCCCATGGACTGACTCACCGATTGCTGGATCCGAACTGACGGGGATAGGACAAAACCGTCTTATTGGCAGTGCTTATCCCTGGATAAATTCTCCATCGGGTCAGATATCTAGTATTGAGAATTCTGAAATAGAACCTATTGGATCATCATTGCCTGGTTTGTCATCAGCTGAGTCCATGGATGTTTCTGCCAACACCATAAACACTCCCCTGTCAAATTTTGGTTCAGTGGATTCTGCAGAGTTCAACTCTCAGATAAGCAGAAATGATGCTAACCTATGGATCGACAACCCAACATCTGTTGCTTCTGAAATTACGTCATTTAGTAGCCCTCCATTGCAACATCTAGCGTCTATTGATTCGACTGAAGGAGAGATTACGGGGGCTAGTGCAGAAACGACATTCACTAACTCATTTGAAGCTAGAGAAAACACACCAGGACAAACATATGGGAATGATGTCTCAAGCTTTTCAGGGCACGGTAGATATGGCGTTACTTCTAATATAATTTGATTATCATGGAAAGACATGTAATCTCGAAAAAGATGGACCTGTTTAAATCGTTTATACTATTTTGCGAGCTATTACGTATAACAGTATTAAACTGTGGTATTAAATGATTAAGATGGAATTACGTTTTTTTGTTAATTGAAATAAAACATTTGACGTTACATGACCTACTAGTAATGTCTTATATGAATGGTAATAAATAAACAAACATAACAGTCAATGTCCAAATACCAGTCCCAAAGCAAAGTAAAAACTTTGAAACTGACAAAATAAGATAAACACGCGACCTTCCAACAAAGAAATCAGACCGGGTGCTCAGGAAGTGTAAACACCTCCTGTTTAGCTAGCCACAACTGTCACGTGTGAAATCAAAATTGTAAACGAAAGAAACGTGTGAATTTAAGTTGTTAATACAAAAAAAACTGAAGCGCACATTTTGCTTTACGAAGCATTGTCAATTATATGGTACTTTTCAAGACGTATGAAGGGAGGTAAAAAAGTTCATAGAACGGGTTATATATTGCCGCAACAAACCATACATTTTATTATTTTTCAATATAGTCCACATTTACCCCAATGCACTTAGCCCACTTTTCTTTTAGACTGTCTATACCTTTGAAATAGAAATTTTCGGTTTGGTCCTGAAACCATGCCTCTGTGGCAGCCTTAAGTCCATCATCATCAGGAAATCTGATTCCCCAAATTTCTAAATAGGAGATAATCACTTGGTACCAAATCGGGACTGCAGGGTGGGTGATTAAGTTGTTCGAACTTGCATTCACGAATCGCTGCTTGTGCAATCCTTGACTTGTGCACAGGCTCAACTTTCCCCTCCCTTTTAATTTAATAACAGCTTTCTTCAGATCAGCATAGTAAGCCCCAGTGATAGAAATTTCAGCAGGTTTATAATTGAATAACAAAACACCCTTAGAATCCCAAAAACACAGTGGCCATGACTTTGCCAGCTGATAATTGGGTTTTGAATTTCTTTGGTGGGGGTGAGCCCGGGTGCTTCCATTGCATGGACTCTTTTTTAGTTTCTGGGTCCCAATGATGAATCCACGTTTCATCATTAGTTACTAAACGTAAATGGAAGCTCTCCGGATTATCATTATAAATGCCAAGAAGCTCCCGACTTGACTAGAGTCTTTGGAAGCGATCCTGCACATTAAGGTTTCTGGGGATCCATCTTGCGGATACTTTTGACATCCCAAGATGCTCGTGGATAACCGTGTATACACCTCCATGTGAAATGTCACACTCTAGCTATGTCATCAATTCTAATTCGACGATCATTCATGATGAGGGTAATTACAGACGTGATGGCATCAGCTGGCCGACCTGACCGTTGGTCATCCTTTAGTAAGGTGCGCCCACGTTTAATTCATCTGACCATTTTGCCACTGTGGAATAGGCAGGACTACTGTCACCGTACACCTCGGTCATTCGCCGGTGAATTTCTTTGGCATTTGATCCCTCTTCTGTGAGGAACTTTATTACTGTCTTCAACTCAACATTTTGATTTTCCACCATTGCTTAATGGTCATCAACTTTGAGTGCTTTTGAGAATTACACAAATATGTTGTGACAAATAAACTTGATATGTTTAAAATGGCGGAATGTTGTGTTGACTAAATAGGTAAAGAAAATGTGTGTTACGCTTGGCTGAATACGCTGTTCTATGAACTTTCTGACTTCCCCTCGTAGAATAAAATGAACTGCAAAATCATTATAATGTTTATTAGCTCAGAGTTTGGACATTTATTGTGCTATGCAAGTGGCTATATATAAACGTACTTGATTATTATTTTTATATTAAAACGGTAACTACTATTAACCAGAAAAATGATTAAGAAATAAGGAAACTAAAAGTGAAACAGCTAGTAACTAGAGGAAATTCAACGATCCTTTAAAACAGGTTAGCTATTGTGTTAATTTAGGGATTGGGAAGAAATGTTAGTATTTTGTAACGAAGTAATGTATAACATTTATATAATACATGTATATTCGATAATAATAAATTTACATTGTATTTATACAATTATTTTAGATAATGATGTGTTGAAAGAGCGAATGTTAATAGGTCAGAACTATAATTATTAGAATATTTACTTTCGGGTACTGGTATTTGCAAAATCTCTTTTTCGAATATTTTATCACGTGTCAATACAGGCCGTCTAAAGTTAAACACTAAGTTGAAGAGTTAGTGCCGAATCGCCGACTCGTGCCTCTTGTAATTATAAGCTGTATTTCAACAGTTGGTATGTATCTCTCGGCGGCTTTTCTGCTAGTAGATATCGATATCTCGACTGCTCAATAGCTGAGCTTTGTCTTCGTTTTGTTAGCTAAGAGTTTAACTTTCGACAGGCCTGTACTGTATGGCACGCCTCTAAGTACGAGTATTGACCTTTGAAAATGGATTGTTTCGAGACAGGAATTTAAAACTTTCATTGATGAACTGCTGGTAGTTATCTAACAACATGTTATGTAGTATAATTAACATATCTCATGTATCATCTTCAATGAGTCGTGGTTATGGTCGATCACATCTTTTCGGGTCATAGATTTAACTAAACATTGATTGAGTAACAACATGACCTATTATACAGCGGCTTGTATACTATATCATAATAAATAACATAGTTATTATTCTTTTATGACAATGTTGCCCTGTTTGTTATATATATATATATATATATATATATATATATATATATATATATAAGTATATTCCAGTACATAGTATCATCGTACGTAGTATTTTGATTTTGTATTTCACATTTGGCGTGTAGTTAGAGGAGATATTACCCTCCTGGATCACTCAGCCTCACTTCCTTGGTGGAAGTTCACGTGCTCAATTTGCTAGTTTTTCAATATTTTGGGATTGTGATTTGGACATAATTTGGTATGTTTGACTGTTGCCAAATCATTGAACTCCACATACAGATATATAGATGGCGTAATGTATCTTAACAATCCTTAATTTGGAGACTAGGTGAATGCCATCTATCTGAGTAAGCTTAAAAAAGATACGACTGATTCTTCGATTTGTACTTCATATTTAGACTGATATATTAAAACTGTTATAATATGGAATTATGACGTCAACGGAACGCTATATTTGAAACTGTATGACAAACGTTATGACTTAAATTTTTCTTTCGTCAACTTCTTTTCTATGCAGCAATATAATTGCTGCTCCTGTTGCAGGTGTAGCTTGCTAAACAGAAGCAGCATACCATTCCGGACCACACGGTCTCACTTCTCTGGTGGAAGTCCACCTAATTTGTCAGTTTCAAAGTTTTTACTTTGCTTCTTGATTGTGATTCGGACATGGATTAGTATGTTCGTTCTTTATTTGATATGATGTATATTTAAGCTATGTAGATACCAATGCACTCACCTTTACACCTCGTGTACAGCTTTCTATTCTCGCCACGTGTTTAAAAACTCTGTGACAACTGCCATATACTCCTATTAGGGTCTTCATAAATCTAGACTGAGTAAGTATTGTTCGCAGTTTCCTTCGGTTTCTTAAAATATCCGTCGGCAAGGTCGTAGAAACAATGTCTAACATAACATGTGAAACAATTGAACCATAATTAGGAGAAGCGCGGGTATATTTCTGCATAGAAACGAAAAGATGACAACAGAAAAATAACGTTTATGATCTAGATTTACATGTTGCCAGTCGTATTTGTCAATAAATGGATATTGAATAAAGAGAATATTCAACACTAGCATTATTTATCTATTATGTTTGAAAAGAACTTGCTAATATCAGATAATGCAACAATACCTTTTTCAAGATGTACGAAACAAATTACAATGTCTTACCACAATTACGCTTACAATATGCTGACCAATTGTTAAAATTCACATGAATGCATATTTAGTCAATAACATTTGTCAAATATTTAATATTTCAATCTTGTTTAATGTACTTTGAGAGTGTCAAAGTTTTTATTTTGCTTTAGAATTGTGTTTTGAACATTGATTGGTATGTTTGTCTTTGATAGTTAAATGATATTTTTTAATATCAGACTAGGGTGTCCAATTGGTCCATACAAAGTGCTGATTTTCGGATTACTGTGTCCAACCATAAAGGTTTGAATCCAGTTTGAGTTCGAAAGTTGTTTTAGAAATTCAGTTAGATAACTTATTAAAGGTATACGATTCTCTTTGAGTACTCCGTTTTCTCTATCATTTCCAGAATTAGGGGTTTGAGTTCTTGATTATTCATATTGATAAACCAACCAATTCCTCTTGATAAAATCATCACTCAATCTGTGAACCATTAAAATATTTAATGTTTATTGTGTCGGGGAAAAGTATCTGATATATTGCAAATGACACCAATGCATTACACTCTTTAAAACTTATATAAAGATTGAGTAATGGTTGAGTAATTAAAAAACTAATGATTTTTTTTAAAGTATCGTATATTTATCTTAAAGTCAATAAAGTTGAAAGATCATATCTGTGTAACATATTAATGAAAAACAGGTAAGTCTCTAGTTTTTTTTAATGATGTACATGATATATAAAATATAATTTACTCTACCTAAAATTGCATGTTTTTTTCACAGCAAAAGAAAAATTGTTACTGAAATCATGTACTTGGCAACTTATACAAATGATGAAAAGAGAGACACACAAGAAACGGAAAACACATATAAGAGACACTGATTAGAACCTAAGGAGTTTAAACCGACACTGGTCTGATTAACATTAATGTGATTATGATACTATTGGTAACCTCAAATCATCCCAATTATTTTACTAGTAGTTCATCAGCTTAATCATAAATACAACATATACAATTTTAGTTTTGATGTTTTACAAAAATTAATCATGATTTATACTAGTAATTTACAGTAAGGGATATAAAACGCTTCTTCAAGGAATCTCGTCATTGAACAAGTTTTTGAATTATTTCGACCAAAAAAATCTGCTGATTTGGAGATTCAAACGTAGGTTTCAGTTAATTAGTATCATTCGAACGCGAAATTAAAACATTGTATTGAATATGGTTTAACAAAATATTTTTTTATTTAGAAATGACATTATTTGTCCTAATTTGAAAATTGCATTTTTGCAATTTTTAATCTATTCATAAATAATTGCTTAGATAGTTGCTGTAATTGATTTGCGAAAACACACGAATGTTCACAATCCAATTGGGCTTTAAGCGTATTTTAGAAGTATGTATCTTACTAGTTTTACTTGTAGTTATATAGATAATTCTTTCTTCATTTTCATTTGGTTGCAGATCGAACCTTAGAATCATGCGATTATTTGTTCTGATTTGTATGTTTATATGTACAAATACTCATGGAACGTTTTGGCTTCCCAGGCTTTTTACTGTTATGTCGAACAGGAAATTGAGCAATAATTATATGTATTCAGCGAACATTATCCCGAACATTGGCACTACGACAAGTAATTTGCCAAGTGATGTATATATACAATCTGCTTTTCCATGGCTTGATGCACCACAAAATCCTGAAACAATTCATACTAGCAAAAACATTATTGGAAGACATCAAATGATAGACGCAGCGTCTGATGAGGAGTCAATTGGTAATTTAATGAGGCCGAGGCAACAACAAACTGATTTTGCAACCCACAACATTTATCAATGGCCCAATTCTGACCTGACTGATATTCAGGCTACTGGAAGCATACAGAGTAGCCAACGAGACCATGCAAATCCGTGGATTGATTTCGCATCATCTGAATCGGCGCAAGGATATTTTGGAAACAGTAACAAAAATGATTTAACGTCGACAGACTTTGGACCAGTAAAATCAACAGGTTTTGCATCTGGGTTAACAATTCAAAACAGCAAACCATGGATAGACAATCCGGCTTCTGTGTCTCAAAAAACAGGTATTTTCGACTCTTCAACGTCAGTTTCGAGACCTCAGTTTGAGGGGGTTGTCAGTAGCGTTCCATGGCTTGGACCTATATCGTCTTCTGTCTTAACAACAGACAACAACTTTGTTGCTGACAATTATATCTCACTAGCAAGTTCAGCAGCAGCAAATAAGATAGGGGACATAAATCAAGCAACGACCGGAATTGTTTCTCCGTCTAGCGATCTGCAATTATCTGAGCGATCCAGAGGCAAGCGTATCAGAAACGGTTAAACAATGTTAATAACATAGTGTGTAAAAATATAAATGACACTTCTAGAGAACAGTAATATTGGTCGATAACATAACCAAAATTAGTAATTGTAATTCTTGATCCTAAGGTTTTAATGAGGATGTAATACATTTAGTTATAAATACAATGTATAATAAAATCAAGAACATATTTGTGATGTGATTTCATAATCTATTGATTAAACTGGGTTATTTAAAAAGATTAGTTAATTATACATATGAGTTACCATTATGAACTTGATCGAAACGTTTCATATAGTCATCTTCAATGTACTAAGGCGAGCCGATAAGTAACCAGCCTAACTAATTTCAGGTTGAGGTCAACCTCTTCTTTTTTTATGTAATTACCCTCTACTGTGATGCACTTAGACCAATGGTGTTCAAGTGCCATCAACTAAGAACTGAAAAAGTCAGGGTCCTTTGCCACTTCTCAAAAGACTTCTTCGTCAGACCGAAAATGACGTTCATGGATATTAGTTTATAATTTTAGAAATAGGAAGAAGTCGCTAGGAGCTAGATCTGGCAAATAGGCTAGATGGGATATTAATTCATATCCGATTCGCTCTACAGCATCCATTGCAATTTTTCAACTGTGACCACGTTGTACTGTTGCAGCAGAACACCTTAGAGTGTTTACCTCGGCGTTTTTTCAGCTGGTCTAGCAAGTTGGCAAAATACAATTGCATTATTTTACTTCTCTTGGGTAAAATGTCCAACATTATAACACATATTTGGTCACAAAAACTGTGGCTATCACCTTGCAGGTAGATGGTTGATTCTTCAATTTTTTTTACCTTGGAGACCACGCCACTACCCACTGACCATTTTGAGCCTGATTGTCTGGTCTTATAATAATAAACCAAAGTCTCATCTATAGTCACTAGACGCAGAAGATAATTATGACTTTACCCACATCGCTTCAACAAGGCGCTGCACACTGGTGTCATGGTTTCAATTAGCTCACCGCTAAGAGATTGGGGAACCCAATGAGCTGTTAGGTTGCGTACATCTAAGCGTTCATATCATGTAAGATTGTTAAAATGCTATCTTGTAGAATGCCTAATTCTTGCGGCAATTCTCCCACCTAAAGTTGCCTATCAAAATATACCAGTTTCTGAACGTCGTTACACAATTAGTCTTTGGTTGCATCCAGTGATTGGTTTTTAAATCTGGCTTTATCTTCTAAAGACGTTCTCCCACATTTAATATCTCCAACTCAGAATCTAACCTGAGCATATTGTGTAGAAAACCGATTAATATAACATCGACTGACCCGTCTTGTATTTCCTTGCCAGTTTAAAATGTTAATTACAAGTACCGATTTACATCACTTTACTATTTTTAGATTGAAAAACATGCCTTTCTATCACTAGCCATGTATGACATTCAATATCTTATTAAAGGATCACTCGATATGCGTGTAATTTTTTTATTATGTATAAAACATGTATTGAACCGAGGCGCAAAACTCATATGACTTTTGATTTGCTCTCGTAAATTAATCCATGAAACCAAAAGCATCTAGATGTACCCTAGCCTTTTAAGCTGGGCAGTATTGGGGGCGAAAAATATCTTGACATCAACATTATGATAGTAAGCATGTTTAGAAAAAATTTTTATTTGAATGTTTTCAAAATGACAAAAAGACTTTCAAACATTTATTGTGATTGAATGTCAGGAAAACAGGTACAGTTATATATATCCAACGAACATAATCTCGAATATCGACGAGTAAATTGTCAAGTGATGCATATATGCAATCTGCTTTTCCATGAATTGATACAGCGCAAAATCCTGAAACAATTCATGCTAGTGAAAACATTATTGGAAGACATCAAATGAACGACGCAACTGGCAGATATTCAGGCTACTGAAATCAGACAGAGTAGACAGCAAAACCATGCAAATCTATGGATTGAAGTGGTTTCCTGAACCCGGAGGAGAAAATTTTCAGACCAGCAACAGAAATGATTTTACGTCTATAAACTTTGACAAGTACAAACCAGACAATGAAGCATCTGTATCGTTACGCCACAAATATAGTTATATCACTAAAGCACTGATATCCATAGGTATAACAACTTTATTGTTCGAAATAAAGATACCGAATAAATATCGATATTTATTTGTTTACAACGATGAATTATGGCATGACGTTTTGTAAACAAAAGCACGTGTACCGGCGTAATCGTAACCTGGACAGTTCGCGACGTCATAACTCCGACTGTAAAACGTAGATTTTACTGCTGTTGGGGTCCAATCAGTATCCTGTTCACAAAATCTTTGCATTAGAATGAAGCATCTGCGTCTGAAAGGGAAAGTATTTTAGAGTTTTTACGATTTTTTGGCATCCGTTTGTGGGTTTAGACAGTAGTGTTCCATTGCTTGCAATTGAGCTTCTTCTGTTTCAATGACATACAACAATGTTGTATCCGACAGAAATATGTCACTCACCGATTCAGCAAATGTACATAAGATAAGGAACATAAACCAAACAACAATTGGAAAGGTTTCTCCGTCTAGCGATCTACAGTTTTTGGACGATCATTAGGGAAATTCTCAAAATAGAGAGGCCAAAACTAACTACATGTTTTATATAATGGCACTCCTAGGGAACTGTAACGATACTGAATAACATAATAATAAAAACGTAATAAACCGGAAGTTACTGTTGTAAAAGTAACAAATTATATTGGGATCAGAATCAAATTGGTGATTATATTTCGTAATCAAAAACTAAAATGCTAATCCATGTAATTTAATAATCAATCAGGGTTGTATCGTAATGGTAAAGAATAAATTCAGTTTTAAAAAACATTTTAAATTTATATAAATGTACCTCACACAAAGTACAGGATAAACTTTGTCGACATGAATTTGGATATATATATATTCAAATTGCAGGAGGAAAAAATGGAATTTAAGACACTGCTAGTATATAATCCTTTGCAAGTCAGCACAAAGTTAGTTTAGATCATAAATAATTGTAGTTGTAATATACTGTCATTTCTAAAATACGTTGGGAGGATGTTAGAATCAAATTTGTGACTATACATCTTGTCTAATAAATTTATAACTAACGAATATATGTAATAAGAGAAAATTATAATTTGTAACATGTATTATAGTCGAGAATCAATCAAAACTAAAAAAGGAGTAATTAATTATACGGGAATTAGAGCCTGGAGAATGTTTGATGAATGTAATATATACAAGCGGAAAAAAGAAATGCTTTTTTATTATTGATCATTATTGTTTTACATGGTTACTTGTTGATCAGTTCAATATTTGGGTTTCTCGATTATTTGATTATTTCTAAATATTTTCTTATTTTTGTTGTCTTCTCACAGACTGCGTTTGAGTAAATACAAGAGTACCACTCTGAGCCTTTTCATGGTCGTAATCAGTAACAGACACGCCCTGTCTTCAGTCACCGACATTTGCCCATCCTTGATCTTAATCTCGAGATCCCTGTGACGCTGAGACATCAAACTAAACGAGATATTGTTGACTCATTTTATCCTCATGTTATCAAATAGCTTTATTACATGACGTTGCGAATGACTTTGCATTACCATTAAAATAAATTACTGCTATCCTAATATATTTCCCTCAATTGTAACTTTACAATCGTTTAGAAAAATGTATGTAACTGATCTGTACTTTTGCAATATTCGATTTATAATGAGTTACCAGTATATAGAGTACTCCGGACATGCGCTTTCTTGAACAGTCTACTAAAAGCACGCAGCCTGGAGTGGGGTCACGTTAAGCTTAACTGAAGAACAATTTTGCAATGCACGAAGCTTAAGTTAACACAGTGTCAAATTGGTTTCAACGTCGTCTACGTGTCAAACATATATGTTACGAAATAGTTTACCCTTTTTTTATTTGTGCATTGATTTTATTTTTAGTTTATTTAAAACAAATATTAAAAATAAGTTTCGTTACCTATTTACGATATGCTTAATCAGAATGAAACAATATTTAGGCGATTGAATGATTCTTTGCCATAGAAAAGAGTATTTTTATATTCGAAATACCAAAAAGTTGAAATAATGTTTTAAATCTGAAATTTAATAATGGTGTATAAATTGTAATGATCAAAACATAATAATCCATGTCCGAATCACAATCCAGAAGCAAATTATAACACTTTTGAACTGACAAGTTAGGTTAGACACATAAATTTCTACCAAGGGAAGTGAGGCCGGGTGCTCCGGAAGGGTAAGCACCTCCTGTTTGACTAGATACATCCGCCACGTGTGTAATCAAAATTGTGTGAAAGAAACATGGAACTATGGGACGTCAAATATATCGAGGACAATTCTGGACAGAGAGACATCAAACTTGTCAACAATACTGTGATGACGGCCATACAACTTTTTGAGGGACTTGATCCTGGGCTTGCAATATCCGAATTAAAATCTGCATGTATTTTATCTAGACATAATATCACAATAACCAATTCTATTTGATCAAATTCAAGAGTAGGCAAGAGGTAATGAAAATTTATTCAAAGGTTCCTTCAGATTTTAAGGTATTTTGGTAATTAAGAATTCATTACTGCAGGACAAAGGAACATCAATACATTGTAACGATGCATGCGCCTTCAAAATACATTCCATGATTTACTTCAATTTTATACTTATTTTTAACAAATAGGTTATATACATGAAAATCTGTATATAAATACTAAAGGTGACCCGATGATTTTTTCCCTATTTCCCTTAGTTCCTAACTAAGAACAGACATTAGAAATGTTCGTGAAATTAAAATTTGAAGTCGTACATTTTCTTACTCCTTCCTTAATTCAAACTTAAACTTAGTAATGAACTTTGGAGCGAATTTAGGAAATGTAGGTGAAAATCGCTCCAATACTCAAAGCAAGGGTTACTATATTTTCATATAATTACTGCTGCTTGAAAATTCCTTAAGGAGGCTCGAGTGAAATAAATTTTAGGAGTGAGTCGCTAGAAATAATCTTGACTTCAAACCAAATTACAGTGTAATACCTGTACTGGTAACTTAAAATTAACTATATAATCTTATTTTCACATGACAGCTCAGTTTTCTCCAAGCAATGTTAATATTACAATTCCCCACTCAATAAGCAATGGCGGTGGGGTCGGGGTGGGTGGGGTCTTGAAATACTGGCTAGGCATGATCAAGAACTGAATGAAGGTAGTGAATTGAACCAAGCAATCGAAGATGAACACGGACTCACAGTGCCATTATATAGAACCCTCGGTCACTGCAACATGTATATTGCATGGGTTTAAAAATCAACAACTTATTTAGCTGGCAACACCTCAATATAAGTGACATAACCTAACCAAGATGGCCATTTGGACCAATCTAAGCAATAACTGGTTAAACTCTCTTAATTACTTTGAATAAATGACAGCACATTTACATATTTATTGCAAATCTGATATTTAATCACAACTGCAGTTTTTACATTTTAACAAATGATCTCTCACTATTCATGTATATGTAAAGTATAATGCTTTGAAACGTATATGTGTATCTTTTATCCACATTGGTGCTGTAATGCTAAAATATACACTTGTCATGCCTCCTCAAATAAACACATAAATTGTTCATACATTAATGAAAGTATGACAATTACAAATTGTCATCAAACTCATATAAACACGATCAACTATCCTTCAAGTTGTATTTTAATATATTTGCATATCAAAGTATCATATATATATAATATGTGACAAGTCCATTCATATAATGCCAAGTTACTACAGAAACTACAGTTTGTCTGCTGCTTTGTTTATATCCATGAAATGGCAGATGAGATCCCGTTATACCTAAAAAATAAAAGAAAATACTTTATAAGAATTGTGCCAATTTGTGACAAAATAAAAGTAAAAAGATCACACACGCCCAAATTAATACAATTATGTGTATTGGTAATTAACAATTGAAATATCAGTTTTGTAGTCATTACTAGTGGGTGAGGTCATCCTGGTCCAGGCCTTAAAAAAAAGGGCCCATGTTTTCAGTTATTTCAAAATATATAAACAAGAAAGAGTTGAAACTGGATTTATTCAAAACTTAACTTAGGCTAAAATATGGGTCAGTGTTGGTCAACAGACAGTATTATTATGAGACAAAAATATTATTTTTGGGTCAATCCAAAAGAACTGAACACTGAATACACTGGTACATACAAAACATATCATAATTGTCACCAAAATAAACTAGTAAAACAAATACAATATTATATAAATTCACACATTTAGCAGAGCTCTGTTTACATATTGAGTATTTACACTTTGTATGATAGCACTTATATATGCATCTCAAAAAGTCAAAATCTTGTTCTTGGACCTTACTGATTTCTTAGTTACATACAACAGGAGGGAGGACACACCTGAAAAACCACTTCCTCACCAAGTGCCTTGACTGAGTATTGAACCCCACCCCCCAGTGAAAAGCGGGCACTTTTTCACAAGGCTAAAAGGTCCAAACCGCAAAGCCTGGCAGTAAATCACTTGATTATATCTACTATATACAACACAATAACAACAACAAGACTTGCTCAGTTCTGCTACATAATACATGCACATGTTAATTTCCTAAAATAATATACAATGACTAACATGGTTAACTGCTGACCATTATCTTTCTATACTTATTAACAGTTTATTTAGTATTGTGGCAGACCAGACTCTATATGTGGCCAGGTAGCTCAATGGGTGGAGCGTTCCGCTAGTACATGTATTGGGAAGATCCTAGGTTCCAGTCTTGGTTTGGCTGCTACATTTTTCTCTTTCCTCTTACATCTGGGGGCTAGTCCGACCCTGGGAAGTGGCAGACAAACAGGTTGGAACCTGGTGCATGGTTTCGATTTAATGGAGTTGAATCCCAAAAAGGAAGGTAGGAATGTGGCAAACAGGACTTGATATTTTGCCGGGTAGCTCAGTGGGTAGACGCTACCGCTAGTATTTGGAGGGTACCAGGTTCGAGTCCTGGTTTGGTTGTTGCATTTTTTCCATTTCCTTTTACAGTATTTTAACCCAAGTAACACCCCTCATCCATGGAATATTGGGTGAAAAGTATTCTATGCACAACATAATCATTTTAAGTAACTTTTAATTTCATCCGATAGATTTAACAATGGAATTAAATCATCCCGGACACATTTTAACACCCCAAATGCCTAGAACGTCTCGATATAAGTGAAATATTCTTGACTGGGACGTTAAACACCATTACTCAACTCAACTCCAACTGCCTAGACATGAAATTCATGGCTCCGAACGTTTTTTTATGATATTGATGTTGCCGTTCAACATCAACAGATCAATATCATAAAAAAGCCGTTGGCAGCCATGAATTTCAGGTCTACCCAACTGCCAGGACAAACATTTATTTTGAACACTCCAGCACAGCACATGTTCTAAGTTGAAATGTCTAAATATTATACCGTGTATTCACGTGATGTACAAAACAAAACTATATGCTTTTTAATAAACATATTGAAAATAATATACCTACTATATTCGATCTTTTAACATCTTTTTTTCTGTTGTAAAGTTCTGTGGTCTTCAATGCAAAAATGTGACACGGAATAAAGTTAAAGGTTATAAAAAACAAATTGGACACGTAACGGAATCCCGGAAGTTAACGCCGGATCATTCACGGTTTCATCAAGATTTAACTCTTGATAACATTAGCATTGAATTAAGAAGATCGAAATGAACAATAATATTTTTAAATGTACAAGTTAAAAAGCAATGAACAAAATTTTATTGATATCTTTTAAACTTGCAACACAAATGTGATAAACCGTTTGAGCAGTTGAGTAACTGTTAGCAAAACACTATTATATTACAATTATATGTCGCCGGTTTTGCTAAAATATTGATTATTTACCGTAGATTTTCATTCATCTTGGGCTAAAATGTTAATTTTTAATGTAAATAATCGTTTTTATTACCTATTACACGAAAAGTATCACTTATTTTAAAATTCAACTAAATAAATCCCCCAAAATACTAAATAAAAATAGGGGTAGGGTTGTTACCATAGCGACTGTACAGTAAACGGATCCGGTGACCCATATTTTTTAATATCTTATTTTATAGAATATATGTCAAGCTATATTCATGGTGATTTTGAAACTCTTGGTAATTTGCTTATTCAAAATATTCCATTTTTTGTTCCTACTTTTATCTGAAAATAGTGCTAAATATTACCCTGATAAATCTCTAATACCCACACAGTTATTATTAAATTGTGTATTTGTTTTAGTTTGTTACTGTTCAAATCTCCTTAAATCAAAAGAGTAGATTTATGCCTTTCAACTGTCTTGGAAAATAAATTAATTTTCACCATTTAAGAGTTTAAACACTGCAACATATTGTTCACTCTTAAACTTATGTGGACCACTAAAAATCCTTTAAAAAGGCATAAAACTGTGTAATTTCCGCTACTTTTAAAGCCAGATACAGAAAAAGGGAGTTCGGTGACCTATACTAATTTTTTTATTTTTCAAATCTTCACATTTTGCTCTACAAAATATATAAAATTCACAATGATGGTAATTAAACTTTTTTTCACTCGAGCCTCCTTAAGCATCAATGAATATATTCACATTATTGAAAATAAAAGTCCCAGACATTTGTTATTGCGCTGTGTTATCATATCAATATTATTATAATCTAATTCCCTAAACGTCTAGTGTCATCGATACTTCTGGCAATTAAATACGCCTAATATGTAAATGAAATGGGTTTGAGGTTTTGCTTTCTGTTTCAAAGACATTTTTGCTTTGAACATATATGACCGTGATGGAATGAGACAGATGGATTAACGCCCGGAGAGTGTGTTGACGATTCATCAAAGAAGTTAAAGTGAATTCTTTATAATCACCAATGACAGTAGATAGTGTGAGTTAAGACATGGACTGATAAATAAAGCGTTAATGTAAGTACAGTCTGGTAAGTTCATTGTCACAAGGTTCGATTACTCCAGGGATTTGGAGGTAAGTATACAAGCTCTAAGTTGATTTCATGTTAGCAATAGTTAGTTGATGAAATGGTCTTAAATATTCCTCAAGAGTTTTTAACTTATGTTTAGAAGTTGTAGAAATTAACATTTACATTTATCAGACGGGGTTCTCTTTATGGCTACCAAAACATGGGTAACCTTTTTGAAAGGCATCAACGGGACCCTTAAAGTGTGATTATAAAATGACGAGTTAGAGTGCCTGAAAAAGTGTATTATTGTCTAAATTCGCTGCTACAATGTAGTTAAAATCTTAAATTCCTCAAAAACTAAGGCATAATCCTTCATTGGTGAAAAATGTACTGATCTTTTGGATGTCTTTTCAACATCTTGAAAAAACTTTTGGTCCAACCACTATTGATCCGGGGTTGTATTCCGAGACGGCCGTCTAGTGCTGTAAAATTAACACTATTAAGCGTAATATGAAATTTAAAAAAGAACATTTCACAAAATGATAAATATCTCCACACTTAGTACAATACTGGTGTTGAGTTTAAACAATCTGTATCTTAATACACAGTGCGAGATTAGATTAAGATTAGATTAGTAAGCGTAATCAGCGGTTATAATTCTTAACAATTTTACAAACACTGGGTTCTAAATCGTATACGTACATATTAACAGCTTAAAGTAAATGTTATTAACCATACTGTTACCGCATGCCATGTAACATATACATTTGCTCAGATTTCCTAGTTATTTATAAATATAAATTAGCCGAAGATATCACCAAACTACTAATTTCACTGGACATTACTAATTTCGCCCTAAGTACGTTGCTTATACCTAATCTTATTACATTTTGTATTGATTTTCAGGATTTGGTTTTGTCATAAATATGAAGTTACTATTATTTTTGGCTTTAGCCGTTTGCGTAGATGCTCATGGTAAATTGTGGTTACCTAAAGTATACTATGTAAAATCAAAGAGTCCATATTATCACCAAACTGGATATAAACATGGATTGAAATATTCTTCTTCATTTCCAACGCATTATTATGATGGCATACGAAATAGTGAACATCATGGAGTAATAGGATCATCAGTACCGGATTTTGTACAAGGGGTTTCATCTACAGAAAATTTTGGAAGTTTGGGAGAATCTACGATAGAATCTTTTCCCTCTGAATCAGGCATATTTACACAACATGCGGCAGAACCGTGGGAAACTGCAGCATCTGCGGAAATTACTGGTACAATACCCGGGTTTGAAATTGAACATAGCTCTGAGGGTAGAACCAGTGCGGCAGAAATTGCTGCAGCCAGTGCGGCAGAAAGTGCTGCTGCAAGTGCGGAGGCGAGTGCTGCCAGTGCAGCGGAAAGTGCTGATCTTAGTTTTGTGTCTGAACATCCAATAAGGGGAAACGAAATAGTTGGTTCTGCCTATCCTGCTGGTTATCTTAGTGGAACTGGATCCTATTTGTCACATAACAATCATCATTTCTACCATCATTACGGTCGAACCCATGGCGGCTACCATTATCAACCAGGAGCAAAAAGGAGCTATGTACTGAACCGTTATTATCGAGTGGAACCAAAATTCTATGACTATCATCATGGAAAATTACCTTATAAGGTAAACAGAGAGAGAGAGAAAAAAAAAAGAAAGAGAAGAGAGAGAGAGAGAGAGAGAGAGCTCAATATCATATATCAAATTGCAATCAACAAATGTCACATGTATCTAAATAGATTATATTAAACATGTTTATATTTCAAAAAACAAATATCCCAATCCATGTTCAAATCACAGCACCAACGGAATGTAAAAACAAACAGTTTGAAACGGGCTAATCAACATGTGAACTTCCATCAGGGAAGTGAGACCGGGTGCCCCGGAAGAGTAAGCATCTTGCTTTTAGCTAGCTACATCTGCCACATATGTAATCAAAATTAAGAGTGAAAGGAACATGGAACTATGGAACGTCAAATGTATCCAGGATAATCCTGAACATAGAGACATCATACTTATCAACAATACTGTGATGACGGCCATAAAACTTTTGGAGGGCTTTGATAAAACTAAGCTTGCAATATATATATTGAGGTCAATGCATCGACGTCTCCTCTGAAAATTGTATACAGGTCAAATTCTAAAAGTCATAAGTCTATTGCTTCCTTTTGATTACATGTTGCTTACAAGTGTAATAATGCAGTGAATATTTCTTTTGTTACTTTTAGGTGCAAAAACATTATTAAATCAGCATGAAAAAAAACAAAAGAAGACCTGAAAAACGTAGCCAGACTTGAAGAATAATGCATTTTTAGACGCCCGGTGATGAAGTAAACTTATATCTGCAAATAGTGTCTTCTTTCTTGTTATTTCTCCCTCTTCCCTATAATTATATAATGTAGGTATCGTAGGTAACTAAAGTGACGAAACGTGCTGAAAACAGATATTTTGGTAATACATCGTTCTAAGTTAAGGCGACATATTAATATTTTTAATGTATTTTTCGCACCATACTTTCTATATTAAAAAATGTTAACACAGGACAAGTTGTTTTTGGAAATATCATGCGAAATATTAATATTTTTAATGTATTTTTCGCACCATACTTTCCATATGAAAAATTTTAACACAGGGCAAGTTGTTTTTGGAAATATCATACTTGTTTTACAATACTTTGTGGTGGGAAGGTACACTAAGTTTAGAATTTTATAGGTATAAATAAAAACAAAAAAATTATATATATCTGTCTACATGGAACAATTGGCGGATCTCCGGCCACGCCCACAATGTTCCAACAACGGTCTGACATGCTTGAATTTTATACAAAAGAATGAAAACTCGGCCTAAAGTGTGCCATTTAATTACGTCACTGACACTAGTACGTCATTAGTTGTCGTGACGCTGCTTTGGTACCATGATTCTGGGCAGTCTCGGAACATAAAAGGCATGGTGAGCGATACAACATCAATTAGTGTTATTATAGGGAAACAACATCGACCTGTCCGATCGACCTTTAATTTCAATATTTATCAAGGATCAGTGACTTATGTATAGGTGGTATATGTGTTATATCGTCTATATCAGGAAAACTTGTACAATTTATGTTTCAACTGCTAAACTTCACACTATATATGTATTGGGTGGATCATCGTATAGGAATGTCAAATAGACAGGTCAATGTTTTGTCTATATTACATTAGTCAACATGTTGTCATGCCGGCAGACTATTTAACCTTCACTTAATTTGCATATCTGTCATGTGATATTCAATATACATATACATTGTTAATAACAGTCCGCTTTCTACCGAAATCTCAAATGTGGGATTTGGAATTGGTAGTACTGACTTTAAACAACGTTTTTCTGTTTTTTACCAACATATCTGAACTTACTTTTTTTGAAAAAAAAAACCAGAAAATGGTACATTTAGCCAAAATGCCTGTTTCAGCACACTAATACTGTTTTGTCAGCAAGTTGGGACGAGGTCAAAATTGAAACGGACAGAATTTGTACGATTTGACAAAGTCGCACATAAGTTGGTATTATCTGAACGAGTTGACAAGATAGATATGAATATACGGACCAATTGTAATTTTAATATACTAGTACCCATTTTCTGGAAAGCAACATGAGATGCCATTGGTATCAATTTAAATTTAAAGAGTTTGAGATAAAAAAAAATCGAAATTTGTCATTTATACAAAATTTACAATGCTTATCCGTCGCCTACAATTAACTCTGTTTAGAAAACTTGGTTCATTGATCAATGACTTCGAAGTTCAGTATGGCGTCATGTCCGGGAATAATAGGACATCATGAATCTTTTAAGTCGTAATACAAACGACGGAGCTGGGAACATTTTCTAAGACCTCAAAATGTTATTTCTCAAAATCAGTATTATATTGTTAATGAGTTCTACTGTAGAGTATCATCATATATTTCTCTGACGCGCTACAGTAAAGTTTTACTGTAGACTGTCAAAATGCATGTGTACATCGATGACGCGCTACAGTTAAATTTTACTGTAGACCGTACATCGATGACGCGCTACAGTTAAGTTTTACTGTAGACTGTCAAAATGCATGTGTACATCGATTACGCGCTACAGTTAAATTTTATTGTAGACTGTCAAAATGCATGTGTACATCGATGACGCGCTACAGTAAAGTTTTACTGTAGACTGTCAAAATGCATGTGTACATCGATTACGCGCTACAGTTAAATTTTACTGTAGACCGTACATCGATGACGCGCTACAGTTAAGTTTTACTGTAGACTGTCAAAATGCATGTGTACATCGATGACGCGCTACAGTTAAGTTTTACTGTAGACTGTCAAAATGCATGTGTACATCGATTACGCGCTACAGTTAAATTTTACTGTAGACCGTACATCGATGACGCGCTACAGTTAAGTTTTACTGTAGACTGTCAAAATGCATGTGTACATCGATGACGCGCTACAGTTAAATTTTACTGTAGACTGTCAAAATGCATGTGTACATCGATGACGCGCTACAGTTAAGTTTTACTGTAGACTGTCAAAATGCATGTGTACATCGATGACGCGTTACAGTTAAATTAAACTTAGACTGTCAAAATGCATGTGTACATCGATGACGCGCTACAGTTAAATTAAACTTAGACTGTCAAAATGCATGTGTACATCGATGACGCGTTACAGTTAAATTAAACTTAGACTGTCAAAATGCATGTGTACATCGATGACACGCTACAGTTAAGTTTTACTGTAGACTGTCAAAATGCATGTGTACATCGATGACGCGCTACAGTTAAGTTTTACTGTAGACTGTCAAAATGCATGTGTACATCGATGACGCGCTAGAGTGTCATAGCTGATAACGGCCATCGTATTACAGCAATTTCTAGCTATTCGCAATGAGACAATTTTCTAATTAATCTCAAGAACTGATCCTTCATATGCCTCTTTCTACTTTTGAACTTAATGGCAGTTTGACGAATCTAAAGATTAAGATAACGTGGTAATTGCGCTTGTTGATGACATGCTTTGCTCGCAATAACAAAGATAAATAGAACAGATCAATTAGTTCATTATTAATGGGGCTTCCCAATGTATAACGTGATGTCCCCTTACGTTTGTGCGAAATACTTGTTTCCAAATGAATATAGAACTGCATAACATGACGTTTTCCCGTATAAACGACGATATGTCGGGATTGTATCATGATGATAACCTTTTTCGAAAACGTTCCGCACAAAACGTTAAAAGGTATTTATCACATGACACAGCGGCAAAACCCCATTATACTAGTGCCGAACATGTCAGTACATGCCTATGACAAGGAAAACATATCTCTCACTTGCCGTCGGCCGGGGTCGAACCTTAACCTTTCGACGATTTTCGATGCACAACAAACAAAATTGTAAAATGATGTCCAGTGATGTGGTATAAGTCCGTACCGATCAGCAATCGTAAGTTACAGCGAAAACTTTAATGTAATTGATTTCAATTAACAAGATCTGAAGTTGATATTCGATAATATAAACAGCTTGGATTAACACAGCAACTAAATAAACAAGTCACGCCACTGGTACACACATAGCAAGCCCTGCCTTTATAAGTTTCATATACGACAGTGGTTCAGTATTAGTTTTACCAAAGTTTTCTATTATTTAAATATTCTTATCTATAAGCGTTTGTATACTACTCTCTCTACAGTTGTATTTAAGATATAGTAAATTTATATCTTAAAAACTGACAAATCTCCAACAAAAAGTGAGTTTAAATCAATTAAAACAAAACATAATACACGTACCGCATATTTGCACTATACATGAGTATATATGATCGAAAAAATAATGTAAAGAGCACAATTCGCAATGACCATTTAGATATATATTTGATTTTAAAACATACTTATCCATGTCCGATTTGTGAATTTCGGGACAGTTTTTTTGAAAGAATCTACTAAATGTTGGCACGTTTCTGTCTTGTGTGCATCTGATCAGAAAAGCTACAAGATTTTATTTCAAGTGCACTGTTACACTTGCTAGGTTATGTCCTCCATTCGTTTACTTAGGATTGCACTTAAGCAGAAAACCATTACGAAGAATAAGAACGATATCACTGGTAGTACAGAACCAATAGAAATGTAGAATCCGATGGACGGATCAGCGAAGGAGTGCGATTTTTTTACCAATATCCCCCACTTTATAATAATTTCATGGCCATGATTGCCATTTTAAGGCAGACAGTTTTACAATTTTTGTTGTTTTGTTAAATTTATTTATTCATATTTTTTTTAAATTTCATTTTTTTTTAAAATATTTACAAATCAAAAACAAACATACTAATCCATGTCCGAATCACAATCCAGAAGCAAAGTAAAAACTTTGGAACTGACAAGTTAGACTAGACACGTGAACTGCCACCAGGGAAGTGAGGCAGGGTGCTCCGGAAGGGTAAGCACATCCTGTTTAGCTAGCTACACCCGCCACGTGTGTAATCAAAATTGTGTGAAAAGAACATAGAACTATGAGACGTGAAATATATCCAGGGCAATCCTGGACACAGAGACATCAAACTTATCAACAATACTGTGATTACGGCTATAAAACTTTTTGAGGGACTTGATAAGCCTAGGCTTGCAATATCCCTGAGTCAACAGTGGAGTAGCTGACCAATAATTGATGTGCAAGCCGGGTGCCACAGGTGCGTCCTTTCTAAGGGGTCTGGGGCACCCCCTCCCCCCGAAAATTTTGAGCAAAATGGTGCTATTTCCTGCATCGTAAAACAAATATGTACAGTAGAAAAAGAAATAGAGTTTTTGACCTTTTAATTATTAGACAAAGTTTGTAAATTCTATAAATTCAAAGGCTTCGAAACAGTTTTCGGTAATGTAGACAAGTCAAAATTTTACATAAATTTCCATATTCTGCTTTTTAGTACATGCAACGGTATATATTGCATCGTCTATACTGATGTCAATCTCTCGGTATACATGCAGAAGTGTTATGTACTAGACATACGTTCTGTTGACATTGTGGAGCGCAAGTACGACTTCACACGCTTCATAACTAAAAAGCTTCTTTCCGCTGTAGCTGTAGTTGTCGGTATAGTAAGAAAAATAACGAGAACATTAGTTATACTCGAATATAAGCCTGCACAGTTGATGGTATCAATGAGTTTTCGGGGCCTTTGATCGCATCCATCATGCT
Organism: Anadara kagoshimensis; assembly: GCA_021292105.1. Lineage (NCBI taxonomy): Eukaryota > Metazoa > Mollusca > Bivalvia > Arcoida > Arcidae > Anadara > Anadara kagoshimensis. The sequence continues at coordinate 17,338,938 of CM037857.1, forward strand.
CCATCTGGTTTTCCAACGACAAAGGTGTTAAAATTCGTATTTAAGTCTGCGCTAAATTCATTAAAATGACCTGTAAGTTACACATTTTAAACTCATTTTTTAAAAAAGTTTTCTAACAAAAGTAGTTTCATTAGGTTAAATATTTTAAGATACATGAATAGACACTTTCTTGGTAAATTCATGTGCAAGCCCGGGCTTCCTAGGCGTATAGGCAGCTACGCCACTGTCTTTAAAGTAAGTCATGCTTGTGTTACAATTGTCCCTCTTCTTAACATCAAAATGTCACATACACACTGTGATGTTATATGATTTTAAAGGTGAATTTTTCGCAAAAACGAATTAGCACCTGTCGCTCTTTTACTTTAGGTATGTACATGTATATGTACTGTGTACACGCACGCAAATCCATTCTTCAACATTTAGAGAAAAACAATAATATATATATATATATATATATATATATATATATATATATATATATATATATATATCTTAATTCCATGTATCACTTTTGAAGACAGGGTCGTAGCTGGGTCCGAGATATCATGTAGGCACAGACGCATGATCCGCAAAGCGCCGATGGATCCTCCCCCGGAAATTTTGAAATATTAAAAAAAAACCACACGCAATTCGGAGTGTTTCAATGTCTATATTACACATTGTATGCTGTAAAAACTTTATACTGAAATTGTTAAATGAATGTCAAATGACATTTTTGTAGCAGGATGTTTCTCCGATTTGTGTTTTTGAAACGTGTTATAGTGCCTCGCCATAGTATATGGTAAATGCGGTTGCTCAGTTGGTTTAGTGCTCGCTTCGTATGTGTAAGGTCTGGGTTCAAATACCGACCTGGCAGACCAAATGCACAAGATACAAAAGGATCATTCGGGAATGCATAGAATAACTTTGAGGCGGTGGCGGCACTTTTCTAAGATGGTCGTCTGAAAAATAGACCCAAAAATCCGTCGAAATCGCCTTGAAGTGTGAAGAAAATCACTATTTTAAGGGTAAAACTTACTTAATTTCAGCAAATAAATCTAAACAGCGTCTCTTGACTATCAAATCTACAGGTGATGTATATTGAGGAAGTATTTATGGGTCAAATGAACCGGAAAGGGGACCGACCCATGATTACATATCCGACATTTTAAAATACTTACAGTACGTTTTTCAGTGCACCAGAAATTTATTGGAGGAATTATATATCAAAATAAACACGGAAAAAAGTTCTTTCCCTTCATATTAAAACGTCTTTGGTGCAGGAGCAAATGATTGAAAGAGTAACATTTTCAAAATAATAATAATAATAATACTAATAAAATTAATAATAATTTTTCATTTAATGTTAAGAGCACAATTCGCAATGAACATTTGGATATATTTGATTTTAAAACATACTTATCCATGTCCGAATTGTGAATTTCGGGACAGTTTGCTTCAAAGAATCCACTAAATGTTGGCACGTTCCTGTCTTGTGTGCAGCTGATCAGAAAAGCTACAAGATTTTATTACAAGTACACTGTTACACTTGCTAGGTAAGGTCCTCCATTCGTTTACTTAGGATTGCACTTAAGCAGAAAACCATTACGAAGAATAAGAACGATATCACTGGTAGTACAGAACCAAGAGAAATGTAGAATCCGATGGACGGATCAGCAAAGGAGTGTGATTTTTTTACCAATATCCCCACTTTATAATAATTTCATGGTCATGATTACCATTTTAATGCAGACAGTTTTACAATATTTGTTGTTTTTTAAATTTAATTATTCATATTTTTCAAATTTCATTTTTTTAAAAATATTTACAAATCAAAAACAAACATACTAATCCATGTCCGAATCACAATCCAGAAGCAAAGTAAAAACTTTGGAACTGACAAGTTAGGCTAGACACGTGAACTTCCACCAGGGAAGTGAGGCCGGGTGCTCCGGACGGGAAAGCACATCCTGTTTAGCTAGCTACACCCGCCACGTGTGTAATTAAAATTGTGTGAAAGGAACATGGAACTATGAGACTATAAGATTCAATCAAACATGGCCATTTCAATATGTGGAATTGTATGAGCAGAATTGGTTGATTCATCCATATTACATATTTCTGTCATATACGATTCAATCAAATATATCCAGGGCAATCCTGGACACAGAGACATCAAACTTATCAACAATTCTGTGATTACGGCCATAAAACTTTTTGAGGGACTTGATAAGCCTAGGCTTGCAATATCCCTGAGTCAACAGTGGAGTAGCTGACCAATAATTGATGTGCAAGCCTGGTGCCACAGGTGCGTCCTTTCTAAGGGGTACGGGGGACACCCCCTCCCCCGAAAATTTTGAAAATTTTGAGCAAAATGGTGCTATTTCCTGCATCGTAAAACAAATATGTACAGTAGAAAAAGAAATAGAGTTTTTGACCTTTTAATTATTAGACAAAGTTTGTAAATTCTATAAATTCAAAGGCTTCGAAACAGTTTTCGGTAATGTAGACAAGTCAAAATTTTACATAAATTTCCATATTCTGCTTTTTAGTACATGCAACGGTATATATTGCATCGTCTATACTGATGCCAATCTCTCGGTATACATGCAGAAGTGTTATACTGGACATACGTTCTGTTGACATTGTGGAGCGCAAGTACGACTTCACACGCTTCATAACTAAAAAGCTTCTTTCCGCTGTAGCTGTAGTTGTCGGTATAGTAAGAAAAATAACGAGAACATTAGTTATACTCGAATATAAGCCTACACAGTTGATGGTATCAATGAGTTTTCGGGGCCTTTGATCGCATCCATCATGCTCCATCTGGTTTTCCAACGACAAAGGTGTTAAAATTCGTATTTAAGTCTGCGCTAAATTCATTAAAATGACCTGTAAGTTACACATTTTAAACTCATTTTTTAAAAAAGTTTTCTAACAAAGTAGTTTCATTAGGTTAAATATTTTAAAATACATGAATAGACACTTTCTTGGTAAATTTATGTGCAAGCCCGGGCTTCCTAGGCGTATAGGCAGCTACGCCACTGTCTTTAAAGTAAGTCATGCTTGTGTTACAATGTCCCTCTTCTTAACATCACAATGTCACATACATACTGTGATGTTATATGATTTTAAAGGTGAATTTTTCGCAAAAACGAATAAGCACCCGTCGCTCTTTTACTTTAGGTATGTACATGTATATATACTGTGTACACGCACGCAAATCCATTCTTCAACATTTAGAGAAAAACAATAACATATATATATATATATATATCTTAATTCCATGTATCACTTTTGAAGACAGGGTCGTAGCTGGGTCCGAGATATCATGTAGGCACAGACGCATGATCCGCAAAGCGCCGATGGGTCCTCCCCCGGACATTTTGAAATATTTTAAAAAAACACACGCAATTCGGAGTGTTTCAATGTCTATATTACACATTGTATGCTGTAAAAACTTTATACTGAAATTGTTAAATGAATGTCAAATGACATTTTTGTAGCAGGATGTTTCTCCGATTTGTGTTTTTGAAACGGCGTGTTATAGTGCCTCGCCATAGTATATGGTAAATGCGGTTGCTCAGTTGGTTTAGTGCTCGCTTTGTATGTGTAAGGTCTGGGTTCAAATACCGACCTGGCAGACCAAATGTACAAGATACAAAAGGATCATTCGGGAATGCATAGAATAACTTTGAGGCGGTGGCGGCACTTTTCTAAGATGGCCGTCTGAAAAATAGACCCAAAAATTCGTCGAAATCGCCTTGAAGTGTGAAGAAAATCACTATTTTAAGGGTAAAACTTACTTAATTTCAGCAAATAAATCCAAACAGCGTCTCTTGACTATCAAATCTACAGGTGATGTATATTGAGGAAGTATTTATGGGTCAAATGAACCGGAAAGGGGACCGACCCATGATTACATATCCGACATTTTAAAATACTTACAGTACGTTTTTCAGTGCACCAGAAATTTATTGGAGGAATTATATATCACAATAAACACGGAAAAAAGTTCTTTCCATTCATATTAAAACGTCTTTGGTGCAGGAGCAAATGATTGAAAGAGTAACATTTTCAAAAAATTAATAATACTAATAAAATTAATAATAATTTTCCATTTTAGGCAAGTGGTACCCAACATTCAATTAATATGGTTAATTTGCTACTGAATTTGATAAAATCCACCATAAAAGCATGAAATATCAATAAAATACAGTGCTTACGGCAGTAGCGGATCATTAGTGCATTATTCACTGCTCTCCGAGAAAAACATCGCTGCCGATTGTATTTTTTTGGTACTATCAATTGACATTTCTCCACTCTTTCAATTTATCATTAGATGATAAAAATCGTTCAACGATAAGTCTGGGCAATCCACGCGTTTTGTATCCTATGTTTTTACGTCAGTAACGAATCAATTTGTGAGTAGCGGATCGCGCCACCTTGTGTCAAGAAAACGATAGGGGATCAACTCCAAACATGATTAGTTTGACTTTACATCATTCATTCAACTGCAAAAAATACAAATCCTGAAACAATATTAAAGAGTTTTAATCATTATATCAATACATGTCATGATTAAAATAAGTAACAAAAAAAAAAAAAAAAAAAAAAAAAAAAAAAAAACCAAACAAATCATCGCAATGTCCCTGATAAATTAAGTCAATCAGCATTGTCTTGAATACTGAATTATAAAAGCAGTAAATGGCGAAGGAAATAAAATAAAATAATTGTACCTTATAAGTTATAAATATTATGACATACTCTTGTCCATGAAGATTTTATTTTGACAAGAACAGTAATTGCATACAATGATACTTATTGGTATTGTACACTGTACATCATAGGTCCAAAATTGTTACCAGACAAAAATATAGAACGGAATAAAACTTTAATTGTCTTACACACAAAATATAGGGTTGGATATTAATATATTTATTCAATATATTCTAATCTCATACAGATTATCCTTCAAGCATGACAATTATGGCTTCTTTAAAATGCCCATTGATCTGGTCTTATCACATGATAAATTTGATAGTGGCATGGCATGACAATGCCCCCATCTTTCTCATGGGGTACTGGCCATGGAGGGAAGCTAGGCACTGGTTCTCCAATAGCCTCTGCATAACTGAACCCACCAGAATCTATTATTTTTCTGAAAGCACCAGACAGCCCCATGGGTACATGCAATATTTGTCTTAGCCTTTCGAGAAGTCCCCTGTAGACAGAAGCTGATCCGTTATTGCCGTAATTGCACCCTGCATAAGCTGGTTTATTTTTTATTGTCATGAACTGTAAAGCTCAATAAAGGTTTATGTCATGAAAGAATACATGTTAAGGGTCATCTAAGTAGGGAAATTCAAGTGAAAATCATTTCGTTGAAAAGCGTGAAATAGGAGTATAATTATGAAATTACCTACACAAGTGTGGAGATTTTTAAATAAAAATACAGAAGGAATTGATAATTTAAGAAATTTTGAAATATTTGTTGCATGTTTTTATAAAAATTGAACAAAAATACACGTGTTGGGGAAAATAGCTTACACCTTGTATAACGAATTAATTTTAAAAAATGAAAAGACATTAAGATAGTCAACGTCATAGAGCAATGCAAAGGGACCAGAGTTTGTTAAAGAAATACGAGGTTTTCGAAAACTCGACAATTTACGGTTGAGGTTATCTACGATTTATTTTCCTTTTAAAAATGCGTGTACCAGGCGTAATATTTATATTCTAAGGCCACTACTAATCCAAAATACAACAAGTCACTAAAAGTGTACGGTCACACAATACTGTTCTATTTAAATTGAGGTAAATATTGTTTGGTTCCAACAATGTTGAACTATATAAAGCCGAATATGCCTCAGCAATAATCAAGTAATATTCAAACTTGGCTTTTATTATCTTCCCTTGGATCGTTGGTAGCCTTAGAATATGAATTATCACGCCTGGTACACGCATTTTTAAAAGGAAAACAAAACATAAAAAACCTCAACCGTAAATTGTCGAGTTTTCAAAAACCTCTTATTTCTTTAACAAACTCTACCCCCTTTGCACTGCTCTATGACGTTGACTATCTTAATATCTTTTCATTTTTTTAAATCAATTCGTTATACAAGGTGTAAGCTATTTTCCCCAACACGTGTATTTTTGCACAATTTTCTTTAAAAAATGCAACAAATATTTTAAAATTTCTTAAATTATCAATTCCTACTTTATTTTTATTTATAAATCTTCACACTTTTGTAGGTAATTTCATAATTATAACCCTCTTTCACGCTTTTCAACCAAATGGTTTTCACTTAAATTTTCCTACTTAAATGACCCTTACAGTTAACGAGTGAAAAGAGCTATTGTAATCATTTCAAATTACCTTTGAAAGTATTGAACACGTTGGTCAAATCGAAAATTAGGTTTTGGAAATCACATCCATGTCGCTAAGACGCTTGCGACATTTGCATTAAAAAGCCGAGAATTTAAAAAATAGGACGTTTATCAACACAAATGAAACGTAGAATTAAGTAAAAATACCAGCTTTACAGAAATATATTCGAGTTTTATTGGTCTCTCGTAATGATATGGAAAAAATTAACTTTATTCTAAAAAATGATCCGCTACTGCCGTAAACACTGTACCACATTTTCTAGTAAAAACAATCGGTAAGATAAATATTTCATTATATCTTCGCCTCCGAAGTGTATGCCGTTTTTAGCCATTTTTCATCCCTTCTGCGTAGGCCGGGTTGGCGTTTCCCCTGGAATGTATATGCATGAACTTTCTTGAAAGACCGAGTGAGTCTAGCTGTTGGAACACAACTCAATCGATTTGTATCCATGCTTTTTATGCACAAATATATCTTCACAAAATGCGTTTCGTAAATAATCCACTGAATTTGTCCGAAATGTTGAAAACGTAAACGCAGGCCTAGTTCTAACTTTGTTTGTCATAAAGCCGACGTCAAAAGTTACGACATGACATCATTTTGTAGTACTAACCGGGTGCTAGGGGGCATTAACTCCGTAGCAAATCAATATTATTACCATTTCATATCAATTTAATTAACCATATTTGCAATAACTTAAGAACTGTCTTGCTCTCAGTTAAAATTACTTTTCATAAAATTTTCATTTGCTCTTAAACTGTACCACGAAAACTGGTGAAATATGGTTAACTCTGCATAATTACATATTTCGTAAATTACTAATTTTTTCGCTGTAGGCCTTTATTTTGAATTAAAGTTAAAACTATTTAAAACGAGTGTTCTAAAGCGCTTCCTTGTACACAGTGTCTGTTATTGTAGGTTCGAATCCAATACGGGCAGATCTTGCATGGTGTAATGTTTGTCGGTTATCTTGCAGAGCGTCAGTAGTTTTTTCTATTTCCTTCACAATCCCGGCAGATATATATATATATATATATATATATATATATATATATATATATATATATATATATAGAGAGAGAGAGAGAGAGAGAGAGAGAGAGAGAGAGAGAGAGAGAGACGTAATTATCATTACTCCACTAGTTTTAGAACATTAGTTACCGAGTCCAATGGCCGATTATAAAGAAATATAAGAAATATATAGAGAACTTCGTCACAGTCAAAATAACAGCCTTCTTATTATGTTCAAGTGAATTGGATAGCATTTTGAGTTTGCAAGAAAACTTCAACTATATGCACATTAGGTCATCACTAGTAAGTTAACCACGTGTGACGTCAAACACCTTCGACTATAGCTGGCTAAGTCTAGATATAAGTAAAGTATTCTTAACTGGGACGTAAGACACCATTACTCAACTCTCTCTCTGTGTTCCAGAGTTGTGCACGCAATATGGTAAATGATCGAGATCGACGAAGTCCCGAAGCTCGCTTAATCAAGTTAATCTCTTAATATAATATTCCAGTTTGTGTATTTATATTTTCTAGATGTTTTGTATACTATAGACTGAACAGATAATATTATAGTGAATGGTATCATAGTTGTTCTATGCCAGCGTTAAACTTGTACTTACATCTAGACCAGACCTCATTGAAATCAAATAAAATACTTTGTGAAAGGTGTTTTATAAAACTAGTATACTGCACTTTAGCTATATATTAATCAATTATATATTTAGTTATTAAACAAATTAAAACAGTTTAAAACCATCTATTTATTAAATTACAGAGAAACTTCAGGTCATTTATGTAATTTCTTTTTTTACAAACCTTGTAGCTACGTTACAAGAGTAAAATATAAAAGAGAACGCCTTTTTGTTAGCTATAATAAAATAAATACAGACAATTCTGTCTATAAAGGCCACCCAAGGGAACCAGTAAAAATTGCCTTTATTGCAATTGGAAGGTGACCCTTATATACAGGTTCAAATAACATGAATAAAGAGCGATTGTGATACAATTTAAAACGACTTTATTGACAGATGGCCCCTATATACCAATGACCTTTAAGGCAGGTTTGACTGCAGTCAGTTTGATTTAGGAAAATATGGATGACTGCCTCCATATTTCCCTTACCAAAGGGCACTATTTGTATTATTATGATTCCTCACCACCGAAGATAGGGAATCATATTGTGTTTTGTTCTGTTTCTTCTTATTATGATTCCTCACCACCGAAGGTAGGGAATCATATTGTGTTTTGTTCTGTTTCTTCTTATTATGCTTCCCCACTATTATATAGTGCACGCGCGTAGCTAGGTGAAAATGTTGTGGATTCAAAATAGAATAAAATTTCCCACCAACGACTTGGCTTGGGGAATCGGGAGGGGGGCTACCCCCTTAAAAATAATTTGAAATATTGATGTCAAATGGTGCAATCTGATGCCATTTTTTGAATATTTGCTGAATCTAAAGGAATGTTTACTGAATTTGCGCGCGAATGTGAGTTTTTCTGTAATATTCGAACGGTTGCAATAACAAGTAATCAAATAAAAAACAAACTACACGTAATCCATATCTAAATCCCAATCCCAAAGCAAATTAACTCTTTGAAACTGGCAAAATTAGGGAAGTGTGACTGGTCAGTAGTATACAGATTGTTTGTTGGAAAAATATATTACCAAATACAACAAATATGTATTCTATCAAAAACCTCTAACATTTTGTTGGTGTCTGTGGTATATTTTGTTTGCCGATTGTATGGTGTTTTACAAAATAACCAGAATCCCACAGTTTCAACACCAGATGACCGTTTTGTAAAAGAATGGCAAGTGAAAAATAAGCAAATGACACAGAAAAAAAACTGAAAACAATCCATTCACTGGAGGTAAATTATACTTGTGGGACGAATTATGTTACGTATTTGTACATGTATTAATATCATCGCCATGTCGTCTCTGTGAAGGAATGCTTCGAGCAGATATTATACTAAAAGTATTTTTTAACAAAAATTATGTGGACGCTATGGCGTAGTGGCGTATAGGGAGTTATGCGCCTGGTCAACAATTTATTTGCAAGCAGCCTAGCTACTTCGTTGTACAAAGTTTCCGTAGTGGGAACAAGCTCTACCATAGCGTATTAATTGGGAAACAAATACATCATAAGCAGAAGCATGTATATTGCTGCATGAAAAAGGAAAGTAATTAATGGACTTGTATTCTATGATCATCATATATACTGTTAAAAAGCTAGGATTTACGTTTTGCTCCGTCAGTCAAAGGTTGTCAGTCATATATTACAGGTCGTAGATTTATGCAATGCCAGATATCTACAATTCTGATGGTATAATGTTATTTGGACTTTCTGCTGCATCCGTAATATCAAGTTGTTTTTAATTGTGCATTAAATGAATTGCGTGTACTATTTGCTACACCTGGGGTTATTGCCGATCAACTAATCAAACACAGTCGTAGTTCTACTTTATAGTCTATAAGATATTTTCTGTAATATTTAGCTGGAGAACACGTAATTGGCAATTAATATTGAAAACAAGACAAATATATACATATAGTACATGGAGAGTATTGGGGGAAAACTGCTTGTTATTGTGGCTGGTTTGTATAATTTCGTCTCTTTATTTAAACGCCATGAATCAGATTAAAAGGCGAGATAGCACAAAGCGGCAATGATAGCATATTAGTCAATCACATACCAATCCATGCCCAAACTATAATCGAAAAGCAAAGTAAAATGTTTGAAGCTGACCAATTACGTTAAACACGTGAACTTCCACTAGGGACGTAAGACCGGGTGCTCCGGGAAGGTAAGCGGATTCGTTTTAGCTAGCTACATTAAAAGATTATATATAATTGAGGGAAAATGATTTAGAACACAGTAGGAATTAACCTACATCGTAATTATTTCACGAAGTATGTAGATTTTGTACAAAACACGTTCTTAATTTAAAGTTTTAATTATAAAAGACGGAACACTCAATGAAGAACAAAGTTGGTTAAACAGAATTTCATGATATTACATCAAATGCATTAAAAGGTCATTATGAATCTGTCATTCTATGACATTACGTATCACATAATTTACATTCATTGACTGGAACAGATTGAGATTGATGGAATACGCATTTTTAATAATCATTAAGCTTGAACAATCAATCAACCTCTACGTTTTACTAAGTAATACACAGATCATTGTTCGTATGCTGATCATATCGCCTTGTAGGATTGATTGATTACATGAAGTTTTACGTAGTTTACCAGTCAAGAATATTTTACTTATATCAATACGTCGCTACCTATAGGTAAAGTGGCAGAATTTTCAACCTCTGCAGTACGCTCAACGCTTTACCATGCCACACCTTCCATGAGAAGGAGCATTGGTTTTAAGGTATCATTCTGAAGGACCCCGTGACTAAAATATCTAAATGCCAAGTGCTTGGGTAAAGAACACCAACTTCCAATTTTCAAGTCTTTGTCAGACACGGCCTTCCACAGACACATACAGAGCGAGCATTCTAACCCCCCATCCCCCAAGCTACCGTAGTGGTCGCCTTATAGAATATATTATTAATTTTCCATCAATATGAATGTGTAATTACCCGTTATATTGATCCCAATAATGCTTTATTTTATTGTAAAACAAATTTTACTGGTTTATTATAATTCAAAGTTATTCTTAAAACACAAACATACTAATCCATGTCCAATTACAATCCCAAAACAGCGTAAAAACATTTACAATAATAACAATACCCTTTATATCTACTTTAGCAGGTTATAAAGTTCTATAAACCAAAAACAAACATATCAATTCATGTCGAAACAAAACCAAAACTTTAAAACTGACACGTGAACTTCCTCTAAAAAATAAGGCGGGTGCTCCAGAAAGTTAAGCATCTCCTTTCTCGCTAGCTACACAAGTCACGTGTGTTATAAATTTAAGTAAAAGGAACAAGGATCTATGGGACGTCAAATATATCCAGGATAATCTTTCGTACAGAGGAATTATATTTATTAACAAGTATGTGATTGCGGCCATAAAATTTTTTGTGAGCCCTGATCAGCCAAAGCTTACAATTACCCTGAAACCTTTCTTTAATTCCTCACCTGGTTTTCTGTATTGAAAATTCATATTATTGACTGGTTAGTCGCTTAAAGTCACCTTGAGTGCGCAAGGAGAACTACCATATAAACACACAGTTGTTATAGATCAGTTTTTAGATTTATGAACTTTTTCCTGTCGCGAACAGTTGCAAAATTACTGATGTGACTTCAAAATTACAACGAACTAACCAAATCCCTAACGGGTTTGTTAATGATGTACATGTTTATCTTCATAAGCACATTAACCTCACTACCAAAAAACCGTTTTATCATTACATCAAGTGTGTGTCTAGATAGAAAGTAGCATTATAATCGGTGGTGTCAATATTTGTTAGTGGATATGTTTTGAATGGCATGACAGAAATGATAAGCTCTACACCACTCCTGCTTATGTTTATGTATAACGTAGGTTTAGCTACAAAATCTTCTAATCAGTGTTTAATCAATTTTATTCCAAAAAACTGTAATTTAGTTATTTCTCGACCGATTTTAAAGACGTTATCTTTTTTATAAAAAAGTTTTTGTTAAAATTATTTAAGATAGAACCATGTCAAAATGAGAAAAATCTGCAAATAAATCTACTTCTAGCAAAGAAAAGCGGTATTGGGGTAAGACTGTATTGTTCTTCTACGTCATTTTAATTAAGTTTTCGTCTGACAATGACAAAACTGTATCTTTTACGTACATGTGGTCAAAGTCGAATAATGGTGTTTAGCGTCAAAATAAAAAAATATTTCACTTATATCGAGATGTTGCAAGCTATAGACGAAGGTGGAGAAATTTCCCCTGTACGTTGATGGCATTTATAGGGTTCTTTATTGTGCCAAGCCGTTCCCATACGAAAGAACCGTAACCGAAAGAATAGCCACTAACCACTTTGGTGTTAGGTCTTGGGTCAGATCTGGACGGGACTCGAACCCTCAACTCCCACTTACGGAGAGCACTCTACCAACTGAGTTACTCCGGTGGTCATGTGGAGGTATCAATTTCCATTTCAGGTCTGTGTCATATTATAATTTTTTTAATTTTATGAATCAAATATTCAAAAACTTATAATATGACATCTCCATTTACAGAGATACATATTGCCTGATAAATTATATCTCTCATATTTTAGTGGACATACTCTATTACATTCCAATCGTTAAACGAGTGAAAGATCTGTAAAGGGCGAATGCTTTATTAAAGCATTAACAAATGAAGATAGAACAACCGTCGGATTGGGATGGATGACGAAGAATTTAATGGATACGGTTTGATAAAGTGTATGTCATAAAAACCGCTAAACCATCTAATGAAGCGGAATGATCTATCTAACAATAGTCAGTCAATCTTCCCTGCTCTGTTTGTACACACCACAAAGGAAATTAATCATATTTATTATGGTTATTATTAAGTTGTTTATTTTTGACATCATTAAAGTAAGGTTTACCAGTCTGTATCGGTCGCCGATGTTAAGGGTTGTGTAGAACATTAAGGTAAGAGGTTTGGTGTTGGGCACAAAACTAACCTTCTCTACAGCTGATGTTTATTGCAAAAAATAGGACTGATGTATAACACAATGCTTAGCGTGTAACATGTCGATATAAAGTTGTGTTTTAGGTCATGTGTGTACAAATGAAGGCGCCTCTTTAATGAATTGTTTGATTATCTGATCTCTGCGTCTGCCTTATCGATAACTTCAGGTAATTAACATTAGCCGATTCAATTAAGTAGGTACATTATTTAAATTTAAATCCATGCATATTTGTTTATGTCAATTTTATTTGAATGTTAAAAAACCCAGAAAAGTGACAAGATTATTTTTCAATAGAATGTTTAAATAACCATGTGATTTTGTTATATTTTGCGTCTAAAAATTAAAAGGAATTTTTATATAACAACGGAATAAATAAACAAAGAAATAAATAAAGAAATAGGCTTTGATCCTCAAATGATTTTAATACATGTACATGTGTACAGATAAGAAACATTTAGGAAGTGTCTTCATTTTAATCTGCAAGTTTTCAATTAGTTTGGGGCCCATTTCAGAGAAAAAAATAAGTATCCAACATTGAAAAACGGTACATTATGTTAGAGTGATATAATCTGAGATTCAAAACTGTTGATGCACATTTGGGAACTAGCAAAGCATCTAAATTCATATTTTTAAGGGAAAAGGATTGTTTTTTGAAATTATTTTTGAGAAAGTGTTCAAGAATAGTTTGAATGTTTTGTCTATTCTTAATGGCATTTTATTATCATTTACATACCTCGAGTGCTTCAAACACGAAATGTTTATGAAGTTCTACTTGAATATTGGCATGAAATAAACACAATTTAAGTACATTCTCATTTTTGTATTGTCAGAAATATACTATTGTCTAAATTTGCATCTAGTTAAAAATGAAGTATACTCCCTCTTGCAACGTATTTCCTGAAATAAATTTTGTTAAATATTAAAAAAGGTTTAGTTTCATAATTTTTATCTAGGCACTAATTATGAGGAATTGTATTCCGAAACTGCCGCCTGGTGCTGTAAAATTAACGCTTGTACAATGTGTAATTACTTTCACAGCCAATCAACGTAATAAATAGCACAACAATCTCAACCAAATGTGTTTTGTTTTTAGTAATTCGCACAATAATTATTATTTCATGAAACTGTTTTATCTTTATTAATAATTAAATGTAAACATGTGCCCCTATCCATTACAGCTATAAGTAATATATCGTATCACTTCTTGCATTTCGGAAATACATGTATTACGATTATTACAGTAGTGTGGTTTTGATTAGTTTGACAAAGTTTTCGATGAAAATGCTTAACGTACCACAATTAACTAGCAAACAGAAAGTACCGTGACTTTTTTCTGCACAGTAAAAAGAAGTATTATAGAACAATAACAAATACTTCACCACATAATTCAGTTGGTTTAAAGTCTAAACCGCTTGTCTTAGAATCTCTAATGTCAGAGTACAATATTTAATCCAAAGTGTAATCCGTGTTGTTTGTTTACCTGGATTCTGAAATAGAGGAAACTAGTCATGTGCGGCAACATTTTTTTTTACCGAACCTTTTACAATGAAATTCGTATCATAAACAATAGGAATAAATCCTTAAAGCCAAATATGTGTTATATATCGCCAATACCAAGTGTATTCATATAATGGATATTTTTCTTAGATATCTCTTTAAAAATACATGTCAACTACAAAAAAGACAAATTAGAAAGATTCCAAGTATTACTAAGTTACTGTGTTTATAAACTTTAGTATTTAAGAAGTAGCACACGAAATTACTCAATATATTTTTACTTGTTAAATCTGGAGAGAAGACTCTCGCCAAATCATTCAACTCAACATACATATATATATATATGACGTTCTGTCTCTTAACAATCCTAAATTTGGAGACTATGTGAATGTCATCGGTCTTAGTGAGCTTGAAATAAAAGACACGACTGATTCCTCAAGTTCTGCTTCATATTTAGACTTATACCTGACCTATGACGCACACGAAAGGCTACATTTGAAACTTTATGACAAACGTGATGACTTTAATTTTTCTATTGTCAACTTTTTTATGCAGCAATATACCTGCTTCTCCTGCTTATGATGTATTTGTTTCCCAATTAATACGCTATGGTAGAGCTTGTTCCCACTACGGGGACTTTGTACAACGAAGTAGGCTGCTTGCAAATAAATTGTTGACTCGGGGATATTGCAATCATTGGCTTATCAAGGCCCTCAAAACGTTTTATGGCCGTTATCACAATATTGTTGATAAGTTTGATGTCTTTGTGTCCAGGATTGCCTTGGATATTTTTGACGTCTCATCGTTTCATTTTCCTGTCACACAATTTTGATTACACACGTGGCGGGTGTAGCTAGCTAAACAGGAGGTGCTTACCCTTCCGGAGCACCCGGCCTCACTTCCCTGGTGGAAGTTCACGTGTCTAACCTACTTGTCAGTTCCAAAGTTTTTACTTTGCTTCTGGATTGTGATTCGGACATGGATTAGTATGTTTGTTTTTGATTACCCCTGAACAACTGGTGTTAATCAAATTCATAGATACTATTTAAGGACGACTAAGTGTTGATTGCATTGTCAGTAACTGAATATCAAACCATACTGACATGTTAAGAAACATGGTTTTTTATTGTTTTATTTATTTGTTTTTATTTTTTGTTGCATTCTTTATTTGATTCCAAATGTTGATGAAAGCTATTCATATAAGCCTCAAAAGTCAATATGATATCATCATCGAAAATAGGTATATTAGTTATAATGTATAAATGATATAAAAATATTTAATATTAACACCATTAACTGTTCAAGTCATCATTAACTCACTCGTGAAATCATTGCTGCCCGCGCATGTTTGAATAGGATGTAAGAGGTTCTCTTAATATCTTTATTTTTTTTACCTAACACGAATGGGATATACCATATTCCGTGTAACAAATAAAGCATGATAATTATTTTTGCATTCAGTTATGCACCTTTTTTTAAAAGTAATAAGAAGAGTGGATATATTTTACGCTCTTCTTCATTTATACACATTGGACATAAAACTTGTTGATATGAGTGTCATGATGTTTGTAAGATTGCAGACAAACCCTTTGTTGTCATTTGTATCATAATATTTACTACGTCATATTTTCAGCAGATTTAACAGAGAAAGACTTTTCAGAATGAGGGTTGCAGTATTGTTATTGTCTTTAGTGACGTGTATTTCTGGACATAACTGGTATAGGGGACCGTATCATTTTGTAATTGATGTTCACCGACCAAGACCATTCGTTTCCGGCCAATCCACTGGACAACGTAAATTGATTTTTACTTATGTTCTTTTTCATCATTTCATATCGTAAATATCAATGTGACTTGCCGCTGTACAACATAATTGATACCCGTTAAAGATTTTTTAGAACGTTTTAAAAAACGTTTTAATCGCCAATTCCTGGAATATTGTCGGTTAACTGATTCCATATGCTATGCAAATAACCGTTCCGCATGATTCACTTGGTACATCGACGAAATCCATTGTTGTACGATTTGAAAAAAGCAAAAGACAAACGCCCTTCACTAAATTTAGCTCAAGCCATTAACTTTAATATGAAAACAAATCTAATTCAGAAACGTATTCTTCCAGTTTTTATTTGAGAAGTGTTTCTACTCGGTCATTGTTAAATTTTTAATTCGCAAGCAAGTAACTTTTATTGACTTACATAACCCTACCAAATGTTGACGTGCATATTTTGGCCTTCGTACTCACATATAAGGTATTCATTTTGGATGGACTGAAATCCTACCAGACTGTCTATGAGAAATGTTGTTTCATTAACTCTTCTTTTTTTCTTTTATAGTTGGTACATTTGGTTCAATCGCAGGTAAGATATAAATAGTAACTAAGTATTGGTAAACAACTTTAACCTGTCCGCTTGACCTTTAATTTAAATATTTATCACGAACCAAGTTTATCTATGTTTCGGGAACACGGGTGTTTATTTTGTATACATCATGAAATATACTCACATTATAGAGTAAACCTGTGCACTGTGTATGTTTTAATTTGGAACTTAACACTTCCCATTTATTGGGTGGATCTTCCTATATGAATATTTCTAATAAAAGGTCAAGCGGACATGTCACTGTTGTTTGTCTATATATAGGGGATCTTGCATGAGTGTTCATGTAATATTGAATTTATTCAACGAGTTTAATAAATTCAATATTGCATAAACACGAATGCAAGATTTTATTTATTATATAACCCCATAAAAACGGATTTTTCGTAGATTTAAAACGTGTCTTCTCATTATCAGAAAACAGCTGATTGACCGAAACACAACAATTTCACGTAAATGTGTACATGCGCCAGAAGTAATACTGCTGAAATATTAAAAGTAAACATCAGTCTGTCCGCAGGATACAAAAACCAAACAAACATTTTCAATTTACATATGTACAATGTATCTTCGTTTCAGAAGAAATGTACAAAAGTATCAGCTTAAATTAGAAGCAACAAACAGTGTCAAATGAAACAAACAACTGTGAACTAGGTCAATTGTGTGACGTCACTGAAATGACTTTTATGCTTTTTTGACGTCACGCTCATTCAATACGATTTTTATTGTATGACCGTATTACATGGATTATTGAGTAGATTATATAATAAATAACGATATTGTTACAATAACATGAATAAATACTTTTACGTGTGACTATTGACTGTACATGTATAGCTTACAATAAGACTAAGTATTTACTTTATTGTTTCTTCAATGTGATTAACAATAAACATACCAATATATGTTTAAATTCCAAAAATGAAAAATATACGAATATACGCTGATTATTAGCAATTTATAGCTAGGGAAGTTTTGTCTAAAAAAGGTACATTGTACATATGTAAGACTTGCGTCGTTAGAAACAGGTTATAGTTTGAATTTTCTTTACAATATGCATCAATCATTTATTACTTATTTAAACGGAATCACTTGAACGCAATCTATCTAAACTTCTTAGAAAATCAAGACCATTGTAGATGTAGATTTATTTTTTCAAATAGGTAAAGAAATCATTTTGTTTAAAATTATATAATTGAGAACATTTAAGAACATTAAATTGCAATACCTTTTGACAGGTGCTTGTATTCAAATTCAAATTATCTCTTTGTCTTACAATTTTTGGTAGTTTAATTTAGTCAACAGATTCAATCTGTTTTATAGTATCTTTTAATTATCACCATGTATGTTTTAATTTTATAACGTTTGTTTTCCATTGTAGCACAATCTGCGAATTCGATAAGCTTAGCTGGTAAGATTAACTTTTTTACAATTAATTTTATATTGTAATAGGAAATGTGAATAAGTTTAAACTTTAAAGTTTAAGTACCTGTGTTCACATACAAATTAACTTCTTGTATCGCGCAAGTGTTTGTCGTTTCAGAAAGTAAAATAAGCTCATTTAGGCAAAATGATTAAAAACGATAAAATTGATATGTCATTGCCTATGACGTGGATTTTACATTTTATATGAGACAATCTTGGATCTTTTTATATGCTTTTCAAATTGTGGTGCCTTTTGTCATTTTTTCAAGACATAGGTTAAAGATAAATATTTCATCATCAAAACATTTGTAAGAAATCGGTACTTGCATCTCTTTTAGAACATATGTATTAGTACATTTGTTCATTCTTTTTTTCCCCTTATCACGATCTAGTTTATTTTTTTATCTAGATGCAATAAATCCAAAATATGAAATTATTGGACCTTTTACCATCTATAGTTTATTGTCACAACGAAAAGTGTCATGTTTTTCAAATTTCTGTGAATCAAATAAATATTTTTATAATGATTCTATGTAAATTTTTGTAATACTTGAAAATTCTACACTGACCCCAAATTATTCATATTGGTGGTAAGAAATAAAAAATAGTAATGTAACTAAATACAAGAAAAACAACCAACACGAAGAAAAGATAACACTTACTCTACTAATTATCAAATAAAATTAAGGATACGCGGAATAGTAGATAAGAATATATATTTATCAGTCCTGCTGTTCGTTGGTTAGTGTATTTATTTATGAATGATTTTTACTACATATTTTCTTTATTATCAGTTGTTTTGATTACTCCATTTGTAGGGGTCGGAGATAATTAAGAAAAATGTTTATCAAGAATAACTGCTTACCCTTTAGACTTATCCAATTTTCTATTCCTGACAGAAGTGCACTCGTTTAGCCAGTTTTCATAGTTTTACTTTAGTCTTGGATTGTTGCTGGAATAAGAAACATGGCATTACTTGTTTGTGTTTGATTTGTACATTTCTATATTACTTACTATATAACATCTGTACAACTATACGAGTTTTGAGCATAAACTTACATGTGATTCAGTTATTATATCTATATCTATTGTATGTAACATTACAGACTTATTTGTTTAAATTAATTGTTTGAATTTTTCATTGTAGTCCCTGCTGGTGCATTCGGTAAGATTTATATTTGCAATAAAAAAAGCATACTAATCCATGTTCGAACCACAATTCAATGTTTTAAAACAAATATACAAACGATTAAATCTTGATATTTGTGAAACAAGTATTAAACCTGGTAAAGATATTCTTATAAGGCACAATTGTTCAAAACTTTATTGCATTTCTTATTATATTGCCATTTCGTAATGTCTCATATAGAGCGAACTATTAATTAGCATCACATCGTGTTCATGTTGCCGTTGGCTGTTGTAAAGTTTATGTTTTCAAGTGTACAATTCATCTTTCTTTCTTAAAGCATCCTTCAAATATCATATTCATGTTATAATACAATATTGATTGTAATTGTAGCCCGTCTTCAGAAAGAATTAGATTTGGTGGTAAGATTTATTTATATTTTGAATGTTTAAAATAAGTTTTTATTGCAATAGCAAATATTATCAGGATTTGAATCTTTTTTTAGTTTACTGAAACCAAGAAATCTCAGTGCTCAATATTCTTACACGAACAAATTGCAAAAAAATTATAATATTTCGCCAAGTACCAAATGCAAGTAAGGTTGAAAAATACAATATATATTAATTATATTACACATTTTAGTGCTTTAACAATGTTCCAAATATTCGAAACTAATAGTAAGTTTTATCTAGTTTTACATTTGATTCGAATTTGGATCTGTTTGTTTCTAATGAATCGTTTCTTTGTATGGCTGTTTTTACTGGTATATTTTGCGTTTATGTTGGCTTTGACTCTTGTAACATAATGCTTTAGTTGCAATTGCCGTTTTCATTTCTGTATAACATTATTCATGTTTTAACAAAAAAACTTGTATTTTAATTCTAGCTGCGTCTCCAAATTCCATAAGTTTAGGTAAGTTTTTCCTTTAAAATTTCAAAATTAATGTTTTCATTTGCAACTGATCTTTTCTTTTCTATATAATTCTTAAATACAATAATGCATGTTTTGACACAAATTATTATTTTTTATTCTAGCAACATTCCCAGCTTCCATAAGCTTCGGTATGATTTTCTTTTTGACATTTTAAAATCCATTTATATTGTTACAGCGCATGCAAATGCGATTTAAATATTTATATATTTAAAACGAAGAAAATCATAACAGATCAGGAATGAGTTTGAAATATTCTCAAAAGACACATAACATTAATTTATGAATGTTTTGGCATGTTTCTTGCTTAGGAAAGTTTCTTTAATACAATATACATTCATATATTTCAATTCGACAGTGTTTAAAATTTGAACATACTAGTGGAAGATATTATCAACTTACAAATTCGAAATTTTATTTCAGTAATGATAAAAACTAGCAATTCTTCTTAGTTCCTGATGCATTAATATGTAAGCAGATAAAATGGTCTTCTTCTAAAACAGAATTGTTTTCTGTTTCATAAAGCCAATTTAGGCGTATAGTAAACAATATTACGCTATATACCGTAATCCTAATAATCCATATGTATCTTTTGAAATTAAAAGAAATTTTAAATCACTAGCCTTATTTTTTAATTCAGAGAAAGTCTGAAACAAATCATTCCCTTGCCATTCATGTATTAAATGGCCGACAAAGAAATCAATATCAATGTTTTACAGTTATTCTGGCTATTGTAAAGTATCATACGAACTGCAAACAAAAACATATTAAAGGCAAAGTGTGATAAACGACAAGTGTTTTGGCAAAACAATTTTCTAACAATCTGTGCACTATTGCTGCTGACTTCTTTTTTAATTGAAACAAAAACAGTTAAAGTAATAACGAAGCGCAAAATGACTGGGTTTTTTAGGCTCCTTCCCTGTTACTAATGGCAACGTCAACCATAATAAAGACCGTAAATAAACGGTTTATGTAATCGTCTGCTGAAGATAGTGATTGAAAACGCATAAACGCATAAAAGTATAGTATGAGATATTGAAAACCAACGAAAAAGCTGCTAGACTTTGTTTGTATGCTAAACTTTGGTATCCGCTTTATCTTGTTGTAGTATTTTATTGCAATCAGATAAATTTTGTTAACTTCTTTCATCGGCATCGGCAATTTTCTTTTACTTTTTTAATAGCGCCCGGTCATCGGTAGGGTAAAAACATATCATTTCTTCTTACCATGTATCATTCCGTACCGGACAGATACAAACCATGTAACTTATAATAATGATTCTTCTAGTACTGATTTATTTTTTAATTTAAACTTAATCATGAAACACACAAAGTAATACATGTACATATGCTATAATAAAGGTTAGATTCATTCTTTATTCCATAATTGTGTTTGAATTGCACATTTGTAGCTGTATTATAATTGTACTGTTGTATGTAATCTTGAGGATGAAATTGTTAAATCGTAACGCAATTAAATAACATATTATACCAAAGTTAATTTTACTGCACTAGACGGTAATTTCGGAATACAATTCTTCGTGACCAGTGCTTTGACCAAACTTTTAAAACCAAACATTGATTCTGCTAATGATATTCTATTGTTATTTTTGAGGTATTGGTACAAATGGCAGATTTGAAAATGCTTGTTTTAATGTGTTCTTAGAAGGATATTTCAGTCGAAGTTGATGTTAAAATACAATTATCTTTTTTATATTGTAGGGCCATCTACACAAGCTACTTCATTTGGTAAGATTTATATTTTCAATTTAGGTAAGATTTAAGTAAGGAAATATACACTGTTAGGGAATATTCGCTAAAATGACTCGTAAGCAATACCTTGTTGAGAGAAGTCCAATCAGATATAAGTTTATTATGAGTTTGTGCAACAGCGAAACAAAACATAAAATGAATAAACATATGAAATAGTTTTTTATTTTCTTTCTTTCGCAGACACTAGTATACAATCCGGTTTCGCAGGAGGAGGTAAGCAAAAAATATTATATTTTTATGGTGACAGTTTGTCAATATTAAGACGTTCAACTTTTATATTCACGTTTAAAGCTGGTGTCTCTAATCACAAATACTTTAGTTGTTTTCTATACATTTCTAAAGCTAATATGAAGAAATTTTTTACGTATTTGGGATATACTAAATAGTTATCTCTTTACTTTTTAAGATATTGGTTATTGTAACATTCATTTTTTCAGACGGAATGTTAAAACTTGTGTCGCATTTCGAGACATCTGTAATTTAAAAAAAAATTTTTTTATTCCGGCATATCTATTTCATTTGCAAATATTATAGCAGTCGTTAGGGGAATGTGTGTTATATAGAGTATCATTCATTGAATAACTTCGAATCATTACCCTGCCTTTTAGAACAAACGTTAATTGGCTTATTCGCTTCAGTATCACAATCAAAAACTAACATACTAATCTATGCCCCAATCACAATCCAGAAGCTAAACAAAAACTTTCGAACCGACAAATCAGGATAGACACGTGAACTTCCACCAGAGAAGTGAAGCCGGGTGCTCCGGAAGGGTAAACACCTTCCATTTAGCTATCTACACCCGCCACGTGTGTAATCAAAATTGTGTGAAAGGAACATGGAACTATGGGACGTCAAATATACCCAGGGTAATCCTTGACACAGAGACATCAAACTTATCAACAATACTGTGATGACGACTAAGAGAAGTTATAAGTATGTCCTCCAAAATCGATAATTGTCTGATGTCATATTGAATGAGATCTATTTCGTTATATGGAATACACAGTATTAAGTAAAGCTGTGCCTATTCTGAAATGGAAATAATTTCTGCTAAAAAATGGTAACTCGAGTCCAATCAGACGTTTTGAACAATCCAAAAATTCCTAGAAAAAGTTGTTTACAAAAGTAAAGATTGCACCATGCTACAGTGTGTGTAAACTTTGTTTAAGATCCCTATATACAATGTGGAATGGACTATTGCGTTTTCAAACGTGCAGCTTGAAAACAAAGAAAATGTAACTTTTCATAGTTCTGCTACATTACATAACGTATGCCAAAAGACACAAAGTTAAATTAAATTTAATAATATTGTAACTTTTTATTTGTAGATACACCTTTTATCGCTGAATCTTCTGGTAAGTTGTAATTATTAACAATAGACATGAGTAATAAAAAATCATATTCTTCAGATTCTAAAACGAAATACGACCCAAAACACGTACACGATCTAACAGATACGAAGAAAATTGTCAGCCAGTGATGATATTAACAGCATGCAATACAAGATAAATATGTTTGTATAATAATGCAGAAATTTTGATGCTCCATCAAACCATTTCGTTCCACTGTTTGACGGTAATTGTCCATTGTGAAACCCTGTCGATTGCGATGTACCTAGAGCTACTGACTATCCAATAGCGGGTCCTTTAAAAATAAATTAAGAACACAATATAAAGATTGTGTGTGTATCATTTATCATAATTTATCCTTTCTTTGACAACTAAATGACCTTCATCGCATATCATTGATATATATGGTGTATTTGTATCCAAAAGTACCTTGAATATACTAGTATTTGACGTGTCCTATCGTTCCATACGTGATGTTCGTGAAATCTATTTTTCAGATTGTTTTAAGCATTAACTTTATTGTTCCTTCTATGTGATTAATAATAAACATACCAATATATGTTTAAATTCCAAACATGAAAAATATACGAATATACGCTGATGATTAGCAATTTATAGCCAGAGAATTTTTGTCTAAGAAGTAAAGAAATTAAATAATTTGTTTTACAATATCATGTGAATATTTAAATTAATAATTGTATCTCGTGATATGATTAAACATTTATAAAATGCTTGGTTTATTTTGTTTATTTCTTAAAATGTGATTTTTGAGTGTACTAACTTGCACTCTCTAATTAAACTGGACAGTCTTTTAAGCGATATAAAGCCATGCGTCTGCCAATGATAATAAATTTGCACTTTAGTTAGTACATATTTGTAGTGTTCATTGGCTTCAATGTGACATTATTGTTTGATCAAAACAATTTTGTAAATTAATTCTTGAGCCTATGTGTGAACGTAAGTGTGTTAAATCGTCCATTAATTCCTTGCTAATTCCTTTAAACACACGTATTAAACCATGACAAAATTGAAATCTTAAAGCCATCTTTGAAAATAGAAATTGAAGTTCAACAGATGCGTTTCCACTGGGAAAGTGAGGTTGGGTGCTTCCGAAGAGTAAAATATTAATTTCCTAATTCCATCTGGACGAACTTTAGGCCACACCGTAAAGCCATTGTATTACTTGTTATCCATATGTTTTGATTATTCAATGTGTAAAACTACTTAAATCAATGTCTCAAATTTTGAATTGCGTCAATAGGTAAGACTATAGTTTTTAATTGAATTACATTGCATGGTGGTTAAATCAAAAACAAAAATATTAATCCATGTCTCCTAATCAAACCTCGAAAGCAAAAGTAAAACTTTAAAAACTAGAAAATTATGTAAAAGGCGTGTATCTCTACCAGTGAGTGAAGACAGGTGCTGCTTTGGAAGAAAAAACACTCCCTATTTAGCTACACTTTGTAATTATAATTGTTGATAAAAAGAAGACAAATCTATGGGACGCTAAATGTGTCCAGAGTAATTTTTGATATGAGACAATATTTATCAACAGTATTCTGATAGTCTATAATGTTTTCAGAGCCTATATACACCTAGGCTTGCGATATCTGCGTCAACATGGTTTTCTTTTCGTTTATCTTTTATTTTAATAGTTATCCAGTATTTAAATTTCTTTTAATTCATGTTTTTATTTTTTCATTGTAGCTCCTTCTAGAAGACTTGCGTCGTTAGGAACAGGTTATAGTTTGTATTTTCTTTATAATATACATCAATCATTTATAACTTATGTAAACGGAATCATTTGAACGCAATCTATCTAAACTGCTTAGAAAAGACCATTGTAGATGTCAATACACGCTGCTGAGTAGCAATTTATTTTTTCTAATAGATTAGAAAGAATTATTTTGTTTAAAATTATGTAATTGAGAACATTTAATTGCGTTATCGTTTGACAGGTCCTTGTATTCAAATTCAAATTGTGTTTTTTTTCTCAAAATTTTGGGTAGTTTAATTTAGTCAACAGATTGAATCTGTTTTATAGTATCTTTAAATTATCACTATGTATGTTTTAATTCTATAACGTTCGTTTTCAATTGTAGCACAATCTGCAAATTCGATAAGCTTAGCTGGAAAGATTATTTTTTTTACAATTGATTTTATATTGTAATAGGAAATGTAAACAATTTTAAACTTTTAAGTTTATGTACCTGAGTTTAGATACAAATTACCTTCTTGTATCACACAAGTGTTTGTCGTTTCATAAAGTAAAATAAGCTCATTTAGGCAAATTGATTAAATACGATTAATTGATATGTCATTGCCTATGGCGCGGATTTTACATTTTATATGAGACAATCTTGAATCTTTTTATATGCTTTTCAAATTGTGGTGCCTTTTGTCATTTTTTCAAGACATAGGTTAAAGATAACTATTTCATTATCAAAACGTTTGTTAGCTATCGGTACTTGCATCTCTTTTAGAATCAAGAACAAACATACTAATCAATGTCCGAATCACAATCCAGAAGAAAAGTAAAAACTTTGGAACTTACAAGTTAGGTTTGACTCGTGAACTACCACCAGGGAAGTGAGGCCAGGTGCTCCGGAAGGGTAAGCACCTCCTGTTTAGCTAGCTACACCCGCCACGTTTGTAATCAAACTTGTGTGACAGGAACATGGAACTAATAGACGTCAAATATATCCAGGGCAATCCTGGACACAGAACATATGTATTAGTACATTAGTTCATTCTCTTTCCCTTATACAGGTCTAGTTTATTGATTTTGCATAGATGCAATAAATCCAAAATATGAAATTATTGGACCTGTTACCATCTATAGTTTATTGTCACAACGAAAAGTGTCATGTTTATGAAATTTCTGTGAATCAAAAAATATTTTTATAATGATACTATGTACTTGAAAATTCCTCACTGGCCCCAAATTATTCATATTGGTGGCCAGAAATAAAAAAAGTAATGTAACTTAATACAAGAAAAACAACCAACACGAAGAAAAGATAACACTTACTCTACTAATTATCAAATAAAATTAAGATACGCGGAATAGTAGATTAGAATATATTTATCAGTCCTGTTGTTCGTTGGTTAGTGTATTTATTTATGAATGATTTTTACTACATATTTTCCTTTATTGACTCTGTCACAATATACAATAGTCTTATATACTTAATATAAACATTTGATTTCCTTTTAGTGTAAAAGAGGTTAGTTTTGATTACTCTATTTGTAGGGGTCGGAGATAATTAAGAAAAATGTTTATCAAGAATAACTGCTCACCCTTAAAGGTCACCGGTCACCAAAAACCGAATTTTTTTTAGTACTATTTTCCGAAAGATTACATCATAAAAAGTCGATTTAGCCACAAACAACAGTTTTTAATCATTTCTGTCCTTTTTTACAGCGTAAATTAAAGCCTTGAAACTGTTGAAAAACGGTGTTATCTGCCTTTGGTAGTAAACGGGCACAAAACCGGAAGTGACGCAGAAGGTGTTATCCCAGCTATTTAGTAAATGAAGCTTGTATAGTGAACTGCATTTATTACCCATTTTTACCAGAAATAACTTCTAGTGTTTTATATATCTTATATATTTTTTAGCATTGGGTATTTCAGTTTCTTTCAGCAGAAAAAATAAAAAAAAATAGCATAATAATAAGAAATAAAGAAAGAAAAAACTATATTTGTGTTTGCTCTAAGAATAATATACTATTTACTAATACTTCTACAAACATAGTTTTACATTTCTTTTGTAATTTATTTATTTATTTATATTTATTTTTCACAAAAAATAATAAAAGAACCCAAATTTCCGTTTTTTATTTAAAATATTGTTCATATTAATTTTCATTAATATGTAATATCATTTTAATTATCTTCACATATCTCTTTGAGTTATTTATTTATTTATTTTGTAATTTATTTATTTATTTATTTATTTATTTATTTATTTATTTATTTATTTATTTATTTATATTTATCACAACAAATAATAAAAGAACACAAATTTTCGTTTTTTATTTAAAATATTGTTCATTATAATTTTCATTAATATGAATATTTAATATCATTTTAATTATCTTTACATATCTCTTTGAGTTATTTATTTATTTGTTTATTTATTTATATCTATTTTTCACCACAAATAATAAAAGAACCCAAATTTCCGTTTTTTATTTAAAATATTGTTCATATGAATTTTTATTAATATTTAATATCATTTTTATTATCTTCACATATCCCTGATTGATTGATTGATTGATTGGTGGATTTTTATCTTTTTATCATAAGAAATAATAAAAAGAACCCTAATTTTTGTTTTTTATTGTAAATAAAATCTTTTTTTTTCTCTCTAGTACAGCTATATTATGACCTCAAATTGGTTTTATTTTATATTTGTTTTAGAAATTGTCCCATATTTAATTCTTTTTAAGATTAAAATCAATGAATTTTTGTTAGTATTATTATTATTTACCCATGCAATTAATAAAAAAACACGTTTTTGGGTAGAATCTGGGCCCAAGACCTGTTGTTTTTTGTACAACGGAAATATCAAAATACAGGTTTAAAGAATAATTTCTTATTGCCTCTCAAACGAAATATTTCACCCCAGTATTACCTAAATATGGAATTAATTTCAATTCAAAAGCTTCCTATTCCTTATTTGCAGTAAGTTTATTAGTAATAATAATGATAATAATAATCATCATCATCATCATCATCATTGTTTCCATGATAAAAAAAAAATAAAATAAAAAATTTCATGTAATAACTTTATTACGCTTAATTTTAATGGGATGAAAAGAACGTCATCAAAATGTGATACCAGTGGGATTATGATCGACTAACTAAGGACTAAAACTCGAGTGAAACTCTCTTTCATTTTTTCACAATAAATTAATATCGTTCAAAGTGTGATTTACACCCCCCTCACATACCAGTAATTAAGAGATTATCAATATGCTACATTGGGAAACATCCTGTTTAAAGTAGAAATCTACCACCTGTAATCAACAGAGTTTACCTTACAATATGCAACATTAATTGACACGTGCGTGTATCTTTATGATATACCCGGTAAATGTTATTTGTCATTTGTGATGGATTCTAAAAAATCTAATAAATTAGATTAGTTAATTTTAACAAGACATATGTCTCTGTTTGAACATGTGAATTAGTGAACTGATTGAATAACAAAATTAAATTATATATTTGACTGAAATCATTATTAATAATTTGAATTGTCTTAAATGATTATACCACTCATATTTCCCTGACTTATTTCGTAATGTTTAATCTGAATACATTCAAAACAATTAAAAAGCTGCATGAAGGACTTGTGTAAATCTGGCTTTAATTTGTTTTAAAATTTGTGGAAAAAACATGTTCATCGGTCATTGTGATTTTATTATATCCTAACTTCACAAAAAATATCATTTTGACTTGAAATCAAACTTTAAAACCCTTCTAAACGCCACACAAACCCACATGTAATATATGGATACATATATAGGAAATGTGCTTTTCTTCAGCAGCTTAACACCATGTACGTCATCAATTAGGTCGCCGGAAAGTTACGAGCGGTGTCGGAAAGTACCGAGTATTAGCAGTTCGTTTAGGTATGGTTTCAGTGTATTACAGGTAAATGTAAGGTGTGGGAAACCGTCAGACACATCAATATTGACTATTCTACCCATAGGAATGCAAAATACAAAATTGATAAATTTGGTGACCGGTGACCTTTAAGGCTTATCCAATTTTCTATTCCTGACAAAAGTGCACTCGTTTAGCCAGTTTTCATAGTTTTACTATATTTTTGGATTGTTGCTTGAATAAGAACATGGACATTACTTGTTTGTGTTTGATTTGTACATTTCTATATTACTTACTATATAACATCTGTACAACTATACGAGTTTTGAGCATAAACTTACATGTGATTCAGTTATTATATCTATATCTATTGTATGTACATTACAGCCTTATTTGTTTAAATTAAGTTGTTGTTATTTTTTCATTGTAGGCCCTGCTGGTCCATTCGGTAAGATTTATATTTGCATTAAAAAACATACTAATGCATGTACGAACCACAATTCAATGTTTTAAAACAAATATACAAACGATTAAATCTTCATATTTGTGAAACAAGTATTAAACCTGGTAAAGATATTCTTATAAGGCACAATTGTTCAAAACTTTATTGTATTTCTTATTAAATTGACATTTCGTATTGTATCATATTATAGTGAAATATTAATTAGCATCACATAGTATTCATGTTGCCGTTGACTGTTGTAAAGTTTATGTTTTTAAGTTTAAAATTCATCTTTCTTTCATAAAGCATCCTTCAAATATCAATATTCATGTTTTAATACAATATTGATTGTAATTGTAGCCCCGTCTTCAGAAAGAATTAGATTTGGTGGTAAGATTTATTTATATTTTGAATGTTTAAAATAAGTTTTTATTGCAATAGCAAATATTATCTCGATTTGAATCATTTTATAGTTTTCCGAAACCAAGAATCTTAGTGTTTAATATTCTTACACGAACAAATTGCAAACAAATTATAATATTTCGTCATGTACCAAATGCAAGTAAGGTTGAAAAATACAATATATATTAATAATATTACACATTTTAGTGTTTTAACAATGTTCCAAATATTAGAAACTAATAGTAGGTTTTATCTAGTTTTACATTTGATTCGAATTTGGATCTGTTTGTTTCTAATGAATCGTTTCTTTGTATGGCTGTTTTTACTGGTATATTTTGCGTTTATGTTGGCTTTGACTCTTGTAACATAATGTTTTAGTTGCAATTGCCGTTTTCTTTTCTGTATAACATTATTCATGTTTTAACAAAAAAACTTGTATTTTAATTCTAGCTGCGTCTCCAAATTCCATAAGTTTAGGTAAGTTTTCCTTTTAAAATTTCAAAATTAATGTTTTCATTTGCAACTGACTTTTTCTTTTCTATATAATTCTTAAATACCATAATGCATGTTTTGACACAAATTATTGTTTTTATTCTAGCAACATTCCCAGCTTCCATAAGCTTCGGTATGATTTTCTTTTTGACATTTTAAAATCCATTTATATTGTTACAGCGCATGCAAATGCGATTTAAATATTTATATATTTAAAACGAAGAAAATCATAACAGATCAGGAATGAGTGTGAAATATTCTCAAAAGAACACATAACATTAATTTATGAATGTTTTGGCATGTTTCTTGCTTAGGAAAGTTTCTTTAATACAATATACATTCATATATTTCAATTCGACAGTGTTCAAAATTTGAACATACTAGTTCAAGATATTATCAACTTACAAATTCGAAATTTTATTTCAGTAATGATAAAAACTAGCAATTTTTCTTAGTTCCTGATGCATTAATATGTAAGCAGATAAAATGGTCTTCTTCTAACACAGAATTGTTTTCTGTTTCATAAAGCCAATATAGGCGTAAAGTAAACAATATTACGCTATATACCGTAATCCTTATAATTCATATGTATCTTTTAAAATTAAAAGAAATTTTAAATCACTATCCTTATTTTTTAATTCAAATAAAGTCTGAAACAAATCATTCCCTTGTCATTCATGTATTAAAATGGCCAACAAAGAAATCAATATAAAATGTTTTACAGTTATTCTGGCTATTGTAAAGTATCATACGGACTGCAAACAAAATATATTAAAGGCAAAGTGTGATAAACGACAAGTGTTTTGGCAGAACAATTTTCTAACAATCTGGGCACTATTGCTGCTGACTTCTTTTTTAATTAAAACAAAAACAGTTAAAGTAATAACGAAGCGCAAAATGACTGGGTTTTTTAGGCTCCTTCCCTGTTACTAATGGCAACGTCAACCATAATAAAGACCGTAAAAAACGGTTTGTGTAATCGTCTGCTGAAGATAGTGATTGAAAACGCATAAACGCATAAAAGTATAGTATGAGATATTGAAAACCAACGAAAAAGCTGCTAGACTTTGTTAGTATGCTAAACTTTGGTATCCGCTTTATGTTGTTGTAGTATTTTATTGCAATCAGATAAATTTTGTTAACTTCTTTCATCGGCATCGGCAATTTTCGTTTACTTTTTTAATAGCGCCCGGTCATCGGTAAAAACATATCATTTCTTCTTACCATGTATCATTCCGTACCGGACACATACAAACCATGTAACTTATAATAATGATTTTTCTAGTACTGATTTATTTTTTAACTTAACTTAATCATGAAACGCACAAGTAATACATGTACATATGCTATAATAAAGGTTAGATTCATTCTTTATTCCATAATTGTGTTTGAATTGCACAATTGTAGCTGTATTAAATTGTACTGTTGTATGAAATCTTGAGCATGAAATTGCTAAATTATAACGTAATTAAATAACATATTATACCAAAGTTAATTTTCCTGCACTAGTCATTTTTGGAATACAATTCTTCGTGAGCAGTGCTTTGACCAAACTTTTAAAACCAAAATATGATTCTGCTAATGATATTCTATCACTATTTTTGAGGTACTGGTACAAATAGCAGAGATTTGAAAATTCTTGTTTTAATGTGTTCTTAGGAAGATATTTCAGTCGAAGTTGGTGTTAAAATACAATTATCTTTTTTATATTGTAGGGCCATCTACACAAGCTATTTCTTTTATGTAAGATTTATATTTTCAATTTAGGTAAGATTTAAGTAAGGAAATATACACTGTTAGGGAACATTCGCTAAAATGACTCGTAAGCAATACCTTGTGTTGTGAGAAGTCCAATCAGATATTAGTTTATTATGAGTTTGTGCAACAGTGAAACAAAACATAAAATGAATAAACATATGAAATAGTTTTTTATTTTCTTTCTTTCGCAGACACTAATATACAATCCGGTTTCGCAGGAGGTAAGCAAACAAAATATTATATTTTTATGGTGACAGCTTGTCAATATTTAGACGTTCAAATTTTATATTCACGCTTAAAGCTGGTGTCTCTAATCACAAATAAAAGCTTTGTTTGTTTTCTTTACTTTTCGAAAGCAAATATGAAGAAAAGTTTTACGTATTTGGAATATACTAAATAGTTATCTCTGTACTTTTTAAGATAGTGGTTATTGTAACATTCATTTTTTCAGACGGAATGTTAAAACTCATGTCGCATTTCGAGACATCTGTTATTTAAAAAAACAAATGTTCGGGCATATCTATTTTATTTGTAAATATTACAGCTGTCGCGACGGGAAGTTATGTAAAATAGAATATCATTCATTGAATAACTTCAGATTGTTATGCTAATACTGGTAATTCTTTCTTTTGTGAAACATAAATGAATTGACGTCTTCGCTGCAATATCACAAGTGAAATAAAGATTATGTCTTCAAAAACGATAATTGTCCGATGTCACATTGAATGATATCCATTCTCTTAAATGGAAGGCACTGTATCAAATGTAGCCGTAAAATTGAAATACTTTCTGGTAGAAATTGTTACTGAAGTAAAAATCAGATGTTTTGAATAATCTAAAGATTCCTAGAATAGTTGTTTAAAAGTAAAATTTGCATCATGCTATTGTGTATGTAAAGTTTTGTTTAAGATCCATATATTATATAGGATGGACTATTGTGTTTTGAAGCGTAAAGCTTTGAAAAAAAGAAAATAAAACTTTTCTTAGTTCTGCTACATTACAAAACCAATGCAAAAAAAAAGCCACAATGTCAAATTGAAATTTAGATAATATTGCCAATTTTTATTTGTAGAAGCTCTGAATTTCGCTGATTCTACTGGTAAGTTGTTATGATTAACAATAATAGACATGAGTAATAAATCATATTCATCAGATTCTAAGGAGAAATACTTCCCAAAACATGTAACGAATACAATTGTCAGTGATGATATCAACAAATATGCAATACAAGATAAACATCTTTCTACGCCACATTTTCGTATGTAAATATCTGAGTTATTACTAAACGTTATGACGTCGATTATTAAGTATAACACTATGAAATACAATTGCTCAACATTATTTACAGAAGGAGAAACAATGACAATTATTTTTAATATAGGTATATGTGGGTAGGTTGTCATGTAATGTGATTGCGCTTAGATAATTAAGTCTATAAAAGCAATTGATTTTGTCCTCATTTTTGTGTGCAAGCTGTGTCCGCTTCTGTCTTATTTATAATTGCTGATTTTAATTACCATCAAAATCTATATTATGTATCTTCTAATTTGTATATTTATCTTGCAGCTGTTCACACAGGTTTTGCAGAAAGTAAGAAAACAAACTTTTATAATTTATATTAGGAAAGTGTATCAATGCTTGGGATAAGATTAAATATAATGCATTTTAAACACAAAAATGATATTTCTCATGTGATCAATGCACACTGTGATATCTGCAAATTGTATTGAATATTATTAAAAAAAACATTAAAACTAATCCATATCCGAATCACAATCTAGAATCTAAGTAAAAACTCTGGAACTAACAAATTAGTTACACACGTGAACTTCCACCAGGGAAGTGAGGCTGGGTGCTCCGGAAGGTTAAGCATCCCCTTTTTAGCTAGCTACCCTCTATCTGTTAGGATAGATGACATTCACATTAGTCTCCAAATTTAGGATTGTTTAAAGACAGAACGTCATCTATATATCTGCAGGTGGGTTTGAATGATGTGGCGAAAGTCATCTCTCTCGAACTAACAAGGTTCTGCATAAATTCTGCTTCATAAGAAAAGAGAAACAAATGGACAAGCATTGGTGCAAAGTATTTACTTATTCGCATATCAATTTTTTGCTGGAAAAATTATATTACCAAACACAACAAATCGGTTATCTATCAGAAACTCGAGTATTTTAACAACTAAAATTGTTTCTGTAAGACACGTCGATTTTCTGGTGTACAAAATGTAACAATAGCTCATTGAAATTGACTAGAAAGCCTCACATGCATTATGTCCAGTCATCCAAAAATTAAAATATTAATGCTTAATTTTGATATAAGAATTAGCTTGCCCAGTGCTGCCACTGTCACTACTTCTGCTAACGTCGTCATGCATTGTCGACATATTTGCAATAAATTTGTCTCTGCTGATTGTTGTTTCAGTTCAGATTATAACGTACTTACTCCAGGAGCAAGTTCTATTTTTTAATTTAAGTGTTGAAAGAACTTAAATGATCTATAATTATTTCCACCATAAAACATTGACATTACATTAATGTGTGTCATTTAGTATTTGTAACAACCATGGCATTATAAGCTTTTTGATGAAAAAAGAATAATTTTGAATGACAGCATGGCATTTTCTTTTAAATCAAAGTTTTATTTATCTTGAGTTTAATGTTTTATTATTACGCCGTTTAACTTGCACGGTCAGGTCGCTTTGTTATTTCAGGCACTAGGAAATAGTCTATATTGTGAAAACCTTCTTTCCTCGCGTATAAAAATCTAATGGTTTTATAAAATCACTACCAATACATTATGATATAACAATGTTACACATAGATTCAATTTGTTCTTTTTCTCTACATAATATATTATTTTATTCTATTATACCAGTAATATTGTGTATATTGATTTTGTAGAATCTGCAATGTTTCCTAGAGGTAAGATTATTATCCAAAGTTCAGCTTAATTTGTAGACTAATACCTCAATTATGACGCCAACAAAAGGCTACCTGTATGACAAACGTGATGACTTCATTTGTTCTATTATCAACTTTCCTTTTCCATGACTCAATATACCTGCTTCTCCTGCTTATGGTTTATTTGTTGCACGATTAATAACCTATGGTGAAGTTTGTACCCACCACGGGGACTTTTATACAACAAAGCAGGCAGATTTCAAATAAAGTTTTGACAAAAGGATTGATTTATGTATTAAAGGGAGCTTTATGTCCAAGTCAAGAAGCTATCACTGATACGTCCAAGCTAAGAAGCTTTCACTGATACGTCCAAGTCAAGAAGCTTTCACTGATACGTCAAGGCCAAGAAGCTTTCACTGATACGTCCAAGTCAAGAAGCTTTCACTGATATCGATACTTCATTAACTATAGGTTTGACACAAGAATATTGCAAGTATATGCTTATCAAACATTTCAAAAATAGTTTTATGGCTATTGTCTTCAAACTCTTTATAGTATTATGTCTCTATCAAAATACCCTTGATATTGCAATCGTCCTAAGTTCTATGTTATTAAAATTCAAAACATTTGATTACACACGTGGTGGGTGAAGCAAGCTAAGTTGAATATACATACTACAACAAATCACGGTCCTGGTAAAAATTCAAGAAATTAACTCATTTTTCCAGTTTCAAATTAATTAAAATCCGTTGTAATGTGATTCGGACAAGGATCTGTATGTTTTAAATTTTGATACTGATAGGAAAGTTTGTCAATGGGGTAAAGAGTATTTTGTGGGTCCGCTGAATAGAATATTTTAAATACCAACTGATTGATAATATATTTTGTTTTTAAATGTTTTTCATACATAACAGTTCATATAAATTTCAATTATACAAAGCTTGGAATTGTCAATTGATAAAAAGTGTGTTTTGAAGAAAAACTAAAATCTTTGGAAATCAACTAAGTAAAACCTGAAATCATGATCTCCTTTTTTTATTTGTTTTTGATGACTCTTAATCCAAATTAATTAAACTAAACAATCATTTGTAAATGCATTAAAGGCAAAATATACTGTAAATGTATTTAATTTCGCGTGTACTTATTTTCGCGGTATAGGCTATTTAGACGTATTCGCGTAGTTATTTTTTTAACTATGCTCTATAACAGCATAAGTATAAAATAGTTTTCGATTTGTATTTATTTTGGCGCAAAACAAACGACCGCGAAAAATAAGCGAAAATTAGTACACCGCGAAAATAAATACTTTTACAGAAGTTTAAATATATAACTTTATATGGTTTACCATCAATACTAAGTCTATTGAGAGTGTGAGATATTAAACCGAAGATGTGTATTGGATGAGTAGTAAGTAGACAATGATTGTCACATCAATGTCATTTTATATATAAATGCAAAATAGTATGGATACCTATAATACTTATAATGTATCATCTTTATACATGTATACATAATTATTTTAGTAGGATAGGGTAATACAAAATATATTATAAATGTGTAAATAGAGGGAGCCAAACTTTGTTTAACAAATTATGCTTATTATTTTACTAGATGAAATATATTTAATGATACGCAAATGCCCTTTCAAATATACTCTAAATGCACCAAAATTATAAATTGAATATTGTTTTTTCTAAAATTGATAAAATGGTTTCCGACTATAATGCACTAATTAAGACGTTGCAAACATGACTCATGCATACTCATTAAAATGTCTTGACAACTGAGAGAGAGAGAGAGAGAGAGAGAGAGAGAGAGAGAGAGAGAGAGAGAGAGAGAGGGTTTTGTGACATATGTTCATGTTCCTTTCACACAATTTTGATTACACACGTGGCGGCCGTAGCTAGCTAAACAGGCTGTGCTTACCCTTCCGGAGCACCCGACCCCCTTCCCTGGTGAAAGTTCACGTGTCTAACCTAACTTGTCAGTTCCAAAGTTTTAACTTTGCTTCTGGATTGTGATTTGGACATAGATTAGTATGTTTGTTTTTGATATTTATATTATTCCATCAGTTTTGAAAGCATTGCCAACACAGAAATGTTCTCTTACTGAAGAAAAATTTATGTAAAATTGTTTCAGTTATATTAAAGTGATCTATGCACATTTCAGATGTAGATATATTCATTGTATATAAGAGTTTATTATGAACAATTATTCGATGGATAGTTTTGAACTGGAAAGACTAAAGTTTTGTTTAATACAACATTTAAATCGTATGAAGATATTTTCTTAAAAAGTTCTGTGTCTATGCCAAGAATAGACTGCCAATTATAAAGACAAGTAACAGGTTCCCTCTTTTTTTAACAGTGTCCAATAAAGCAGTTTACAAGTCATTGTTTTCATGTTTATTACCGAATCTTTTATAGATAATATTAGCTGGTTCTTATTGCAGCTGGACTTAAATTTGCCTTTCGTGTATTGCTTCCATTCATATGGTATAGCTGACATTCAGCTGTAGTATTGAATATTAAAGGAATTTTTTTTTTAATTTTGAATTTGTTTTCAAGTTCTGATTGAGTTAAAGGTCTCCCTTATCATCAATAATATCATTTAAAAACATGATACTTTTATCATACCCATCTTTATGAAATATATCTGTTTTATTCATTTGAATTATTTTTGTATTTGTAGAATTCTCACCTGAAGCTTCAAGTAAGTTTTAATTAATAACAATTGTCTAACAGTTGTCTTAAAATCCAATTAAATATCCTGGTATTTCTACGAAAACAAAACAACCAATCATGTTTTATTTTTGAAAATTCATACATTTAGTAAAGCTTAATTTTCTATAAGTTCACATTGGAAATCTCTCTCTCTCTCTCTCTCTCTCTCTCTCTCTCTCTCTCTCTCTCTCTGAACGTTGTATCTATGGTTATTGAATTTAACTTGAACTTTATTCTGCAGTCACAATCTCGATAGATAAGCATAAGATGCATTGTATAATTTAACATTGAAATTGATCATGTTGAACAATTATTTCTCAAATATTCAGAATAATTCGATTGCCACGAATCATGCATATTAACGTTATAAAAACAAGGCCTTGATGTGTCGCCTTTTTAGATCATTCACTTTAAATTTACCAATTTGTCTTTTAGTTTTCGCACTTGTATCATATTTTAGCTTCTGGGTACTTAAAATGTATTATAAGTACAATTCTGATTCCTCTCAAAATTAAAAAAAAACTTATTGTACACATGAAATGTTAGATAAACAAAACACATTGCGATGATATATTATTATGTCTAAAATATATGTCACCGATATTTATTTTTTTTAAATTGCAAAACTCTTCTGTTGTGATGCCTTATACCTACCGATTCTAAAATCTATTTTTCAGATTGCTCTAAATAATACCTAAACATGTTTTAATTCTGCAGTTCTAAACGGTTTAGAAAAAAGAGGAATACAATATAGATAAAAGTACTGTTGTACGTCTTGTCTCTTTGCTATTTAATCTACTTGGGTTCATATGACTAAGTGACCACAATATCACCACTGCAATCATCAAATCGTTCTTACTTTGCTTTTGATTATAAAATATTTTTAGAAAAAAATACACTTTGGTATATTCAATTTTTTTCAAAATTTAATATATAATTAAAGTTATTCTTTATCTAGATCTAATGATGCAAAAAAGCCTATTTTAATTTAATGTATTAATTTAAATGTTTTCCTGCACACTTGTGCGAGACTTATTGTCAAAATTCTGTTTCTCCTTTTCTTCTTCTTCTTCTTCTTCTTCTTCTTCCTTTTTTCCACACACTTTCCACGCTTGTCTTACCCTTTTCTCAGATATGCCTAAAAAAATCTCATTGACTTTATACTATATACACTTTATAGCAACAATGTATCAACCATGTAGATGTGCGATCTGCATGTTAAATTTACTATATAGCTGTCGTTACCATGGGAACGGGGGGGGGGAAGTGGAAGACTTTCGCAATTGTGCTTGCCAGAATTACAACTGTAGTTTACAGTGTTTATTGATTTTTATAATCTGCAGCTTCAGCAGCAAAAACGTCTGAAGATAAGTTAAAACTGTAATAATTATGACTGTAAAACTAGTATAGTCTTATCCAAGTCTGTATTTTCGTATTTCTCTAAAAGCAGCTTTTTTGAATATGTGGATTAGTATTAAGATTTTTGTGGACTAAGATAATGAAGTTTTGTCATCGTGGAAACATTTATTTTAACGGACAACTGATCGTTCTTTTATTCCGAACATTAAACTATTCAACAGACAATGCCTAAAATGATGTTTATAAATTATGTTTGAAATCAACGTAATATTATGTTGTACATGTATTATCTGGTATTTCAGCTGTATACCATCCTCAGCATACCAGCTTTTCATACATTGCACTCATTTATCGTCTGATAAGTTAGATAAGCTAATAGAATTATTTGATTTTGTCATTTATGGGTAATTTTAAGACATTGTTATAGTCAAATTCCGTCATTCGTAGTACATACTTTTTGATTTTATTACATGTTTGCAAGTCACAAAGTT
Source organism: Anadara kagoshimensis (assembly GCA_021292105.1). Classification (NCBI taxonomy): domain Eukaryota; kingdom Metazoa; phylum Mollusca; class Bivalvia; order Arcoida; family Arcidae; genus Anadara; species Anadara kagoshimensis. The sequence goes on from CM037857.1 coordinate 17,378,604, forward strand.
CTTCATTGTCTTAAATGTTTTTTTTATTTTCATTACAGGATTCATTAGTCCATCTGAAGAATTACCTCAATCTGTCAATACCTTTGGTATGAATTCCTTTTCCAAGAAATTAAAATAGCAAGCAAGATATTATCCTCGACAACTACATATTCTATACATATGTAGTTGTCGGGAGTTATATTAAAACAGTAAATCTTCAAACATTAGTGTTTCTAATGAGAAAAAAATAGGCTAAAATTGATTCTGAATTGTCAGAAAAATATATAACTTTCTTCAATTAAGTGTGTCCGTTGATTGCAAACATGACATTTGTTCTTTATATTTAAGGTAACTACCGACTTCAAGGAAAGTAACTCTGTTTAACACTAGTCTACAGCACATAATAACCGATCAGGCAATATTATGTGAACGCGCAGAACCTAAGGCTACGTGTCTTTTCTTAAAATATGTATAAAAGCCACCAAAATAAAAAACAAATCAGTTTATCTACTTATTACCGAATACATTAAAAACACACAATCTGAATTTATAACTTCCTTAACATATAAGACCCTAACGGACTGCATTCAATATTAGTCTTCATACTTAATAAATTTATTTAGTTTTGATATTATAAACTAGACACTTGTGTATGCGTAATTATAAAGATATCACAACTTCAAATTGCGTCATTCGTAAAATTATGTACTATTTGGGTTGTATTACAAGTTGCCAACAGTATGTTCTTCATTTTCAGTATTCTTTATATTAACCTTTGCTTTTTTAATTTACATTACAGGGGACATTGGTTCAGCTAGCTCATTCAGCGAAGCATCAAATTCTCTTGGTAAGAAAGCTTTTTCCGAAAAATTGAATTCCTAACGAAAATATTCTGAGAAATTATACACTGCCATTCTTTAAGGGTCAAATAAAACAAAAGTTAGCGTTTCAAACCACAAACAAATAATTAGGGTTACAATTTTTGTTGATAGTAAAAAATGCATGTACATGGCGTCCTCCTTTTAAGTAACATAATTTTTTATTTAAAGTATTAATTGTCAATCATGATCAAACTCAACATACAAATCCATGTCTTAAAATTGATCAGAAAGCAATTTAAATCTTTGAAACCTGTAAATCCAGTTAACAGCGTCAACATCTGCAAAAGAAGTTAGCTAGGCTAGGTGCTCTGCAAATGTAGTCACTAAATGTAGTAATCTTTGTTCAGGTAGATACGAACATCACGTATGGAACGATAGGACACGTCAAATATATCCAAGGTACTTTCGGATACAAATACACCATATATATCACTGATTTGTGATGAAGGTCATTTAGTTGCCAAAGAAAGGATAAAGAATTATAATGATAAATGATACACACATAATCTTTATATTGTCTTCTTAATTTATTTTTAAAGGACCCGCTATTGGAGAGTCAGTACCTCTAGATGCATCGCAATCGACAGGGTTTCACTATGGACAATTACCGTCAAACAGTGGAACGAAATGGTTTGATGGAGCATCAAAATTTCTGCATTATTATAAAAACCAACATAGATATGGATTTCGCCCACACCAAAAATTCAGTCATCTTTATTACAACAGAAAATCTGTAGCTGTAAGTAATATTTGAAAAGATAATTTTTAAACATTCATTATATAAGAGGGTGTAGGTCTTCGAATAAACAATTGTTTGTATTAAATGGAATCGCTTATTGATTTCACATACACTACTGATACACTACTGATGAGGAACTGTATCTTTAAACGACCTTCTAGTGTTATAAAATAAGCAATAATATGATATTTTATTTTAACTACTTGGCTACATTTCGACTGGTTGTCTAAGCATTAATTGAGGCTATCATTACTCACTAAACAATACTTTTGTTATGTAAAAAATATACTATTGTCTAACCTTGCTGCTAGTTAAAATCTTAAATCCTCAAAAACTAAAGTATACTCTCTCACACAAAGTATTTTAGCTAAATATCGTTTAAAATGTTTTGCTTATTTGGATATTTTATCAAATCCTTAAAACTTTTTTGTTTCTTAATTTAAGTCCAGTAGTGTAAAAATAATCAGTGTTATAATATGTATTTATCAACATTTTAAGGTAGTGTTAAATGATCAAATACTCGTTCTTGTTACATCAATACAGTATTGTTATTATTATTATTATTAAATTTATTACGTGTATTTGTATTCGGTCTATATTTTTTCGCAACATTTGGAAGTAGGCCTAAATTTTAATTACTCAAACATGGTTTAATTTGTCTTTATATCAAGTGCGCGTCTTATGGTTTTTATCCAGTTGTTCTAATTGGTGTTTTCCTCCCATGTCATGTCTTCTTTGTTATTTAACATTAGTTAATTGCTTCATGTTTTGGTGGCATTTTGGCCGTTTACATTTTTATGTGTAATTACTTTTACCTTATCTGCAATTGACTTTTTAAGTACTTTTTATTGCTTTGTCTATTTCACCATGTTAATGAAGGTTTTCAAAAAATCGAGCGATTAGAAGTGATTTTTGAACTAAATATATCTTACAACAAGAATACTTGCGATATTTTACTACTGATAAACTCTTGAGTATTTTGCAATTAAGATTAATGTTAAACAATTAATTCTAAAATACACGCTTAAATGTTAATATTAAATGCCTATTATGTTTTTCTTTTTCAGCCATATTAAAGACGTACATACACACATGATGTTGTATAATCAAGGCGCCCGGAGATGTATATTAAAAATTGATAAATAAATAAATATACGAAAACTCATTTTGTTTTTATATGTTAATAAGCGTGCTCTATTATTTATATAGTGTCTGCATTAATAGATGTATTTGCAGGTTTTAGAATAAAATCACTAATAAAATGTTTATTCTTCACAAAACCAATGGGGTTCGCCGCTGTACCACGTGATACCTTCTAACGTGTCTGTGAAACGCTTGTTTCCAATGGACATGAAATCGCACAATATGACGCTTTCCCGTAAAAACGACGTTATTTCGGGAATTTTTAACGTTGACGTTTTCCAAAATGTTCCGCACAAACAAACGTTAAGAGGTATTGATCACGTGGTGCGGCGTCGAACCCCATTGTCTACTAGGTATGCTTTAATTCTGAAAAAGTTAAACTTTTTAAAACTGTCAAATTCAGTTTAACACATGAACGTCAACCAGGGAAGCGAAGCGAAATTATTTAGAAGGGTTTCTGTTCAGGCAGCTATACCCGAAACCAGTAAAATACAAAATGAGAGGAATGTGTAGATATTTGACGCCAAATGTGTCCTATCCATTAGGTATGGTTTTGGACGCAGGGACATTATACTGATCAAATATTATTATAACTACCTAAATAACCAGGCCAAACACACTTAAAATGGATTTGAAGGAAAGCATTAAAAAGTATTTATAATAATATTGCAATGAATTGGAATAATAATGACACTTTTTGCTAGCGACAGACACTAAATATTATGACAGTATGATGAGAATAGTTGGAAGGTTCCTGCTATCCGTCTTGTTTTATCAACTAATGATCCGTAACCAACGACATAACAAAAAGTCTTAACATTATTTCTGTATTGATTTAATTCACGTAATGTTTTAGTTGTTTAATCACAGGTTTTTAAAATTCAACGGCCAATTCACGTCCAGTTTACTATGTACATATCTACTATATTTCCCGTCAATATTAACAAACATACCAATGCATGTCCAAATGACACTGCTAAAGCAAAATAACGTTTTGAAGCTCACAAATAATATTAAACGCGTGAACTTCTTTCAGGGAAGGAAGGTAGGGTACTTTAAAAGGCTAAGCATATCCTGTTAAGCTAGCTACAACCGCCACGTATGTATGAAAAACTGAATTAAAGAACATGGGAATGTATCCATAGTAATCCTAGACACAAGGACATCATACTTATCAACGATACTATGATGACGACAATAAACGTTTTGGACCAAATAAGTCTAGATTTGCAATATCCTTGGGTCAACATTTTTTTGTAAGCACCGTGCTTCGTTTTATAAAGTCATGAACTTAGCATGGAAAGCAGGTGTTGTTTAGCAAAAGAAAAAATGATAGTCATCATGCTTGTCATACAGCTCAAACGTAGCCTTTCGTGGGCATCATAATTGAATCTATCGAATATATTTTGAAGCAACACTTAAAGAATCAGTCGTATCTTTTTTTCCAAGCTCATTAGGATAGATGACATTCACATATTCTCTAAATGTAGAGGTTTAAGAGACAGAGTGTCATCTACATATATGTGTGTAATTGAATGATTTGGCGATATTTTACAAGGTTCTGCATAAATTCTGCTTCACAAGAATAAAGAAACAAATCAGATAAAAATGATGATTTTTAGAAATGTTTCTATTGTCAAACACAAACTATTCAGTCCATCTTGAAATGTCGAATTTATCAGAAGCAAAGTAAACAACTTGAAAGCTGGCAGATCTAAGAAATCACGGAAACATCCACCACGAAAGTGAGATCAGGTGTTCCGGAATGGTTAGTACATTCTGTTTATTATAATTGAATTATTGTGATACTTTGAACTCTGTACTTTGGTTCTTTCATCGCCATCTTTTTAAAGGTTGTAATAGGTGATAAAACATTTCCTGAATTAAAAAATAAATACTTATATACACAGCGTGGTTTACAAATTTATATCATTTCAAACTCTCTCTGTATCTGGTGAAATCAACTTCAGGAATCTATAACTGACAATGAATCAGACGCGTCATATGTTGAATAACCACATACTATAAAAAATAATGGATAGAAAAAGTCTTCCCTAAGGTTAATTTAAGACGCATTCGGTTTTGGAAATAAAACACATATATTGAAATGTAGATTTAAGAAAATCTATATGAACAAGGACCGGTATATTTGCAGTTGACTAAATACATTTTATGACATATCAAAAGGCTGAGTTCTCATCAATTACAGATGTTTTGTTCATGTTAAATGAGCGTATATGATACATAACACACAATTAATATCAGAGGTTAAAATAAGAGTGATGTTCGACTTAAACTTTTATATTGGGATACATATATATGTTCAGTAACTTTGATCTTGATATTGTTGTTTTCTCTGATATATTGAAGCGGTAAGTACTGTTTTATCACATATACAGTATATGGTTAAAAGAAAGTCAATGTATAACATTACCCTACTGTCAAAATAGCTAATACTTAGTTCCCTCAGCCGATGCATTTGCATCACCTTTAGATAACACTTACGCTAAAAAAACACAATATTTATTTAAATTGTCTTTCTTAATTTCAATTTTCGTGAAATGCATGGATCGACATGCATGTATGTTGTTCAATACCCTGTTGCTGCACTCATTGTCAAAGTAATTCACGTTTTCACAACTGGTTTAAATATCATTATTATTTATTTATTTTGTCGACTATGCGACATTCTTAAAAACTAAAGTATTAATAAGTATTTTGAACAGGAGATTTTACAAAAACAGTTTTATATTTTTCACAGCGCTTAATTTTTTTATAATATTTTAAAATATCATTTTCAGCTGACGAAACAGCTACTAGCTTGACACGATGAGAATATTTATATTATTAATGTCTGTGGTAACATATGTATCCGGACATAACTGGTACAACGGACCATATCATTATGTAATTGATATTCACAGATCAGTACCAAGGATACGTGCAGGTGTTCCAGGAAGCATTATGAATTTAGGTACACAATTATTATTTCTTGTATTCCACCATCTCTTATTAAATGGCTTTAACAATCAGATAAATATTCTTTAACTTCAAAATTCCTTATGTTTGAATTTTAAATATATATACAAAATATGTGCTAGACTTGTGCGCTTATGAAGGAATTTCCCACTGCTTAATTGAATTTGTTCGTAATATAAGTTAAATAAATCTCTTTAAGATGATATATTTCCTATTGTTTAGACGCATTTGCTTTCAGTAACTGTCAATTTGGCGTGCTCAAATACAATGTATGTTGTGTTCTTTATCACTTTATCATATACAAGTATAATGGTTTTTTTTATAATCTTATTCTGTAAAATGTAACAGATTTCGAACGGAAATTATATAGCTATATGCTGTATCTTTGAATTAAATGATGGTGCCTGTATTAAATAAGACTCTGCTCTATTACTTTGGAAAACCTCGTGATTATAATTATAATCATTGTATATATGAGGGGAGGTCAAAAAGTTCATAGAAAGGTGTATATATTGCCGCAACAAACCATACATTTTATTATTTTTCAATATAGTCCTCATTTACCCCAATGCACTTAGTTCACTTTTATTTATTTTATTTTATTTATTTGTCTATACCTTTGAAGTAGCAGTATTCGGTTTGAACCATGCCTCTGTGGCAGCCTTAAGTCCATCATCATCAGGAAATCTGATTCCCCATCAATGGGATTTCAAATTTCTAAATAGGAAATGATCACTTGGTGCCAAATCGGGACTGTAGGGTGGGTCATTAAGTTACTCGAACTTGCATTCACGAATCGCTGCTTGTGCAATCCTTGATTTGTGCACAGGAGAATTGTCGTGAAGAAGCAAGAACCCCCCCTCCCCCTCGGCTCAACTTTCCCCTCCTTTTTAATTTAATGGTAGCTTTCAGCTGCTTCATTAGATCAGAATAGTTGGCCCTAGTGATAGAGATTCCAGAAGGTTTATAATTTATTTACAGAACACCCTTATAATCCCAAAACACAGTGGCCGTGATTTTGCCAGCTGATGCTTGGGTTTTGAATTTCTTTGGCGGGGTTGAGCCAGGGTGCTTCCATTGCATGGACTCTTTTTTGGTTTCTGGGTCCCAATAGTGAATCCATGTTTCATCACCAGTTACTAAACGTAAATGGAAGCTCTCCGAGTTATTAATATAAATGCCAAGAAGCTTATGACTTGACTGGAGTCTTTGGAAGCTATCCTGCACATTAAGGTTTCTGGGGACCCATCTTCCGGATACTTTTGACATCCCAGGATGCTCGTGGATAACCATGTATACACTTCCATGTGAAATGTCACACTCCCTAGCTATGTCATCAATCCTAATTTGACGATCATTCATGATGAGGGTCTCCACAGACGTGACAATTTCCTTTGTGATGGCATCAGCTGGCCGACCTGACCGTGGGGCATCCTTCAGTGAGGTGCGCCCACGTTTAAATTCAGCTGACCATTTTGCCACTATAATATAGACAGGACCACTGTCACCGTGCACCTCGGCCATTTGCCGATGGATTTCTTTGGTATTTGATCCTTCTACTGTGAGGAGCTTTATTACTGCCCTAAACTCAACATTTTGATTTTCCATCATTGGTTGATGGTCACCAACTTTGAATGCTTTTGAGAATTACACAAATATGTTGTGACAAATAAACTCGACATGTTCAAAATGGCGGCATGTTGTTTTGTCTAAATAAGTAAAGAAAATGTGTGTTACGCTTGGCTGAATACGCTGTTCTATGAACTTTCTGACTTTCCTGCGTATACTGTAACACAATAAAGGCACCCAACAAATGAGTATAAAGACAAATGTATATACTTCAAAATGATGTCGTGCTGGTACCATCAAAATAGTTTCTAATCTTCAAGTGTTATATTGATATTATTTTGAGATACTTTATCGAATAATTTACTTATTTATTTTGCTTAACGTTTTGTGCAATTTCAGAATCGTTGTTTTTGATTGTAAATAGACGTCTATAAGCAATTGTATCACCACTGTAGACTTGTAATACAGTAAACTGGACACATGTTCGATGGATTATTTATTTGTTTTACTTCCGTAGTGTTTCTACTGTAGATATTTTAACCAAAATACAATCTATATTGAATTGCTTTTTATATAAGGTATATGCATCTTTAAAAATGTATATTGCAGCTTGATCGATTGGTCACTCTTATTTATGATTTGAATTTTAAAATTCTTAAAACACTAAGCTTTTCTTAATTATGCAAATGACTGTCCTAGTTGCATGTGGTAAAATTAATCTCGGTCCTTTTACATTTCTTGTTTTAACTTTTTTAAAAACAATTTCAGTCCGCTAACTACTATTGATGATTTTATTTCGAACCGACAGTCTAGTGCTGCGAAATTAAAACAGATTTAGTATTATATAATATTTTTATATTACAGGACCCCTCATTGATCCAATTGGAGGTAAGACATTTATAAATAGAAGAGAAGGGCATCGGTGATTTAACTAGGCAATCTGTGTCTGTTTTGGTTCTTTCACGATTTAGATGGTTTTACATCGGAAAATTCTGAAAATTGGAAAGTGATGAAAAACAAAGTATCCAAAGCCGTATGTGTAGAAGGTTTAAAAACAACTATCATAATATTATAAATATGTATTTACATTCAACTTGAGTTTTATATGCCCCTGTAATTGATAATAATATACACACTATGTCAATACAAAGGGTTAAGGAGAAAAGAAAATTGATAGAAAAAGCTACTGTTACTGGTAAGGCGGGGCAATGTCTGCAGCAATATAACTCTTAAATATTTATTTTATACCATTACACAAAATCATTGATTTCTACAACCAATCAATTTTAAAATTTCCATAAAAGTCCATATGATGTATTCATGGAACGTATTAATGAACATGTTGCATGTAGCACGAAAAACAGTGTTACAAAATAATATTGGTCGTGTTAGAAAATCATAAAAGTGCACTGATGGTGAAACGTTTAAACCCTTATTTTTCCTAGCATGATAAAGTTAAACCTAAATGCAACATCATTTTAAACGGAATGTTTTACAATACCTGTTTTAAATTTATCCCTATTACCCACAATTATAGATACCATTTTGTTGTGAAATTGTGACCCCCTTAAATTTAGAATGAATTACGTTGTGATACAAGGCATGACACATCCTTTTTTAGATTTTAAACGGTCAGTATGTAGCACGTTAAGACATAAAACCGGAATATTTTTTGTTATAGCTCCCGCATTTAGTGGTGAAATAGCCCCAGACACAGACAGTAAGTAATTCATACTTTTATATGTTCAGATTAACTTTATTAATTCTGTAATCAAATAACATTTGATGTGTATGTGAAGAATATATTAACGGATTTGTGCTTGACAAAAGTTTTTGGTAAAAATAAATAGTTTGCATTTGTTTAACAGCATGCCAGGTAGAAATGGTAATATTCCATCTAGCAATAGTATTAGCAATTAAACAATCTGTCAACCGTTATCAAACATATTTATCCATGTCTGAATCACAATCAAGAAGCATTTAAAAACTTTGAAACTACCAATTCAAGTTGATCATGTAAACATCCACCAGGTAATGCTGCTGCGGAAGGATAAGCAACTCCTTTTTAGCTACCTTCACCTGCACATGTGTAATCAAAATTCAGTCAAAGGAACGTGGAACTATGGGACGTAAAATTTATCCAGGGCAATCCTGGACACAGAGACAGCATTCAACTGCCCTGCTTAGATAAAGGCTTGCGATATCCCTGGGTCAATATTTAAATTAGAAGCAGCTTGCTTCGTTGTATAAAGTTCCCGTGGTAGGAACAAGCTCTACCATAGCGTAGTAATGGTTAATCAAATACAAAATTAGTTGGAGAAACAGGTATATTGTTGTAAAGAAAAGGAAAGTTGCCAATAGAAATTTTGAAGTCATTACGTTTGTCATAGTTTCAAATGTAATTTTTCAATTTTCAGAAGTTATTTTTTGATACGTGTCACTTGTCCAAAATATCAAAAAGAAGGTTAGTAAAATCTTTAGTAAAAAGATTTTGATCTTTGCATGTTATCATATAAATCAAATGTGAAGTCCATATTCATATTATTTTAGCTATCTTTATTTTACTTCCTGTTTAGATACTGGCGAAATAGCGTTTATAGGTAAGCACGAACATATAATGGAAATTTCAAAAATACACAACATACTGAAAAGTTTTGTTTAAATTGCTAGACTCTTGATACACGATATCATGACCAAAATAGATTATACCTAACAGTTTCTGTTCTATTTGCAATCAAATATCATAGTAATACGTGTCTAGTATTAAATGCGTAAGTGTTTTATTTTTACCTTTAATTAATTGAATTATTCTCTTTGAAGAAATGCATTTCTTAATGAAAATTGTCACTATCTTTATGATGGATGTTAAAGTTTTAATCGATTTAATTTCACATTTTCATTTTTTTTATTTTGTAGATGCCGAAAAAGGTAAGAAAATTCCTACGTTTGTTTCACATTAGAATAGATAGAAAATAATTTATTGCACTCTGTCACGTTGGTATCATTGCAAAAAACAAATATTTTGTTATAGTTGTGATAAAAAGACAATGGTTTTGACTGACTGCTAAATGTTTAAACTAAAACATTTGTAAATAAACATCATGTAACAAATGACTAGAATTTCACCAATTGTCAAAAATTTTAACCAATATTTTTTTTGATGCAATGACAAATGACATTTTAGTACTTAAATCAACGATGGTTTAGTTTTTCTAGTGCTGACCTACTTTATGGAGGTTGCTTATCCAAAATAAAAATCAGTTTCTGAAATAACATCAACCTTGCGATAACCAATGCAATCATAAATATAACCAGTAATTAATAAATCTAGATCAGAAATCAGAATTAATCTGTCCAAAATTACGACACTGAAAAGTGCAACGCAACCCTAATATGACAATCTTAAACATACTTTTTCGTTTACAGAGAATTGCAAAGCAATAACCCTAGTGCACCTTAGTGTTACAACAACAATTCTGTTTAACTTAATTAATATTACATTTCGTTATTTTAGGACCTGTAACAGATCCAGGAGGAGGTAATACACAATATATAATATATGGAGAGGTTTACAACCATCGGGTGACAATGGAACAATAACAACGTATATATCATGGGATTTTGTATGTGCAAAGTTTTTGGATTATATAAAATGTTTTGAATTTTAGCATCGCTTTATGTGAATAATGTCGGATTATAGTTTAAGGCGGGAGAGTAATTGCTTGGGATGAAAGAGGGAATTAAGGGAGCTACATTCTCTATTTTTATATAATCTTGTTAAATATTTGTTTGAAGTCCTTCATTCTTTTGAAATTATTATAGACGTCAAGTGCAATCTATATATGTCAATGTATATCCATATATGTAAATTACATATATTTTGTTATATATATTAGGTATCGCTTCACATGAAGACATAGCTTTTTCAGGTAAGCACGAATATTTAATAATAGTAAATGTATTTGTTCTTTTAAAAATCCAATGCTACATAACTTAATTGTTTTCAGGACACAATGGATGGAAACACTTGTGTATTATTTACAATAGACAAGTAATTTCAACGTTAAACCTTTTACAGAATCGATTTTGTGCCAATATGAAAACATTAAAAACAAGTACTATATCTAGACACTATTTTTCTATTCAAAGCATAGAATTAGAGAAAATGCGTTTGAAGATATACTAAGAAATAAACAGAAATTTGTAAAAACAATTGATAGAGTTTAGCCTACGCTAATATTTTAATTTAAACACTTTACTTTGTCCTGTTTTTTAATGTTCATATAATCGGTCACAACAAAACCATTATAACCACTGGATATTACTCTAGTGTCTAACGAGTGTTTTTAAATAAGCTGTCTCAGTATTGTTTTGTCCCTTCAATTCATGTTACTAGCATGTTGTGTTGTTTTATAACACATGCATATCAATAAATTCATTTTGCTTTACGTTACTTGTTTTGATATTTTGTAGATGCGGAAACAGGTAAATAAACTTAAGAAGCTAATTTATATTTTATTAACTAAGTAAAGTAAACAATGTCTACAATAATTATGCAAAATATGTATTACTTGTTCAACCTATATGTAGCTAACTTTTGAGTTTCAAAGTGTTTACCTTGCTTCTGGATTGTGATTCGGACATAGATCAGTTTGTTTGGTTTTTGTTAAATTTTAACATCAATAAGATTTTGTACAGCTCAAATATATGTACAAAGGTTTTAAATACATGCGTTTGTCACATCTTTATAAACAATATAGGAAACACTACAACTACTTTTACGTGTTCAAGTTAGAATTATTCTTATAATAAATGTTAGATATTTAAAGTATTATTTAGTGATTTGAAAATGGAATGTTATGTCTGCTTTATATAGTTATACTTAAACGCTTAATGGAGCCAATAACTATTAACCTTGTTAAAAGAAATTTTGTCTTTATAATGAATAACTAACAAATATTCATGTGTCATAATATTTTCACAGCAACTATCCTGTTGTATATTTATAGTGTGACTTTTGTTTGTTATAGGCGGTCAAATTGATCCAGGGGGAGGTAAGTGAAGAAAGTGACATTTTAAAAGCATATAAGATAAGATTTAACTACCACTACGATAGCCCAATTGATAGAGTACTTGCTTCGAATTTGGAGGGTGCGGGTTGGAACCCAAGCCAGGGTCTGATTAAGGCTTGGAAAAGGTTATTAATTATTTCGACAAGCATTCGGCATTTAGAAATGATTTTCATGGGGTCCCTCTAAAGATACCTATAAAACCGATGGCCCTTGTGAAGACATGCGTTATAAACACCCCCTACAAATTTTCAAGCAAAAAAAATATATATATCACTTCATCTGTGGTTGGTGACGTTTCAATGTAAGTAAAAAAGTCTTGAGTTTGCGTGGTTTGGCGTACAAAACCATTCAATAATTTTAAGTTTATGTCTACAACTTACGTTCAACACATACATGCTGAAATATGAAGCAAAGATATAATAAAAACTCGTTCAACGAAAGGAATATAATACTAGTAAATGCAAGTTCCATATAATCATGTAGTTTTTCATGTTAACAAATGTCTAAAACAATGGACGGACTGACTTTCACAAAGAGAAAAGCATCAGTAGAACGAAAAAAACCACAAATGGTTTGATTTCTTGTTTATTACTATAAGAAATCATATGGTTATCAAACAATTCAAGGTTTTGGTTTCCACAAATGGTAAGTCTGAAAACACAAATGTGACACCCGGAAATAGTCGAGCAGTGAGAAAAATGTGACGACCGCATATTTCCTGGCTATCTTAGTAACCTTACGTGTCAGTTCCAAAGTTTCTTCTTTGTTTCTGTATTGTGGTTCGGAATGTTTGTTTTTGATGATATAAGAAATGACTTTAAGAACATAAAATAAGAAACAGAATTGAATTTATTTTTCAGTACTACTGGCTATGACAAAAAAGCATTCAAGCAACAATAGTACTTTATTTCATTGAAAAGGGTGTACATCAAAAGGAAAAACGGATTAACACAATCATATACTGCTATACGGCAAATGTAGGGAAATATATTTCAAATTTCTATAGTTTACACTATGAAATTTATGCAATTGTCAAGCAATTATTTTTTTATTTTATCAGAAATTTATAAGGGTCTGTGATTTTCCTCTTTGCTTTAAGTGTAGGTATATATTTCTTTATTCCAGCACCTAGACTGTCAGCAGAAATATCATCGGCTAGTAAGTAAATAAAATATAGTACAATTCTATCAATATGTATATCATCAGTTTCGAGAATATGAATGTTTTTTTTTTTAATTTTATTTATTTATACAATGTGTACAAAGCTCTCGGTAATCGATTTAAAAACATTCATTACCAAATGCAATTATATGCAGAATTAATTTATAACATATGTCCGAACAAACCTAAAATGAATGAATGAAACACTTGTGCAGCATTGTTCAAATATTATAATAACATATAGAAACAACGTATTAAAAATTTCGCTAATGCTGATTACATGAGGTTATTAAAGTAAAATAATGCGAATGATCATCAAATAGTATTTTCGTTTCAACAATAATCAATAACTAATTAACAACAATTGAAACCTTGTATTTATGTCACTAAAATGCATGTAGTAATAATATAGTATTTCATTTCAGCTCCTGATTCCACTGGAATTTCCTTTACTGGTAAGCATGTGCAAATCTATACCAGCTGTATTGGCATGGGATACGCACAGTGTTATCAAATGTTATATATATTATATCCATTTTTAAGCTTTTGCAATCTAAGCAGCATTGCAAAGTGAATTTCGGTAATGTAGAAATGCTCTTTGCTTTTGCCTTATCTTTTTAAAAAAGGAATTATCTCTGTCAAGTAAACAGGTCCTTTCAAAAAGTAAGGCCACTCCTAAATTTCCATAAAAGAAGCGTTACCCCCATTATTTCTGTATTAAAGAAGAACTGAAGAGTTAACATGATTTATTTGATGAAAAACAGTTTCTTTTCTTTCAAAAATACACAACTTAGCGCTGGTATATAGTTGATGCTCCTCTTGCTTTGTTGACGACCATTATTTGTTTGACAAAATAAGTAATGTCATAGTAAATCTTTTTCTTGTATTTGTTGCATTTGGTAATATTATACAGACTAGCTAAATGCAGGTTACCATTTAAAAAACGATATGTTTAGGCAAGAAAAATTCTTGGTATAAATGTTTGATGCAGAAGTAATTAATTATAAACCTTGGTTGACATAGCGGTTCATGTAAAAACTTCAAACCTGTTTAATTAAAGTTTTTTTATCGTGTCCGCCTGCAATTATAAAATGTATTGCTAACAGCAAGGAACTGTTTCCGCATGCATATAACTTATTAACTTAAAAAGATGAATTTATTGTTTTAGATGCACAATTTCCTGTGGTAAATGGACACCAATTTGCAATGTTTGGTAAGGATTTCAATCAATTATATTGATATTGTCGAACGTAGCATAGCAAATCTGTAAATACAATACGTCAATACGAAAAACCGTTTTCTTTTTGAATGCATGGTTCATTAGTCACGAACTTAGTTTCTTTGCACTATATAGATGAAAAGGCAATGCATCAATAGAATAACATTAAATACGATGTATAAAAACACGAAAAGTACGTTAATTATTTCCTTAGCTAAATTTGGTAAAATATGTCTTGGTCCTTTCGCTATTTTATCTACATCTTGAAAATTTTGGTCCAAGTACTACTGGTGAGGAATTGTATTTATATTAATAATATTTTCATATAAACGTATCAAACGTGTAGTAATATTCATGTCTTATTCCGGGCTAATTTGTAAAGATTGAACGTTGATTATACTGAATGTATTGGAGATAATTACAGTTGGTCACGCGCAAACTGAATGTATAGCTTGTATCCTCGGAAAGTCACAACGCCGAAAATAGACCCAAATAGGACAACATGTGGTGTTACAGGTCTATTCCGCCTATCGAAATGTCAACGTTCGAATAAAATGACGTCAAATGGAAACCAATCCAATTTTTAACAACAAAGGAAACAAAAATGACGTCACGGATGAAAAGTGGCACGTGACCAACCAACCAACGTTATTGTTAAATATCTTCTGTCAAAAGGTTTATTGAAGGGGATTCAGCTTGATTCTAAATGATATGGAATATTGGTTATTTTGATCGTATTATCTATCATAACGATTCAATATATTATTGTTATGTTTGTTTCCTTACAGGTCAAGAGATAGAAAAAGGTGGAGGTGAGGTTAACATTATTATGACGTGAAACCTATGTTATTGATTTATTAATAAAATATGACATTATAATTCTTTATCCACTAGTAGCAAGTTCTGTCCACGTTTTTACTTCTTCTAAAGTATCGGTTTCAATAGCACTTGGCAGAAATTTCTATGGATTGATATAATTCAATTTTTTTCATAGCATGGTGTTAGCCCGATTACCAAAAGTTAGGACACGGCGTCCATCGAGTGCATAATCATAACACAAAACTTTTTTTCGAAACAGATGAAGGTAGAATATTGTTTCTTTAGTTTGTGAAATCAAAGTCAAAGTTACATAATGCCTTTTATATGTATAATTTTTCAAATTTTTATGTTGCTTGTTTGTGCCCTTCGAATCAAGGTAAAGGTCAAAGTCATGATAAGGAGTTTTACCTTATACCGTTTGGGCTTCAAACATATAATGAGTGTTAAGATAGTATTCAATACTATTGTGCGTCTTTTATACTTAGAGACAGCCCTTAATTATAATTACTATATTATCATTTGGTGTCAGATAAAATAACCACAATATATATGTTTAAAAACAAAAATACTAACAAGGAAAAATACACGAAAAATTGAAATCATTACATTTATTTCTGTATATAGAGCAAAAATCAGCAAATTTACAAATATCGCGATTAGACCAAGAACTAAAACACCCGTTATGGACCCCATGTTCTAAACCATTGATATTCACGCCTGAATCACGCCTGTGTCATAGACTTAATCAGTTTGTCCACTTTCAAATAATGTGATCCTAATGCTTTTTCACAAAAAAAATAAAATCACTTCAAAACTAAATACTTCACCTCATCTGAAATATTTCTTCTCCATGATTTTGTCAAAACTGATGCCAATAATAATTGTGATATTTAAGTGATTTACATTGTAATTGTTGACCTTAGTTGAACCTTTTAATATATGCATATGGGGTAACCTAGGGAACATACTACAGGTGACTTTCAGTAAAAAATGTAAATATTTCTCTATGTAGAAGAATAACGGAAAAAGTAAAGATAAAACTAAAAATATTTTTAGATGCGCTTTTTGTTTCGAAAACAAAATATGATTGTTAGGTTTCGAAAATTTAAAAGGTGTAAAAATTATTTATGAAAACGACTGTCTCTAAGCATTAAAGATGAACAATAGTTTTGGTTTAAGAAACAGTTCACGAAATAAAGTCTTGTTTATTTTCATTATACTGTGACCTTATTGGCTCATTTACATTCTATATATACAATTTAAACTAAAACCGTCCATAAATAAATCTTGAGCAGCTAATTGTTTTTTCTATCTATTTAATGCCTATATTTGGATTTTGAACAACCCTAGACAATCAATTTTTCTAACCAAAGGTTCTATTCGGTCTGATGGTTTAACGGAAGTTCAAACTTTACGGAGGGATGCAAAAAAGAACAAAAATATGTCTGTTTGCCATACCAAAATATTGAACATATAAATAACCGATGCCCATTAGTATCAAAGCAACAAAGAAATAAATAAGGCCAAGTGGTACAAATGGATGCTGACGTTACGCACGGCGTGTACAAATCTATGCACTTTGTTGGTATTATTCTAAGTCCTAACTTAAAGGGACTGTAATAATTTTGATAAATATCTTGCAGGGAATAAAATACATAATATCTATCGATTAAAAATATTAATGAAAATATACAAGAAAATTATCATAAATACGATACACGGATAAATTCAACAGATCTAGATACCAGTGAAGATTTGCCTTTTTATACCTTAAATTGATAAAGACGTTTTTTCACAAAATTTAATTGATGATATCTTTTCTAATATTGTTTCGATTTTCGAAATTCTTTCAGATTTTAAAAATTAAAGAATTTCATATTTTTATACACTATGACTTTAAAATTTATTTGCAATGACGTCATGAAAATGTATACCGACATACGGGGTGTATCTGCAGAATTGCGCACGGAGTTTCTGAGTGACGTATTTTTGAGCTCGGTGGTTTTTGAACAGTTACTTTGTCCAAGTAAAATGATTTGAATTATAATGATTTCATCACTCTAGTCAAGATTTTGTCTCAATAGTTCAAGATCTTTTTCATGTTTCAAATGTAGCCATTGATAATATTTCCTTGGCTCTGAATGGCCCTTGTTCTTGCATTTTCGAAGTATCATCATTATTTCGGACGATAAGGCCTTGTTCGTCTGCTATTCGAAGTAATAATGTTTCTGAATATTATTATTTCTATCATAATTATTATTCCATAGTGACTGGGAATATAAAAAAATCTAATTGATGAAGGTATTTGTATACAAATAATAAAATTAATATATTTACTATAACAGCGAGAAGCACAAACACAACACTCCTAGTTTACGACACGATAACGTTAAATTTTGCAACTTTGCCGATCCTTTAGCAATATCGTCAAAAATCATGACGTTATTGTTACTTTTGGTCATATTTTCAAAGTTTTATACCTAAAAATCAAGCAAGGTGACATATGTATTTCTTTACATTTTCAGAAAATTTAAATTCAGAACTACATTATGTTAGTTTTTCAAAAACTTGTAGGACAATCTGTTATTTTTCTACACTTTTCCCAATTTTTCAGGGCCTGAAAAATTCCAATTTCCCATTAACCCTATGTTAAAATCCCGACATTTTTTTTTACATTTTTGACGCTTTATAGCTAAAAAAGTAAAAAGGTGACCCCTATTTTTTTACATTTTCAGATGCGCCTCAAAAAGTTTTACATATATGGAAAAAATCAGAAACTTGTAGGATAGTGCCCATTTTTACCACTTGGCCTTAACTAGAGAGTCATATATACATACATAATCTATTGGCATAATACATCATTTCGATATATTTGACGTCTCATAGTTCCATGTTTCTTTCACACAATTTTGATTACACACGTGGCGGGTGTAGCTAGCTAAACAAGAGGTGCTTAACCTTCCGGAGCACCCGGCCTCACTTCCATGGTGGAAGTTCACGTGTCTAACCTAACTTGTCAGTTCCAAAGTTTTTACTTTGCTTTTGGATTGTGATTCGGACATGGATTAATATGTTTGTTTTTGATGTTTTGTTCAATATATTCTTTTATCCAAAATGTTTTAAATTTTTTACTAAAAGTATCACTCGAGTCTTTGAAAAAAAGATATGCAGATTCTTATCTTGCGTATTTGATCTGTGTTTGATTCATATAACTCCACAATTCAGGTCAGCAACACATCCTCTTCGTTATATTCTCAGTCCTATATTCATATCACTATTTGTATATGTAAGATTTTTCGTCTAATTAACACTGTTTCGATTTTATCATACAGGGTATGCACCAGGAGGAATCAAGTGGTTTAAAGGAGCATCAAAATTTCTACACTATTACAAAAACCAGCATAGATTAGGATTCTCCAAACCATCTGGATTCAGAGGTCTTGATGTTTATACGAAGAAGAGATATCCCCTTATTGTACGTACTTTAATTGATCTTTTCTATTTCACTAGTTATTTAAATGGGAATATCCATTAAACATTTAAAAAGATGGGGTAGACATACCAATTTATTCTTTTTTTAGTTTTAACTAATGCATGTTACTTTCCATGATTCAATTCATAAGCATACTCTTTTGTCTAGTATGGTATAAGTAACTTTTGGTTACTTATGTATAGACTTTAAACTAGACAACCAGAAAGTCTTCAGAAAGAAATACCTGGACTTGACATCATATTTGTATTGTTGATAAATATGATGTCTTTGAATCTCAATTTTACGTATCATATTCCATGAACTTTGCATTGGCAAGTTTGATTACAAACGTGTCGGAGTTGAGTTGAGTAATGGTCTTTATCAATCGTGTCGGTTGTAGCTAGCTAAAAAGAAGCTGCAACCGGTCGAACTCACCTGGTGGAAGATCACGTGTTTTACCTAATTTGCCAGATTCAAAATTTTTACTATTCTTTTGGATTGTGATTTTGAAATTGATTGGTATGTTTGTTTTCGATAGTTAATTTAACAGTTTATGTTTGAATACAAATTGGATTCAACACAGAAAAATGGCGTCTAACTGTTTTACTGTTTTAGCTTTACTGTACCAATAATCTTTAAATGATTCTGGGAGCACTTGACTTGATTGCATTACTCATTACCAACAGTTACCCACTCAGCCTGGTTTATGCTTGAAACATGAATTCAACAAAGTATTATCTTGTATTATATTATAAGATATCTACCCTATAATTGCTAGTTATCTCACGAACTAAGCTTTAGGCGAAACAACTAGCTTATAAGATCTTTAGCTACGATCGAGCTTATTAACTATGATCTTATCCAACAATTTTCAGTGTAAATATTTGCTTTAAGTATCCTTTGTCATTATTACCTTTTTATTTTTCAGCGATATTAATAATTTAAGTTTAATGAAGTTCTATGACTTATAAAGTAAACCTTGGACACTCGGAGATGTCAGACGATGCCAGAACGCCACCTCTGTTGTAAATTATAATAAATCCGTAATCATTTTAATTATCTTAGTATCTGTTATATTATTACACTTTTTAAAGCATTCAATAAAATCAAATTTAAATAAATGTACCGTTTGTTTTATGTTAACAAAAATTAAATTGTTTATAAAAAGAGCTTATTCCCCCTACGATAACTTTGTACAACGAAGCATACTGCTTGAAAATAAATTGTTTTATTGCCGTCATTACAGTATTGTTGAAACGTTTGATGTCTGTCAAGGATTGCCCTGGATATATTTGACGTCCCATAATTCCATGTTCCTTTCTAACAATTTTGATAAAACACATGGCGGGTATTACTAGCTAAACAGGGAGTGCTTACCTTCCAGAGCATCCGGCCTCATTTCTCTGGTGGAAGTTCCGTGTTTAACATGACTCGTCTGTTTCAAAGTTTTTACTTTGCTTCTAGATTGTGATTCGGACATGGATATTAAGTATGCTTGGAAGAATATTTAATGAATTATCAATTTACACTGTATATTGGAATGATAAGGTTTGGACAAGGTTTCGAAACAGATGAAGGTAGAATATTGTTTCTTTAGTTTGTGAAATTAAGTCAAAGTTACATAATGCCTTTTATATGTATAATTTTTCAAATTTTTATGTTGCTTGTTTGTGCCCTTCGAATCAAGGTAAAGGTCAAAGTCATGATAAGGAGTTTTACCTTATACCGTTTGGGCTTCAAACATATAATGAGTGTTTAGATAGTATTCAATACTAGTTTTGGTTTAAGAAACAGTTCACGAAATAAAGTCTTGTTTATTTTCATTATACTGTGACCTTATTGGCTCATTTACATTATATATATACAATTTAAACTAAAACCGTCCATAAATAAATCTTGAGCAGCTAATTGTTTTTTCTATCTATTTAATGCCTATATTTGGATTTTGAACAACCCTAGACAATCAATTTTTCTAACCAAATTTGGTTCTATTCGGTCTGGTGGTTTAACGGAAGTTCAAACTTTACGGAGGGATGCAAAAAAGAACAAAAATATGTCTGTTTGCCATACCAAAATATTGAACATATAAATAACCGATGCCCATTAGTATCAAAGCAACAAAAAATAAATAAATGACATTTAACTAGAGAGTCATATATACATACATAATCTATTGGCATAATACATCATTTCGATATATTTGACGTCTCATAGTTCCATGTTTCTTTCACAATTTTCATTACACACGTGGCGGGTGTAGCTAGCTAAAACTCGTTTTATAACAAATCCTCTGGTATATCCTCTAGCTACGTTTTTCCGGAGAGAAAGAAAATACATCGGGACTAATTGTGCATAAAAGTAAAGAGAAATCACTTATTTATGCAGAATGCATATTTTAATGACGTAAATAACCACAATTTAAAAATATACGATAGAAAAATTACATGTTTAAGTCTTTAGTACAACAATTTATTTAACAAAAGATTGATGCTGTCTGTAAAAAGTGACGTAACAGGACTGAACTTCAAAAACATTTTTTATTTAACATGCATTATCGATACGTCTCAATCAGGTATTTGTAATTAAACCTTTCTGTAAGATGTATGTAAAACATATCAAACTGATCCTGGTAAGTGATATGTACGGTTCATGACCAGGTAAGAACATAATTTTGTCTTTTAATCATTTTATATAGGTATAGTTACAAATTGTACATTGGATTTATATTTGGGATAAAAATACAATAATTTTAAACTTTGATATTGAACTTTTAAATTATAATCAAATACTCATGTATGCAAAGTGTTTGTATATTTGTCAGTGAAATTGTATTTATATGTATAAAAAGAAATACGTCATTTTGAATATTTTTACAAAAAATATCGCCGGACAATAGACAATTCTAAATTCTGATCACAAAAGAAGGATTGTTAGTGTAATCTTATTGATAATTGTGTGAATGTAAGAAAAAGGGTTGTAAAAATGAGATTAATAAAACATACCACAAGTATATGAAACAAAATCCTTCACCATCTGCAGTTAGATCGGGGATTACCAACCATCTAATCAGTCATGATGGTGTCTTTAATAGATGCAAAATATTTTTATCTAATCTAACAGGACGTCACTTAGACCTAAAATTAAAATGGTATAATAATTGATTGATAGAGTCAAATCAAGTTAAAATGCCTTAAAATATTCAGAACTCTGAATACCACTGAATTATAAATGTTTTAAAAAGTTTGAAGGGGAGAAATCGTTTAAGAACAGATATACAATCACAGGAGTTAAGTGACTCACAGGTAGCTGTATATGGGCTGCCGAAAAACTCGTCAAAAGTTCCTTATAAATAAGGTGATTAAATATTAGAATTAAAATCAGATAATGTATATCAGCAACTTAAGGTGATAATTATTAAGTAATTTTAAGTAATAATATGGTTTATAGAAATATATGTAAGAAGTATTTGACAGGAGCTGATGCCCCATTTCACTGTTGGTGATATGGTTACTCTAGTAGTAGTATTCTAAATCTTAATTGTCAAATGTTTACACCAAGCGTATAACTTTCTTCACCTATAGCGTCTGATACCTGGATTAATTATAATTATCTTGCTTAAATTGACATTGAAGCATTATCATTTAGGTGATTGTTATAAAAATGTCGCTGATGAAAGTGTGGTTTATTGTCAAAATCATTTAGTGCTCATTATTATCCTCTGTGCAAATACACTAAGTGATCTTAATTGTCTTTATGTCCACATGGCTTTTAAACTTATCTGTTAATCTACTTCAACAAACGACATAGAAACTTGAAAATTCCTATAAAGCTCTTGCATGGAAAGATCTACTGGGTATGTGAGCTGGTTAAATTAGACCTTTTTGTCCTAACGTGTGTTATTTGATGTCATTACACTTTTTGTACCTGTCCTAGTGTCTGGGTATAGTTGTTGTTTCAGGCCACTTTCACGGTTACAGATAATTAACATTTATTATTATACATGTTTTTCGTATGTTTGTTTTTAATATATTTGTATTTAGTATTCCTAACTGCTAACTGTAAACAGAGCTTCAAATTATTCAGATCAGAATAGCATACGAATAAGTTTAAAATAATCATATTTGAATAATTTATAACTGTAGATATTTCCAGAAATAACCAGCTGACATGGATTCCTATTTCGTGTTGTTGTTATTGGTAGCCAGCGTATCGTGTCACAATTGGTACAAAGGACCACGCCATTTTGTTCTAGATATTGTTCAACCGGGACCTTTTATAGGACGTGGTGGCAGATCAGAAATACCGTCTGGTATCGGTAAGTGTTTGTGTCTGTTTAAAGTACATTATTCGTATGCAGGCAATTTAATTGGCCATTTATAGCGTTGATGCTCATGCATGTTTGAGTTTTGAAATATGAAAATTTAACATTTTTTTTAGAAATAATTTGTATTTAGATTTCAATTTCTAAAAACCTATTGCAATGTCAATTTTCTTTCATTTTTAGATCCAGTATATATTGGTGAGTAATTTTTTTAGTTTTATTTTTATTGGGGGGGGGGGGGGGTCCGTGGCCGAAGACTTATGTCGGAATCGGGCACATTTTTATTTGAGACAGTTTGTTATTTAAAGGTCACCGGTCACCAAAAACCGAATTTTTATTAGTACTATTTTCCGAAATATTACATCATAAAAAGCCGATTTAGCCACAAATAACATTTTTTAATCATTTCTGTCCTTTTCTACAGCGTAAAATAAAGTCCTGAAACTGTTGAAAAACTGTGTTATCTCCCTTTGGTAGTAAAAGGGCACAAAACCGGAAGTGACGCAGAAGGTGTTATTCCAGCTATTTAGTAAATGAAGCTTGTATAGTGAACTGAATTTATTACCCAGATTTATCGGAAATAACTTCTAGTGTTTTTATATATTTATTTATTTTTTAGCATTGGGTATTTCAGTTTCCTTCGGCAGAAAAAAAATAATTAAAAAATTAACATAATAATAAGAAATAAATAAAGAAAAAACTATTTGTGTTTGCTCTAAGTATGATATACTATTTACTAATACTTTTACAAAACATAATTTTACATTTCTTTTGAAATTACTTTATTTATTATTTATTTATTTATTTATTATTTATTTATTTATTATTTATTTATTTATTTATATCTATTTATCACAACAAATAAAAAAAAGAACCCAAATTTCCGTTTTTTATTTAAACTATTGTTCATCTTAATTTTCATTAATATTTAATATCATTTTAATTGTCTTTACTTATTTCTTTGATTTATTTATTTATTTATTTATTTATTTATTTATTTATTTATTTATTTATTTATTTATTTATATCTATTTATCGCAACAAATAATAAAAGAACCCAAATTTTCGTTTTTTATTTAAGATATTGTTCACTTCAATTTTTATTAATATTTAGTATCATTATCAATTATCTTTACACATCTCTGATTATTTATTTATTTATTTATTTATTTATTTATTTATTTATGTATTTATTTATTTATTTATTTATTTATTTATTTATTTAATAAATATATTTATTTATTTAATAAATATATTTATTTATTTATTTATTTAATAAATATATTTATTTATTTATTTATTTAATAAATATATTTATTTATTTAATAAATATATTTATTTATTTATTTAATAAATATATTTATTTATTTGTTTATTTATTTATTTATTTTTATCTATTTATCATAAGGAATAATAAAAAGAACCCAAATTTTTTTTTTTTATTTTAAAAAATCTTTTCTTCTCTCTAGTACAGCTATATTATGACCTCAAATTGATTCATATTTGTTTCAGAAATTGTCCCATTTTTAATTCCTTTTTAGATTAATCAAAGATTTATTATTATTATTATTTTTTATTATTTACCCATGTAATGAATAAAAAAAAAAACGTTTTCGGGTAGAATCTGGGTCCATGACCTGTAGTTTTTTGTACAACGAAAATATCAATATAGAGGTTTAAAGAATAATTTGTTATGGTCTCTCAAAAAATATTTCACCCAGTATTACTTAAATATGAAAACAATTTCAATTCAATAGCTTGCTATTCCTTATTTGCAGTAAGTTTAATCATCATCATCATCATCATCATCATCATCATCATCATCATCATCATCATCATCATTGTTTCCATGATAAAATAAAATAAAAAAAATTCATATAATAACTTTATTTCGCTTAATTTTAATGGGATGAAAAGAACGTCACCAATATGTGATAACAGTGGCATAATGCTCGACTAACTAAGGACTCAAAACTCGAGTGAAACTTTCTTTCATTTATTCACAATAAATTAATATCGTTCAAAGTGTGATTTACACCCCTCACATACCAGTAATTAAGAGATTACCAATATGCTATATTGGGAAACATCCTGTTTAGAAGTAGACATCTACCACCTGTAATTAACAGAGTTTACCTTACAATATGCAACATTAATTGATACGTGCGTATATCTTTATGATATACCCGGTAAATGTTATTTGTTATTTTTGATGGAATCTGAAAATCGAGTAAATGAAAGTTAAATTAGATTAGTTAATTTGAACAAGACATATGTCTCAGTTTGAACGTGTGAATTGGTGAACTGATTGAATAACGGAATTAAATTAATTTTGAAAATTAAAATTGTTTAAAACCTATACATTTGACTGAATTCATTCACAATAATTTGAATTGTCTTCAATGATTATACCGCTCTTATTTCCCTGACTAATCTCGTTATGTTTAATCTGAATACATTCAAAACAATTAAAAAGCTGCATGAAGGACTTGTGTAAATCTGGCTTTAATTTGTTCTGAATTTTGTGGAAAAACGTGTTCATCGGTCATTAATGATTTTATTATATCCAAACTTCACAAAATATATCATTTTGACTTGAAATCAAACTTTAAAAGCCTTCAAAACACCACGCAAACCCACATGTAATATATGGATACATATATAGGTAATGTGTCTTTCTTCAGCAGCTTAACACCATGTACGTCATCAATTAGGTCGCCGGAAAGTTACGAGCGGTGTCGGAAACTACCGAGTATTAGCATTTCGTTTAGGTAAGGTTTTAGTGTATTACAGGTAAAGGTAAGGCGTGGGAAAACGTCAGACACATCAATATTGACTATTCTACCCATTGGAATGCAAAATACAAAATTGATAAATTTGGTGACCGGTGACCTTTAATTTCTCGAATAACTGATACTCCAGTGAGATAACTCCCAAGATATTTAAAATAACTTTGACTGCAATATATAACACTTTTCAAACTAATAGATCACTTTTTAAAAAATGTAATAAATATAAGTTTGGGTAAAGGGTTTAATCACATCATATTTCATGTTACTTCTCAATCAAATCATATTTAGAACTTCTTAAAATGCTTAACTAACAGTCTCTGGTGGAAGTTCACGTATATAACCTATTTTTTCCGCTTCAGATTTTTAACTTTAACATTTGCTTCTGGATTTTAATTTGGACATGTATTAGTATGTTTGTTTTTGGCTTGTAAACTCAAGTTTTGCAAGTTGAGCATAATTAAAAACAATAATTACAATAAATCTGATGTATTGGCGCTTTTATAAATATGTCCGTATAAAAGACAAAACGCTTAAACATATAACCGAATGTCGTAAACGACAGTATCCATTACCCCCGTTGTAAAGGCTTTTCTTTCAAAATTGCCAAAGCATCAAAACTAAATAACTATTGAGGGATTCATATTTACATATATATGGAAACCAAATATAGCAGTTTAGTAAAGCCGGTTTGTTGGATATTGTTTGAGTCAGGACAATGCTTCTTTATCATATTTATAAGACAACAAGAGTGATATATGAACACAACTCCGTGTTGTGCGCGATTTCTGTGCAATGTTTTGTAATAACTAGTATATCTTATACCAGGATACCAGTTTCGGAATACAATTGCTCATTGTAACTTACATTGTACCAGTTCACATTTTTAGCGGACTTTTCTTTTATGTCGCAAATACACATAATATAACAATTATGTCATTTTACTGATAACGTGCAAATCAGTAGATTATACGACAATGGAAAACTCTTTTATAGTCTATCGAGTTCGATACCACATTGATGGCCATCTAAGACTTGGAGACTTACGCCTTAACCCTTTGGTCATTGATACTGTGCTATCTCGCCAGGTTTTTTTTTCTTTTTAACCTACGTTTGTATAGTTTGTATCGAATAAATTCTCATCTTTGGGTGTTATCCCATGCAGTTTTGAAACATTTGTAGGTTCGCCGGAAAACGTTAGCGACACTACAATCTTCGTTATATCAAGTTATGAAAATCCGTTTAACGTATGTTGTTTTTTATTGCAAATATTTTGTAAGTACTTTAAATCATTTGAATTATTATATGCTTAAAGTTTATTTGTATACTTATAATGATTATTGCATTTTGTAATTTTGTGATACCATTGAAAGATTGTGTTTGTGTAAATGAAGAATATTTGAGAGACATTAAGAATTATGAGAAAGCAGATATTAAACTTTTATTCAGTATGTGCATATTATTGAAGATCTATACCTTCTCCGAAGGTTAATGATATTTACTTAATGTAAATAAAATGCTACACAGCATAGATACCGTTGCAAGTGTTGAGTATGAATAATAGAGGTGTACAGTTAATTAATGTATAACTTAATATTATAAAAAATCATTTGTGACATAGAATGAGTGAATTTTTATTTTCGAAATGAAAAGTCTCTTAAGATTGCTAATATAAACCATACAATAATGGCCTTTAAATTCGCTATTTAATATTGACCGTCACTTAAAGGTTATCTTGCAAGAATTTCGGCAATCCTAACAGACATACATAACATGTATGTTGTTGACTTAACTCATAAGGCTTCCAATGATATTATTCTCGCTTGTAACAGATTCTTCCTTGAATGTCTTATAAAGGAGCTTGGTTTAGATAATATATAAGATAACCTTACATATACTAGAACTAATTTTACCAAAAATGAAGTACTTTTAAACCATAAAGGATTTCTTGAGTATTTTGGTATCAATCTAAAAGAAGAAAGCTTGCTCTTCCTTTATTGTATTTGATTTCTAAACTTCACAAATATCCATACAGTTAAAGATATATACAAGTAGCGTGCTCCTATAAAATGTACTAATAAATCATTATAAGTAACTCTAGCACAAATTTTGACAGTCGTCACAGATAGTCTTTAGTCTTATTCAGACAAAGTTTTTTCGACATCGGTATCAACCAAACGTGAATTTTAAATATTCAAAAGAATTACTTGAACGTCTTATTCTAATGCTTTATCTCTTGTCAAAAGTATAAAACATTTAAAAATGAACGGCTTAAACAAATTATTTTACTTGTTTTACAAAAACAGTAAGCCAAGATACAAATATCTGAACAGGGATTTTGGTAATTTCGTCACACTTCATACGGACTTAGAACAAACATATTTGTTTAGTTTCGTAATCTAATTATCCGACAAACAATCGGTAAACCAAAGGTCACAAAAATGCTGAACGATTTGTTTCTTTAGTCGTAAGAAGCAGAATTTTAATTTGCTTTTGGAATGTGATTTGGACATGGATTAGTATGTTTGTTTTTTATTTATACTTGCTAGATTGGTTGTTCTTTTTTGATCTTAAGGTTACTACTGTTTCATTTAAAGAACATACTGTACCTATAAGATTTAAGTTAAAAAGGGTTTCGTCATGCTGCAGTAAATAATTTTAAATAGGGCGGATTTTCCACCTTTTCCAGGAGTTTTCAATACAAGTTTACATTTTTGTACATCATGGTAGTGAGATGATGAGGATCCTTCAAAATTGCCACCCTAAAATATTTTGTTGGTAAATGTATGCCAATTCTCTGTCCAAATTCCCAAGTTTATACGCAATGGTCTTCATTCGTGATTTCCCTAATACCCCCTGGCTCATTGGAACCACGGAACAAGATACAGAACTTGACTTAAGAGATATTTATCTTTGACCATGGGTAAGATATATTTCAAATCCAGACGTTGCTTATGTTTGGTTGACTTAGCATATTAGACCTCAATTTACGATTTTTCCATATAGCATGTGATATAAAGAAGGCCCGGTTTACAACGCTTTGTGACCAGTTTTATGGTGACAATTCGGTATTCATGCATCATTTTATCATTGCAGATTCAATCAGATTACCAGCAGAAGCCTTTTCTACAGGTGGCCCAAGCATTTGTAAGTTATTGATTTTAAACTAGATATTCAATATGTAGTTTTAAAGTTAAATTATTCGTATACCATAACCCTCAGTAACACCGTTTGAAAATTTTATAGTTTCAAGCTGTTTGCGGAATATACCCTCTTTCTGACACATAGAATTTGATTTATTTTCTGTCAATACAAAGTGTCAATATATAAGCAATTTTGGCCAAATGTTGTACATTTAATTGTCTTGATCAAGTGGTATATGACGATTGTTTGTTCAAGAGGCATTCAATATATCAATTTCAACATATATTATTCAACGATATTGAAGGGGCTCCGAAAATACCAATGACCGAAAGGATATGACATTTTTTAGTCACAGGAACCGTCGTATATCAATTAATGAAGGGAAAATTGTTTAAAATATTAAATCATTAAAACGCAATTTAAAATCTGATTCAATCACTCCTCCATTTTGTCATCTTGGAAACAAAAATATTTTACCGCCTACAAATCAATAGGATTTTGCACGAGGCATCCGTAGAAATAAAATATGATACTAGTAGAGGAAAACATTATTTTTTGCAGTTCTGATATCTATCACAAGATCAAACGATCTAATTAAAAATACGGGTAGTTTTTATTTTACAAAGTTTTATGAAATAAATTGTGAAAGCTATTGATTTGTTTTAACAACATGTTTATCTCAATTTTAAATTGTAGCTTCCATTGGTACGTATAATAAAATATTGAAAAATCAAAAGATTAGCTTTATCTAATAAACATTTTTCACAGTATATGCAAACATTGTATTTTTTATAATCTCTTCGTGAAATGAAGTTAATAAAAACATAGAAGTAAATCCTTTTGTTGGTGGATGGGATTCTATAAACTGGACAATTGTGCTTTTAAATATAATAGTTCGTGTATATTATAAAATGGTGTTGGTATCTATAGATCATAAGGGAAAATTTATCACATTATATGCAGCACATTTTCAAACGCTTATGTTGAAAACATTCGTATATTCAACATATTTAAGTTGCTTTCACACTTACAGTTAACATAAGATCATTTACAAACCGCCAATTCTGTCGACAAATACTATATTACATTCCTGATGTACACATACATAACTACAGGTAACTTGTTAATATCACAATACAACATTTAATAGCTCAATTATGACAGACATGAAAAGTTACATTTGAATTTATATGACAAACGAGATAACATCAACTTTGATATACATAACTACAGGTAACTTGTTAATATCACAATGCAACATTTAGTAGCTCAATTATGACAGACATGGGAAGTTACATTTGAATTCATATGACAAACGAGATAACATCAACTTTGATATACATAACTACAGGTAACTTGTTAATATCACAATACAACATTTAGTAGCTCAATTATGACAGACATGGAAAGTTACATTTGAATTCATATGACAAACGAGATAACATCAACTTTGATATACATAACTACAGGTAACTTGTTAATATCACAATACAACATTTAGTAGCTCAATTATGACAGACATGGAAAGTTACATTTGAATTCATATGACAAACGAAATAACATCAACTTTGATATACACAACTACAGGTAACTTGTTAATATCACAATGCAACATTTAATAGCTCAATTATGACAGACATGGGAAGTTACATTTGAATTCATATGACAAACGAGATAACATCAACTTTGATATAAATAACTACAGGTAACTTGTTAATATCACAATGCAACATTTAGTAGCTCAATTATGACAGACATGGAAAGTTACATTTGAATTCATATGACAAACGAGATAACATCAACTTTGATATAAATAACTACAGGTAACTTGTTAATATCACAATACAACATTTAATAGCTCAATTATGACAGACATGGAAAGTTACATTTGAATTCATATGACAAACGAAATAACATCAACTTTGATATACATAACTACAGGTAACTTGTTAATATCACAATGCAACATTTAATACCTCAATTATGACAGACATGGAAAGTTACATTTGAATTCATATGACAAACGAAATAACATCAACTTTGATATACACAACTACAGGTAACTTGTTAATATCACAATGCAACATTTAGTAGCTCAATTATGACAGACATGGAAAGTTACATTTGAATTCATATGACAAACGAGATAACATCAACTTTGATATACACAACTACAGGTAACTTGTTAATATCACAATACAACATTTAGTAGCTCAATTATGACAGACATGGAAAGTTACATTTGAATTCATATGACAAACGAGATAACATCAACTTTGATATACACAACTACAGGTAACTTGTTAATATCACAATACAACATTTAATAGCTCAATTATGACAGACATGGAAAGTTACATTTGAATTCATATGACAAACGAGATAACATCAACTTTGATATAAATAACTACAGGTAACTTGTTAATATCACAATGCAACATTTAATAGCTCAATTATGACAGACATGGAAAGTTACATTTGAATTCATATGACAAACGAGATAACATCAACTTTGATATACATAACTACGGTAACTTGTTAATATCACAATGCAACATTTAATACCTCAATTATGACAGAATCAACTTTGATATACATAACTACAGGTAACTTGTTAATATCACAATGCAACATTTAGTAGCTCAATTATGACAGACATGGAAAGTTACATTTGAATTCATATGACAAACGAGATAACATCAACTTGATATACATAACTACATGTAACTTGTTAATATCACAATACAACATTAGTACCTCAATACGACAGACATGGAAGTTACATTTGAATTATATGACAAACGAGATAACATCAACTTGATATTTGAACTTCAGTTTCTATTCATCAATTTAGTTGCTTTTTATGCTTATACTGTAGCTTACATTATACGCTATGGTAGAGCTTATCTCACTATATAACTTTATACAATTCAGTAAAATTCTTACAAATAAACTGGTAATTCAGGAATATTACGTACCTTGGCTTAACATGGGCCACAAAAGTGTTTGGCAGTCGTCACAATATTGTTGATAAGTATGATTCCTCTGTATCTAAAATTATTCTAGATATATTGACATCCCTTAGTTCATATTCCTTTAATGATCAAATTTGTTACACACGTTGTGGGTATAATTAGCACATAGAAAGTGCTTGCTTGCCGAATCACCTGGGTTCATATCTTTGTAGTGAAGTCAAATTGTTTAACTAAATTTGTCAGTTTTCTAATTTTTATTTGTTTTTTTTTTATTTGGATTGTGATTTGAATACTGACGCCTGCAATGTTATTTTAAATAGTACTTAAATAGTATTACCTACCATGGTAAAAATACCTCATTAATATTTTAATAACATATCACACAACAGAATTTTCCATTATATGCAGTGTCCATTTGGACAGAAATTGTAAATCTGTGATTTAATGTGGTGATTGGTTTACTTGCTTTTTTACTTTTGTTTTTTTCGTGTTGTTGTGTGTACACTTGTTTGGTATCAATGACTTTTTATACACACGCAAAAGCTTTATTCTATTTTATAATGTAATAATCCTAGAACACAAAGGGCTTTGAGATTTGTCATCTTGTTTATTTCTAAGCACATTGTATAATCCATAATCATTTAGATCATTTACATATAAATGAAAACAACTTATCGAAGAAAAAAACTTTTAAAAACTGGCAGCTCAAGTTAAATAGTGATTTTCACTTTGGATATAGGACGAAATTTAAATCATAAAAGTACAGACGTATTCTTCTTAAGGTTTCTCGTTTATTAAATAGTAAAGTATTTGTATTTAGAAACAGTTGGTCGTAGCCAGAGCAATCAAAACATATTAAAAACAAGCGATAATCAACCATAATGTCTGTTTTTTTTCCCAGGTCCAACGGCCTCATTACATTGGAGGTGAGTTGAAAGTATTATTACGTTTTGTGAAACAAAAATTATCAATTAGAATAGTCGTTATCATATATATTTTGAGACGTTTTGTGGCCATCCTTGAATAGTGTTTTGGTGAACGACAAAAACTTGTGTTGTATCAAGATGTATTCCCTCAATCATATTACGATGAGGTTTTTAATTACATACCTAAAATGCCGACAAGAGATTTTTCTAAAAAAAACAAATGTTGTTAATGAATGTTTTAACATTATGTTGATTGTGTATGTAAAAGGCAAGAACAACATTTCTAGTTGTGCTTCAATAGACCTAAAGTCAGCACGTGTTAAGCCGCCTGAAGTATCAGTACTGGATAGTGTGTCTCCTGTTTCATTGAGTTATTTGTGATCGATCGTGGAATTAAATATGATAATAAATGGTATATAATAGCTTGATTTAATTAAGTGTTATGTTATTTTAATCAAGCGTTTGTATTTTTGTTTAACCATTATTTTTGTTTTACAGAACCAGATTGCCATGTATATCATCCGCAGTTAAGCATAATCGCACATATTAAATAAATATTGATAATAATTTAGATCATTTTACATATAAAACAATTTTGCTTAAACAAAAACAAACTTTGAAACTGGGAACTCAAATTAAAAACATGATTTTACTTCGGAAATGTCCGATATTTAGATCATAAAAATATAGACCTACTTTTCTTAAAGAAACTCGTTTATTAAACTGAGTAAAATCTTTTTATCTAAAAAACAGTTGGCTAATAAAGAGATAATCAACCATAATGTCGGTTTTCCTTCCAGGACCAGTGGTTGATAGCATTGAAGGTGCTTTTTACGTGTAAAACAAATAATTATCAATAAGATATAGCTGTTATCATATATGTGTTATGATAGGTGTTGTGTCCATCTTTGAATAGTGTATTTGTTTACGACAAAAACATGTGTGCATTAATATTAATTTCCTCAATCTTGTTACGAAGGGTTTAAATTAATTTCTTAAACTGTCAACATGATTTTGTATCTAAAATATATAAATGTTAATTAATGTTTCATCTTTATATAGATTTTATATGTAAATAACACTATTTCTAGTTATGTTTAATTTTTGTTTTTTATAGAACCAGATTCGGCAATAGATATATCATCCGCAGGTAAGCATATATCGCTAATATTAAATATCTATTCCATTATAATTTAGATCATATAACATATAGATGAACTTTGCTTAATCATTTAATCAAATTTATATAGAGATTTCTATATAAATCATGTTGCCAGAGCAATGGAAACGTACACCAAACCAATCATTCGTAATGTTTTCCATCACAGATGCAGACTGGAATTTCAGTGGAGGCGAGTATGAAACTTTAATAACATTTAATCTGTGAAATATATAATTCATTAATTAAATAGAGCCGTAATCATCAATTTATTTTTATAGATTTGTGTGTCCTAAAATTTAGGTAATTTCTTCACGACAAAACATGTCTTGCTTTTTATATTAATGTCCTCACTCGAAATTATCGTATAGGTAAACGGTCGATTAAAAATTCTGATCGAATAAAATCCAATGAACAAATGATAAATTGAAAGATACATATATATATATATATATATATATATGTATCATTGTTTAAAATAAATATTGGTTTTTCTATATTTTCATTTAACTTTTATAAAATATTTAAATTTCAATATTTAATGACCGCTCATTACTATTAAGGAATTTTATTTCTAAACGACAATCTAGTGTTGTAAAATCTAAACAGGTTTAGTAATATTTGATATATTTTTATTTTGCAGGCTCCTTCATTAATCCAGATGGGGGTAAGACTTTTTTATTAATAGAAAGAAGGACATCGGTGATTTGGATAAATAATCTGTATTTGCTTTGGTTCTTTCACGATTAAAATGGTATTACATGTATATCTGAAAAGTGATAAATACATATTATATACAAAGTGTGTATTTACAACCCTCAGTATCAAGTCGAGTCCTTTTTTCGTAGCCGTATCACTACGACTTGCGTTTGCTGGACGAGTAGTGATACAGCTATGAAAAAAGACGAGACCTGATACGAAGGGTTGTACATAAACACTGTGTATATAAGATTTTAAATAATAAAAAACAATACTTAACGTGAAAAAATTACATTTTACCACAGAAAACCACTGAACTATGTTATGACATGTGTTCTCTAATAATGGCGTCATTATTTACATTTGACAAATAGAAGACTCCCCAATGACGTCATAATGATAAAGTGCACGTGTAACTTACCACCAATGTTGTATCACTACACTGTAGTAATACAAGATTCTGTATCATACGTGTTCGATAAAACTTGTATTTCGTCAAATCAGTTAGAAAAACTAGTCTAATGTTAGATAAAAACAAATATTCATTTGTTATGTTTATTTTAAAATTTTATTTAATTGTGTAATATTCATTAGTTATGTTTAATTTTTGTTTTTTATAGAACCAGATTCGGCAATAGAGATATCATCCGCAGGTAAGCACATATCGCTAATATTAAATATCTATTCCATATTAATTTAGATCATATAACATATAGATGAACTTTGCTTAATCATTTAATCAAATTTATATAGAGATTTCTATATAAATCATGTTGCCAGAGCAATGGAAACGTACACCAAACCAATCATTCGTAATGTTTTTCATCACAGATGCAGACTGGAATTTCAGTGGAGGCGAGTATGAAACTTTAATAACATTTAATCTGTGAAATATATAATTTATTAATTAAATAGAGCCGTAATCATCAATTTATTTTTATAGATTTGTGTGTCCTAAAATTTAGGTAATTTCTTCACGACAAAACATGTCTTGCTTTTTATATTAATGTCCTCACTCGAAATTATCGTATAGGTAAACGGTCGATTAAAAATTCTGATCGAATAAAATCTAATGAACAAATGATAAATTAAAAGATATATATATATATATATATATATATATATATCATTGTTTAAAATAAATATTGGTTTTTCTATTTCTTTATTCAACTTTTATAAAATATTTGAATTTCAATATTTAATGACCGCTCATTACTATTAAGGAATTTTATTTCTAAACGACAATCTAGTGTTGTAAAATCTAAACAGGTTTAGTAATATTTATATATTTTTATGTTGCAGGCCCCGTCATTGATCCAATTGGGGGTAAAACTCTTTTATTAATAGAAAGAAGGACATCGGTGATTTGGATAAATAATCTGTATTTGCTTTGGTTCTTTCACAATTTAAATGGTATTACATGTATATCTGAAAAGTGATAAATACATATTATATACAAAGTGTGTATTTACAACCCTCAGTATCAAGTCGAGTCCTTTTTTCGTAGCCGTATCACTACGACTTGCGTTTGCTGGACGAGTAGTGATACAGCTATGAAAAAAGACGAGACCTGATACGAAGGGTTGTACATAAACACTGTGTATATACGATTTTAAATAATAAAAAACAATACTTAACGTGAAAAAATTACATTTTACCACAGAAAACCACTGAACTATGTTATGACATTTGTTCTCTAATAATGGCGTCATTATTTACATTTGACAAATAGAAGACTCCCCAATGACGTCATAATGAGAAAGTGCACGTGTAACTTACCACCAATGTTGTATCACTACACTGTAGTAATACAAGATTCTGTATCATACGTGTTCGATAAAACTTGTATTTCGTCAAATCAGTTATAAAAACTAGTCTAATGTTAGATAAAAACAAATATTCATTTGTTATGTTTATTTTAAAATTTTATTTAATTGTTTAATATTCATTAGTTATGTTTAATTTTTGTTTTTTATAGAACCAGATTCGGCAATAGAGATATCATCCGCAGGTAAGCACATATCGCTAATATTAAATATCTATTCCATTAATTTAGATCATATAACATATAGATGAACTTTGCTTAATCATTTAATCAAATTTATATAGAGATTTCTTATATAAATCATGTTGCCAGAGCAATGGAAACGTACACCAAACCAATCATTCGTAATGTTTTCCATCACAGATGCAGACTGGAATTTCAGTGGAGGCGAGTATGAAACTTTAATAACATTTAATCTGTGAAATATATAATTTATTAATTAAATAGAGCCGTAATCATCAATTTATTTTTAGATTTGTGTGTCCTAAAATTTAGGTAATTTCTTCACGACAAAACATGTCTTGCTTTTTATATTAATGTCCTCACTCGAAATTATCGTATAGGTAAACGGTCGATTAAAAATTCTGATCGAATAAAATCTAATGAACAAATGATAAATTAAAAGATATATATATATATATATAATATATAATATATATATATATATATATATATATATATCATATATATATATATATATATATATATATATATATCATTGTTTAAAATAAATATTGGTTTTTCTATATTCTTTATTCAACTTTTATAAAATATTTGAATTTCAATATTTAATGACCGCTCATTACTATTAAGGAATTTTATTTCTAAACGACAATCTAGTGTTGTAAAATTTAAACAGGTTTAGTAATATTTATATATTCTTATGTTGCAGGCCCCGTCATTGATCCAATTGGGGGTAAGACTCTTTTATTAATAGAAAGAAGGACATCGGTGATTTGGATAAATAATCTGTATTTGCTTTGGTTCTTTCACAATTTAAATGGTATTACATGTATATCTGAAAAGTGATAAATACGTATTATATACACAGTGTGTATTTACAACTCTCAGTATCAAGTCGAGTCCTTTTTTCGTAGCAGTATCACTACGAGTTGCGCTTGCTGGACGAGTAGTGATACAGCTATGAAAAAAGACGAGACCTGATACGAAGAGTTGCACATACACACTGTGTATATAAGATTTTAAATAATAAAAAACAATACTTAACGTGAAAAAATTACATTTTACCACAGAAAACCACTGAACTATGTTATGACATGTGTTCTCTAATAATGGCGTCATTATTTACATTTGACAAATAGAAGACTCCCCAATGACGTCACAATGAGAAAGTGCACGTGTAACTTACCACCAATGTTGTATCACTACACTGTAGTGATACAAGATTCTGTATCATACGTGTTCGATAAAACTTGTATTTCGTCAAATCAGATAAAAAACTAGTCTAATGTTAGATAAAAACAAATATTCAAAGCCGAATGGTATTTTATCTAACATTAGACTAGTTTTTTTTATCTGATATGACGAATTACAAGTTTTGTCGAACACATACGATACACAATACAACATTGGCGGTAAAGTAAACGTGCACTTTCTCATTGTGATATCATTTGTAAGTCTCCTATTTGTCAAAAGTAAATAATGACGTCACTACTACAAAACAGATGCAATACAGAGGGTTGTACATATACACTATGCATTTGATATGCATATATCGACAAAACAAATGTCCAAAGCCGTATGTGTAAAAGGTTTAAAAAACAACTATCACAATACAATAAATATGTATTTACATTGAACTTGAATTTTATATTTCACTGTAATTGGTAATAATAAACACACGATTTCAATACAAAGGGTTAAAGAGAAAAAACAATTGATAGAAAAAAAACTAAGACTAGTGTTAGAGCTAAAGCAGAGTAATGTCTGCAGTAATACAACCTTTAAATATTTACAGTCAAACCTGGATACCCTTGTGTCGTTTTCTATTACAACACTTAACAAGTAACTCATACAATTATCATTATGTGATTGATGGTGTTTGTGACCTGAAAGGTAGTTGTGTATTTCTTCACGATTAAAATGCCCCGATTCAATATAAATTTTCTTACTCGCACATATGATAAAGAGTTTGAATTAAATCTTTTATTAAGTAAAAATGAATTAAAAATTAAACAAAATAAAATAATGAATTTTTGACATTTTCGTATTTTTGGGGTAGGGGAAACATAATAATTTCCTTCGGCATTAAGGTTCAATATTTTCAAAGTTTTGTAACACTTTTATCAACAGGACCACCAAGGCTTTATTAAAATATATAGTTTGTCATATTTAATGCATAAACAATAAATTTACAAGAATGAAAAGGCGGTAGATATGATAAAAATGCAGTTTACAGCATTGATTTTATCGATTATTTTAAACTTTTTTCACAAAATCGGAAAAACTATCAGGATGTTTTGCATTTTAATCTATCATGTGTCCACAATGAAAGACAGAATAAACATGTTTGTGTTGTTTTTGCCACAAAATGCTTCAAATTTCGGAATTTTTATTTTTTACCAAATTTAACATTTGCAGAGGTTTTTCTTCAAAAACTATTTCTGATTAAAACATCGGAAACGATTTGATGCGTAAAAAATTCATTTTCAGTTACTAGGGACATTTTCCTAGAAGAATCAACATTCAAACCTTTTGCCCTCGTTCACCCGGATTTTAGTCATGATCTCTTGAACTATATGTAAAGGACAACATTTCTATACACATAAAGTCAGAATGTAAGGATAGCCGTGTGATGTCTTATGTTTCTTCGGGGTATTTTAATGGTTCTTGTTATTTCATATACAATTAATAATATGCAATACTTTCATTGTATCAAAAATAATGTAATTTTATTCAAGGTTTGTATTTCTCTTATTTAAGCATTATCTTTGCTTTACAGCTCCAAGTTCATCAATAGATACAGCACCCATAGGTAAGTAAAAAAATACAAATTAAATTTTTATTCGGAGCAGCATTACGTAGCAACATGCAAACGAATTAAATACTTACATGATCCTCTCGATCATATTACGATGGAGGATTTTAATTAAACCCTTAAATTACCGACTAGAGATTAAATGATTATGATCAAATAAAATCTAGTAAAATATATATATTTATTATATATATAATATATTATATATATAATATATATATATATATATATATAATATATATATATATATATATCATTGTTTAAAATAAATATTGGTTTTTTATATTCTTTATTCAACTTTTATAAAATATTTGAATTTCAATATTTAATGACCGCTCATTACTATTAAGGAATTTTATTTCTAAACGACAATCTAGTGTTGTAAAATCTAAACAGGTTTAGTAATATTTATATATTTTTATGTTGCAGGCCCCGTCATTGATCCAATTGGGGGTAAAACTCTTTTATTAATAGAAAGAAGGACATCGGTGATTTAGATAAATAATCTGTATTTGCTTTGGTTCTTTCACGATTTAAATGGTATCACATGTATATCTAAAAAGTGATAAATACATATTATATACAAAGTGTGTATTTACAACCCTCAGTATCAAGTCGAGTCCTTTTTTCGTAGCCGTATCACTACGAGTTGTGCTTGCTGGACGAGTAGTGATACAGCTATGAAAAAAGGACGATACCTGATACGAAGGGTTGTACATAAACACTGTGCATATAAGATTTTAAATAATAAAAAACAATACTTAACGTGAAAAAATTACATTTTACCACAGAAAACCACTGAACTATGTTATGACATTTGTTCTCTAACAATGGCGTCATTATTTACATTTGACAAATAGAAGAATCCCCAATGACGTCACAATGATAAAGTGCACGTGTAACTTACCGCCAATGTTGTATCACTACACTGTAGTGATGCAA
Organism: Anadara kagoshimensis; assembly: GCA_021292105.1. Classification (NCBI taxonomy): domain Eukaryota; kingdom Metazoa; phylum Mollusca; class Bivalvia; order Arcoida; family Arcidae; genus Anadara; species Anadara kagoshimensis. The sequence goes on from CM037857.1 coordinate 17,419,415, forward strand.
GATTCTGTGTGCGTCAAATCAGATAGAAAAACTAGTCTAATGTTAGATAAAAACAAATATTCAAAGCCGAATGGTATTTTATCTAACATTAGATTAGTTTTTCTATCTGATATGACGAAACACAAGTTTTGTCGAACACATACGATACATAATAAAACATTGGCGGTAAAGTAAACGTACACTTTCTCATTGTGATATCATTGGTAAGTCTCCTATTTGTCAAAGGTAAAAAATGACGTCACTACTACAGAACAGATGCCATAACATAGTTCAGTTTTTGTCTATGGTAATTTTTTCACATAAAGTGTTGTTTTTATGAGTTTAAATAAGATGGTTGGAAATGTTAGATAATAATTCTATATATACAGCGCAAGCGCGACTCAATGATACGACTACTTAAAAAGGATTCGACCTGATACGGAGGGTTGTACATATACACTGTGCATTTCATATGCATATATCGACAAAACAAATGTCCAAAGCCGTATGTGTAGAAGGTTTAAAAAACAACTATCACAATACAATAAATATGTATTTACATTGAACTTGAATTATATATTTCACTGTAATTGGTAATAATATACACACGATTTCAATACAAAGGGTTAAAGAGAAAAGACAATTGATAGAAAAACACTAAGACTAGTGTTAGTGCTAAGGCAGAGGAATGTGCAGTAATACAACCTTTAAATATTTACAGTCAAACCTGGATACCCGTGTGTCGTTTTCTATTACAACACTTAACAAGTAACTCATACAATTATCATTATGTGATTGATGGTCTTTGTGACCTGAAAGGTAGTTGTGTATTTCTTTACGATTAAAAATGATCCGATTCAATATAAATTTTCTTACTCGTACATATGATAAAGAGTTTGAATTAAATCTTTTATTAAGTAATAATGAATTAAAAATTAAACAAAATAAAATAATGAATTTTTGACATTTCCGTATTTTTGGGGTAGGGGAAACAATAATTTCCTTCGGCATTAAGGTTCAATATTTTCAAAGTTTTGTAACACTTTCATCAACAGGACCACCAAGGCTTTATTAAAATATATAGTTTGTCATATTTAATGCATAAACAATAAATTTACAAGAATGAAAAGACGATAGATATAATAAAAACGAAGTTTACAGCATCGATTTTATCGATTATTTTAAACTTTTGACACAAAATCGGAAAAACTATCAGGATGTTTTGCATTTTAATCTATCATGTGTCCACAATGAAAGACCGAATAAACATGTTTGTGTTGTTTTTGCCACAAAATGCTTCAAAATTCCGAATTTTTATTTTTTACCAAATTTAACATTTGCAGAGGTTTTTCTTCAAAAACTATTTCTGATTAAAACATCGGAAACGATTTGACGCGTAAAAAATTCATTTTCAGTTACTAGAGACATTTTCCTAGAAGAATCAACCTTCAAACCTTTTGGCCTCGTTCAACCGGATTCTAGTCATGATCTCTTGAACTATATGTAAAGGACAACATTTCTATACACATAAAGTCAGAATGTAAGGATAGCCGTGTGATGGCTTATGTTTCTTTGGGGTATTTTAATGGTTCTTGTTATTTCATATACAATTAATAATATGCAATAATTTCATTGTATCAAAATTAATGTAATTTTATTCAAGGTTTGTATTTCTCTTATTTAAGAATTATCTTTGCTTTACAGATCCAAGTTCATCAATAGATATAGCACACATAGGTAAGTAAAAAAAATACAAATTAAATTTTTGTTCGGAGCAGCATTACGTAGCAACATGCAATCCAATTAAATACTTACATGATCCCCTCGATCATATTACGATGGAGGATTTTAATTGAACCCTTAAATCACCGACTAGAGATCAAATGATTATGATCAAATAAAATTTAGTAAAATAAATTTTATATATATATATATATATCATTGTTAAAACTAAATATTGGTTTTTCTATATTCTTTATTCAACATTTATGAAATATTTGAATTTCAATATTTAATGACCGCTCATTACTATTACTATTACGACAATCTAGTGTTGGAAAATTTAAACAGGTTTAGTAATATTTGATATATTTTTATGTTGCAGGCCCCGTCGTTGATCCACTTGGGGGTAAGACTCTTTTATTAATAGAAAGAAGGACATCGGTGATTTGGATAAATAATCTGTATTTGCTTTGGTTCTTTCACGATTTAAATGGTATTACGTGTATATCTGAAAAGTGATAAATACATATTATATACACAGTGTGTATTTACAACCCTCAGTATCAAGTCGAGTCCTTTTCTTGTAGCCGTATCACTACGAGTTGCGCTTGCTGGACGAGTAGTGATACAGCTATGAAAAAAGGACGAGACCTGATACGAAGGGTTGTACATACACACTGTGTATATAAGATTTTAAATAATAAAAAACAATACTTAACGTGAAAAAATTACATTTTACTACAGAAAACCACTGAACTATGTTATGACATTTGTTCTCTAATAATGGCGTCATTATTTACATTTGACAAATAGAAGACTCCCCAATGACGTCACAATGAGAAAGTGCACATGTTACTTACCGCCAATGTTGTATCACTACACTGTAGTTATCCAAGATTCTGTATCATACGAGTTCGCTAAAACTTGTATTGCGTCAAATCAGATAGAAAAACTAGTCTAATGTTAGATAAAAGCAAATTTAAAGCCGAATGGTATTTTATCTAACATTAGACTAGTTTTTCTATCTGATATGACGAAACACAAGTTTTGTCGAACACGTACGATACACAATACAACATTGGCGGCAAAGTAAACGTACACTTTCTCATTGTCACATCATTGGTAAGTCTCCTATTTGTCAAAAGTAAAAAATGACGTCACTACTACAGAACAGATGCCATAACATAGTTCAGTTTTTGTCTATGGTAATTTTTTCACATAAAGTGTTGTTTTTATGAGTTTAAATAAGCTGGTTGGAAATGTTAGATAATAATTCTATATACACAGCGCAAGCGCGACTCAATGATACGACTACTTAAAAAGGATTCGACCTGATACGGAGGGTTTTACATATACACTGTGCATTTCATATGCATATATCGACAAAACAAATGTCCAAAGCCGTATGTGTAGAAGGTTTAAAAAACAACTATCACAATACAATAAATATGTATTTACATTGAACTTGAATTATATATTTCACTGTAATTGATAATAATATACACACGATTTCAATACAAAGGGTTAAAGAGAAAAGACAATTGATAGAAAAAAAACTAAGACTAGTGTTAGTGCTAAGGCAGAGGAATGTCTGCATAAATACAACCTTTAAATATTTACAGTCAAACCTGGATACCCGTGTGTCGTTTTCTATTACAACTCATACAATTATCATTATGTGATTGATGGTCTTTGTGACCTGAAAGGTAGTTGTGTATTTCTTCACGAATAAAAATGCCCCGATTCAATATAAATTTTCTTACTCGTACATATGATAAAGAGTTTGAATTAAATCTTTTATTAAGTAATAATGAATTTAAAATTAAACAAAATAAAATAATGAATTTTTGACATTTTCGTATTTTTGGGGTAGGGGAAAGATAATAATTTCCTTCGGCATTAAGGTTCAATATTTTCAAAGTTTTGTAACACTTTTATCAACAGGACCACCAAGGCTTTATTAAATATATAGTTTGTCATATTTAATGCATAAACAATAAATTTACAAGAATGAAAAGACGGTAGATATGATAAAAACGCAGTTTACAGCATCGATTTTATCGATTATTTTAAACTTTTGACACAAAATCGGAAAAACTATCAGGATGTTTTGCATTTTAATCTATCATGTGTCCACAATGAAAGACCGAATAAACATTTTTGTGTTTTTTGCCACAAAATGCTTCAAAATACGGATTTTTTTTATCAAATTTAACACTTGCAGAGCTTTTTCTTCAAAAACTATTTCTGATTAAAACATCGGAAACGATTTGACGCGTAAAAAATTCATGTTCAGTTACTAGGGACATTTTCCTAGAAAAATCAACCTTCAAACATTTTGGCCTCGTTCACCCGGTTTTTAGTCATGATCTCTTGAACTATATGTAAAGGACAAAATTTTATACACATAAAGTCAGAATGTAAGGATAGCCGTGTCATGTCTTATGTTTCTTCAGGATATTTTAATGGTTCTTGTTATTTCATATACAATTAATAATATGCAATAATTTCATTGTATCAAAATTAATGTAATTTTATTCAAGGTTTGTATTTCTCTTATTTAAGCATTATCTTTGCTTTACAGCTCCAAGTTCATCAATAGATACAGCACACATAGGTACGTAAAAAGTACAAATTAAATTTTTATTCGGAGCAGCATTACGTAGCAACATGCAAACGAATTAAATACTTACATGATTCCCTCGATCATATTACGACGGAGGATTTTAATTAAACCCTTAAATTACCGACTAGAGATTAAATGATTATGATCAAATAAAATCTAGTAAAATAAATTATATATATATCATTGTTTAAAATAAATATTGGTCTTTCTATATTCTGTATTCAACTTTTATAAAATATTTGAATTTCAATATTTAATGACCGCTCACTACTATTAAGGAATTTTATTTCTAAACGACAATCTAGTGTTGTAAAATCTAAACAGGTTTAGTAATATTTGATATATTTTTATGTTGCAGGCCCCATCACTGATCCAATTGGGGGTAAGACTCTTTTATTAATAGAAAGAAGGACAAACACAGTATATACACAGTGTGTATTTACAACCCTCAGTATCAAGTCGAGTCCTTTTCTTGTAGCCGTATCACTACGAGTTGCCCTTGCTGGACGAGTAGTGATACAGCTATGAAAAAAGGACGAGACCTGATACAAAGGGTTGTACATACAAACTGTGTATATAAAATTTTAAATAATAAAAAACAATACTTAATGTAAAATATTACATTTTACCACAGAAAACCACCGAACTATGTTACAGCCGGAAACCCGCCAAATCCCGCTAAGTGAACACTTGGACATTTGTGCAGGGGGTAACTTTAAAATTATGCCATTTTACAAATTCATAGATGACAATCAAAACTTTAGAATAGAGAAAGAAATTTATTTTACCAGTATTTTCAAAGCAAAACTCAACGAACGATGAGTTATCTCTCTTTAAAAAGAACTCTTCTCTGAAAACAATCGAATGACGTCATAAACAATATGATGACGTAACAATCACAGTCGTTATGGTATGCTTGAAAAGTCCCAAGAAGGATGAAAACGTTAGCAAAAATGTTATCTTAGTTATTTTTTTGTTTTAAATATATATATATATATATCATTGTTTAAAATAAATATTGGTCTTTGTACATTCCTTATTCAACATTCATAAAATATTTGAATTTCAATATTTCATGTCCGCTCACTACTATTGAGGACTTTTATTTATAAACGACAATTAAATGTTGTAAAATTTAAACAGTTTTAGTAATACCCATGATTGATCCAATTGGAGGTAAGACTCTTTTTTAAAAGAAAAAAGGACATCGGTGATTTAGATAAATAATTTGTAGTTGGTTTGGTTCTTTCACGATTTAGATGGTAATATATCAGCAATTTCTGAAAAGTGATAAAAACAAATATTCAAAGCCGAACGTGGCAAAAGTTAAAAAAAAAACAACTTTCATAATGCATAAATATGTAGACCTGTGGGAAATTTTACATTGATCTTGAGTTATATGTTCCTTTTAATTGATAATTATATACGCATGATGTGAAACAAATGGTTAAGGAGAAAAAACAATTGCTAGAAAAACTTATCACTTGTGTCAGTGATAAGGCAAGGAAATGTCTGCAGTAATACATTTTTTACATATTCACAGTCAAACTTGTATATAAAGGCCACCAAAGACAACTAGTAAAAGTTGTTTTAAGGAGCAGGTTGGGTTTTCTTAATACAGGTTCAATTAATATCAATCAAGAACCCTTGGAAAACAATTCTACTGGGCTTTATAAGTAGGTGACCCTTATATAGTGAAGGCTTTTATTTCAGGTTGGACTGTATTTATACCATTACAAAATAGCGTAGAGTTTTGCAACCAAGCAATTTTAAATTTTCAAGTCCATATAATGCAATCATCAAACGAATTAATGAAAAAATGTTTTTATAGAGCGAAAAAACAATATTACTAAATACTATTAGTCGTGTCAGAAAGTATGAAAGTGTTCTAAGGTCACACCTGTAAACTAATTTTTCCTTTCATTATCTTTCGCACCTGATAAAGGTAAATCTCAATGTAACGTCATGTTATACGAAATTATTTACCCTTACACTTATTTTTTCTTAATGCACTCAAGTAGAAACAGCATTGTTGTGACCCCTTTATTTCAGAACCAGAAATGTTGTGATACACGATAAACGGCCATAAAACGTTTAAGGTCTTGCTAAGCTAAAGTTTTGGGTCAATAATTTATAAACAGCTTGCTTCGTTGTATAAAGTTCCCGCGGTGGGAACAAACTCTTCCAAAGCGTAATTATTGTTAAACAAATACGCAATAAACAAATATATTGCTGCATAGAAACAGAAAGTTGTCACTAAAAACTAATTCAACACGTGGTGGCTGTTGCTAGCTACGGAAGAAGAAGGTTCTTACCCTTACGGGACCAACTGGTCTCACTGATTTTGCAACCACTTTTACATAAATACGTTTTATAAATTTAAATCTTATAATCACACACAACGAGGTTAAATGCAAAAGAGGTTCTTACCCTTCGGGACGAACTTACCTCACTTCCCTGTTGGAAGATTACATATCTAACCTAGTTTATCAGTTTCAAAGTTTTTACTTTGCTTTAGACTTGCCTTTTGGACATGGATTAGTATGGATTTTTTATTAAGTTGCTAGCGTTACATTTATTTTGAAGCGTGATTTGGACATGGTTTGGTACGTTTTTTTTAAATTTTATTTTCATAAAAGACCACAATAATACAAAATAATATTCGTGTTCATTTTTTATATATAATATTAAATTTAATACAGATGTATTCAGTCTGAAATTAAATTAAATAAGTGTGTACTTTGAATTATATAGAGCAATTAGTATTAAAAACATATAGTTAGCAGCAGCCAGTACATATTATACCAGTCTATTTTACTTATTTAAATGCAATACCTAAAACAAAACGAATTTCATCGATAATGTTTGTTTCCCTGCATCTACATTGATTGATATGAATGGATGTATTTAAAACTAATATGACATTTAACTTATGAAATATATAATTATCAATTACGTATAGTCATTATCACAGACTTGTTTTGATATGTTTTTGTCCTTGAATAGAAGCAGCGTAGTTCTTTCAGACTTAACCGTGTGTTACTGTAGAATGTAAAAATAAATTCCTCAAGTATTTTGATGAAACGTATTTGCGATTTATGTTTACCGGTATTTTTTCTCTCCTAATTAGTGTTATTAAGACAACACAATTGCCAAGTAACAATCTTGTAATCATCAAGAACCAACATACTTATTCACGTCTGAAGCACAATCCAGGAGCAAAGTAAAAACTTTGAAACAGACAAGTAAGCCTAAATAAGCGATATAAGGCCGTGTGCAAAGGAAGGGTAAGCATTTCCTGTTAAGCTAGCTACACTCGTAACGCATGTAATCAAAATTGATAACAAAGGAACATATTACTTTGGCAACTCAAATATATTCAGGGTAATTCTTGACATAGAGACATCAAACGTATTAACAATACTGTGATGACGGCCAAAAACCTTTTTGATGGCCTTGATAAGCAAACGCTTGTAAAATACCTGGGTCAACACTTTATTTATCAGCAGGTTGTTTCGTTGTATAAAGTTCCCATGAGTTCATCATTTTTTAAATTGTAGAATCTGAATCTGCTGGGAGTACCCTTAGACATGGTTAGTATATACGAATAAGTTTAAAATATAAGCTCATTGATTATTAGCATTTTAAAACCGATCTGTTGTTTTAAAGACTATATTGGCAGACTCCATGTTTAAAGTATCTTTACTATTGTTTTATTAACTCCGGATAACTTTTTGCGACTGTGTAAGTACCTTCTAAATGCTTCGTCCTATATTATTTCCGTGGTGCCAACGGCTTACAGGTTACAGTGCAAATCACCACCTAGGTTCCACAGAGGAACATAATGTGAGACTCGTAGTCAGTTTACTTGCCAATAGTCAGTAATTGTTTTCATTCCCTAGCATAAACAACTGACAGCCCCAAAAAAACAGAGCAGAGGGGAAAACACAATTTCCTAACTTCATTCATAACCGTTTTAATTCATATAGTTTTGAACATGATTTTAAACTGTTTATTCATCTTTATCATTAATCCTTAAAATTAAAAATGGTTCGTGATACTCGATCTTCATCCACGGTCCATTATTCCTATGTTGTTTGATAAAAAATTGTATTGGTTGTACCTTATGTTTTCTTTTTATAGGACCTACAATGGATCCTCTTGGAGGTAAATTTGAAACAAATATTGTTTTTTATTGTGAGATTTGAAACAGATTTGCTAAGATTTTTCCATTCATGTAACACTGATGTATGTGTGTATCATTCACAATCTATTGGCAGAATGTAAAAGTCTAAGCCACGTGTAAATATAAAGTAAAACAATGAAATGTCCACTTGGTTTTTAAATATTTATGTTCAAAAGTGATTTATTGGAAGCACAGGTGTTAATTTCGTCTACCTTATAGAAAACATATATACTCTATTCATTAACTGTAACTGTAAAACCATGCAATGGAGGGGTAATTGAATATGATTATTCCTTCAAATTCCTAAATAGCTTTTCACTTGCTACGGTTTTTAAAGCATTTAATATGTTGGTTGTTTGTTTAAAAATTTTATAGTTTTAAATAAAAGAAAGAAATTTTTTGTGGTGGACATATAAAAGACAAAATTAAAAATAATCTAAGCGTTAAACGTATGTAACAGACATTGCTACGTGTTTTATGAAAAAACAAAAATGTTGAATCCTTTTTTTTAACCTTACTTAAACACAAGGAACTAACATACATATACTTCTATACTATTTTCCCATTATGTACATAATTCCAGTTAACATAGACGGAGGGTATACCTATACAAATATCGGAAATGTGATCTCTGGTGGATCTATAATCCCTGGCGAAAGTAAAGTTGGAACAAAAGTCTTCTTACGTCATGGAGCAAAGATTGATCCAATTGGAGGATATTACATTTCGCAGTCAGGGGGATATCTGAAAGGAGGAAGCGGTCTTCACAGAATTGGAGAAGGGAATGGTTTTTACAAAATAGGCGGAGACAGTCTTTATCCCCTTGGGTATTCAAAGCATGGTCAATATACAAACACTTACCTTACAGGAACAAAAGGCACCAAATGGTTTAAAGGAGCAGAAAAGTTTCTGCATTTTTACCGAACCCAGCACAAAAGGGGAACATCTTCAGGATATAATATGTATTAAAAGTGAGTACAGATGGTGGTTGGTTTATTCTAGCTACACAACGCTATGTATGAGTATGTTAGAGTGAAAACTATTGATAAAAAGTCCCCTTTCGCATGTTGATATAAAAGTTTATGATCGAATAGTTTACGTTTTGGTCTTTTGCATAAGTTATACGGATCACAGTGCATCTTACCGCCTCGGTTTTTAATCCAAATGGGACAGTCCCTAGTGCAAAGACGCTTCTTAGTTCGCTTGCTCGACGACGGTTGTTTTCTACGAAATGGGTCGTAAAAATCCATTAATCCACTAACACAATGCTATGATTAGGAAGTGATTTATGTTGTATGAGTAGCTTTCAAGACCTTTGTTGATCTATTTTTTTTTATTCACGTAATTTATTAAAGATTAACGATCGTTTATGCTCTTTAAACAGTTTTATTTTCATCGTGAAAGAAGTCATTAATTAAAGAAAAGAGCTTTTAACAAAGAAAATTCAAAATTCTGCGCATGACACATCATTAAAAGTTACGAAAATAAGTTTTAAAAATGGAAATAGTAACAATAAAATTTAAAAAGGGTACATTTGATAGTTTAAATATAATAACATGGGATGGCCATCAGAGTGTTTTATTACCTAACAGTTAAAATGATTACTTACAAATTTTTTTTTTACACCAAAGTAACCAGTCCTCTGTTGTATTAGTGTCAAACAATTAGCTAGTGCCTTATCAGATGTTAGTCTATCATGAAAAACTATAAAGCATTGTGCAACCTAGGGAAGGACAAAAACTTCGATCAGTTAATAAATATAGCCCTAGTTGAAATACCTTGTTTTTACAAGGACAAATATAGGGAATCTTACAATTATTAATGTTCTAAATTAAGCTCATGCAATTGCAAATTTTTAGATTTATTTAGACTTAGCATTAAAATGAATTTCATTCCTGTTTTTTTTCTAGTAATTGAACGCAGGTTTATCGCAGAAATTGTTTTATATTATTTTTAGAAAAAAGATATTCTGACGATAATAATGATAATAAACTTAGTAATATATTTGATATTTTTCTTGTATTTTAGATTTGTATTGTTGACAAATGCAGACTTGTGGACCTGATTCTATTTAAATTGTAATGACGCCCGGAGATAAAATAAAGGAAATTTATTAAAAATGTTGTTGTTTTTCAAATTGCAACTTGTATGGAAATTGAAAATCTACTCATGACAAAATATAATTGGCAATAGCCAAAACTAGTCGACCATTGAAAGCAATGTATGGAAAATGACGTGACAAAACACGATCTATGATCATTCACTATGGACAAAAATATGGAAAACAACATGGATATGCAATCATGTAAAGGAAAAATTAAAATGCTTAATGCCTATAAATAATACGAGTTATTCCCCTTACAACAAATATTGGACGTGGACCAGTGGTCTAATTCGCCACCCTCTCGTGGATTGTACTTTGAGCTAGATTTTTGCTTTGCAAATTGTAGGCTGTGGTTTTTGCAATTCTTTTCCAGTTTTTTAAAACATCTTAGAACTGACAGCAACAATAAGTTAAATATTCTTAAGTGGGTTGTAAAGAACAACTACCGTACTATTTTTTGTCTCTGATTTTCAAGTGTATGAATACTTACAGATATTTAGTTTTAATATATAACAATATTAATTGGTCTTTCACGGATATAAGAAACGGTGTAATAAGATGTAGGCAATAACTGTAGGCAGTATCGTGTTCTCACATTCTGACAAATTACTTTTCACCGCGTTTAATTAAGTTGAGTATGTTGTCAGTTGACCATCTGAGAAAAACGCATGTCCATTACCAAATTTTAGATCTGTCACTACTACACATACGAGCGTATTATGAAAAGTGTGTGTAAAATTTGATATTCATGTAAAAATTACGACGTTCTCTCTCAGCGCACCTACATGTATTGTGGGTGTAACGGTATATCATGTAATTTTGTTAACGCAGCGTACTTTTATTCTATCACGTATCATATTACATTGAATCGTATTATAAAGATGTACTATAAAAAAACCTAACCTGTCAACTAAATTGTGAAGTTTTAATGTATTGAAGTGTAATATACCGGAGTGTTTCACAACGCCTACGCGTATTCTTATACCCGTTTACAAGGTTTAGGAGTAAAATAGAAATCGCACTGTTCGTCCGTTTGTCTGTCTGTCCGTCTTAATATTATTCCAACTCCATAACTTGTACCAACATGGAATCATGTGACACACACACATACCCACCCTCCACACACACACACACACACACATACGCACACACACCCACACACGCACCCATCCACACACACACACGCACACACACCCCGACACACACACACACACGCACACATCCATGCGCACACACACACCCTCCCCCCCCCCCCAACACACACACACACACGCGATCTTTAAACCAACTTTAAACTTAAACAATTAAAATTACAAGTTAAACGCCAAAAATACCGGTATTCATTTTACACCCGTGACCTTCGTAACAAAAGCAAGGATATTCGAGTTTTTTTAAGTATATATGACATCGTCAGATTTATCCTCTGTATTCTATGGTAGCCTATCATATAAAATAAAGGATGTTTTCTCTGTAAAATTTGATATTTGGCACCATCGTGTTTCAGTGAAAAATAACGAAAGTTTATTTGAAAAATAGATTTTCGCTGTCGAAATGCGAACACTCTTAAGCGAATTTATTGTCTGAAACAAACATTCTATCCTTCAAACATGGCAGTTATATCCGATTGTTAGCCTGTGTTGACAGTAATAGTGTTTCAGTCTCTGAAAGAAATTATATCGCTCTATTTTCTAATATAACATATAATAACTTACCTCTGACTAAATTGTATAAAAGTAATTTGCTAAAATAAGCACGTGAGCAACCCTTTATCATTCCGTATATAGCAGCTACACGCGTAAAAATACTGGGTCTGTAAGAATCAAACCGGGGAGGGGGTGGGTGGGGTGGGGTGGTTGGTGAAGTGTCACATCCCTTTTCGCTAACGTAAACGTCAACCAAAATGGCAAACGTTAATAAACTGTTTTCAAAACATTCTGCTGACCATATCAATTTAAACCGTATGAAAGTATCAGTAAAAGACATGAAAAGCGTACGAACTTTAGTATGCTAAACTTATTATCCGTTTCATCTTCTTGTAGTATTTTATAAATATTGGAATCTTGTTTACAATAAAGCCGGATCATCGGTAGGGTAATAAGGTTACATGGTTCGTAAGTGCCTGGAACGGAACGATACAGGATCATATATATATATAGTTTGTCAAAAACAAGTTACTCTATTTTAAAAATGTTTTTATATGATGGCTTATTTCTAAAATCGATATAAAATTATTTCAATATCTCGACTTAATATCTTAACGATTCGAGATATAATCATGAAAAGTTTTGATACCCAAATAAAAAGTTGAGATTAATAGAATCTATCATGCGTATCCATGTAGGATAGGGGTATCTCACCCGATGGGGTGAACATTTCAGTCAGAGACGAGGCTTGCCATCTTTCATGTTTGAAATAGAGATTTACGCTTGAAGAAACGATGATATAATTAAATTTCTATCTTCACCTCCACGTGCTTATCTTCACCTACGGATTTTCAGTAAAGTCACAATCAAAGAACAATTGAATGACGTCAAATCGTGAAGACATGACGTCCTCTTGCGGGTAAATGACACCCGAGTCCAAAATTTAAGAAAGTTTCACTACGTTTCAAATATTTATTTTGGGAGATTGGAATAAATAGCTTTGTTTTCTAGTTTATACATTTTGTATATACTAAAACATTCTGTCCGATGGTCATATTTATTTTTATGTAAAACGTTAAATAACAAATTAGATTTACAAAGATGGCGTCAATGTCGATGTAACTGATACTTCAAGTTAAAAATTGTCACCAAAATGGAATCAAAATAATCAATCATGAGTTTATCAATGTACGAAAGGGAAATCTAACCCTTGGGGTTAAATATTGCTGTCAGAGACGAGGCAAGAAATATTTACCCCTCGGGTGAGATTCCCCTATCCTACATGGATACTCATGATAGATTCTATTATTCTCACACATTTGCAACATAAACCATGATTTGTAAACAAAAAATATGCATCAAATGTTCAGTTTTCATGTCACCATCCGTGCCTTCTGAAAATGACGTAATCATTCTTTGTTGCCATTCTCACGTAAAATGATTATGACGTCATCAATTAAGCGTGTGTAAGTGATTGTGACGTTGAGAAATTGGTGGTTGACTTCGTACGTCAATGACGTCACGACGAGCCAAACAGCGCGTGTAGCTTGTCTTACACAGGGGGTGTAAGATTATAGATTCTTGCACCCCAGATAGAAAAATCCTTAAAAATAGCGGTGCAAGATATCTCCATCTTGTACCCCCCTGTGTAAGATAGCCTACACGCCGTTTTTCCCGCAAAATTTTATCAACAAAATCAGAGGTGTATCGAAGGTTGAAATTGATTTTAAATTGAAAAATTGTACTTTTTGATGCAAGAAATAGAATCAATCACTACTTGTAGTGCCAGACAAGGAAATCTCAACCCTCGTTCTAATATATTTGGTCCAGAACTCGGCAAGCCTCGTTCTGGACCAAATATATTAGAACTCGGGTTGAGATTTCCCTATCTGGCACCACAAGTTGTGATAGATTCTATTAATCTATCATGAGTATCCATGTATGATATTTCACTCAGATACGAGGCTTGCCGAGTCTCTGACAGAAATATTCAACCCCGAGGGTGAGATTTCCCTATCCTACATGGATAAACTCATAATTGATTCTTTTTCTCCCATTTTGATGACAATTGTTGGCTTAAAAAAGGAGTGACAACGACATCGACGCCATCTTAGAAAATCTAACTTTGTTATTTAAAGTTTTGCATAAAAAATAAATATGACAATCGGACAGAATGCCCCTGAAAATGGTTTATACAAAAAGTATAAACTAGAAAACAAAGCTATTTATTCTAATCTTTCAGAATAAACATTTGAAACGTAATAAAAATTTCTAAATTTTTAATTAAGTCTTGGATGTTATTTTCCCTCAAGACGACGACATGTGCCCATTGAATGACGTCATTCAATAGATGATTTTCGGGTTGTCGGCAGTTTTCAAATTGGAGGTAAAAAAGGTATACCGTAGTTACAAAATTACAGGCATGTAAACTTCCGGTTTTACGTCAATCTCGGTGATGGAAGACTTGGCAGGTTGACTATTTGAAAAGTTATTTAAAATTTAGTGAGATTTCGTCATATTCGTATCGCAAACATGATTTAGTTAGATTTTGTCAGTTTGCAGAAGAGTTGCAGCTAGTAAATATTGATTTAGAGTGATTATCGAGATTTTTATTTAATGCTAAATACGTGAGCTTGGACAGATATACGGGATTTGAGATACAATTCGAGTTTTTACCAGTTATTAAACAATATGAAGTGCTGATTTATTTGCTCTACTGACGACTATCTGGTCATCTATTGAGTCCAGTCCCTCACCCATTGTCTACTGTATCAGTGCATGCTTAACATGATTTGTTTTGTTTGCAGCAGGAAAGAGAAAAAATGCACAATAGGCGAGTGCTCTACCACTGAGCTACCCAGACCACTACATGTTTTTTAAATCATGCTAAGTTATTATTATTGTTCTCAGCATTATCATTATAGATGAGCTTTGCACTGCTGATATTTCTAATAGTGAAACTTACAAGTGTATAAAAGCTACTTGTCTACCTGAAACAAGACAGACTGCAGACCCATATGTTGTATGAATCCTTGTGACCACATGTGATACTATATTGTCAAGTGGATGTTCATGTATTGTGCAAGTCTTTTTTGAAGCATTTTTATTATGGTCCCTTCAATAAATTTGAACTTAAGTGGAACAAATGAAAGTCTTGCAATTTAGGCCTGGTACATCTCTGATAAAAGGGACCACATTTGTTGATTGATCTGACCTATGGTCTTACAGAAGATATGGCCTTTTCACTGCCTAGGTTCAGATGCAAGTATAGGAGATTTTACTGACCTAGTGAGACAAAATACTGTCAGTTCTCTTGCGATAGTTATTGGTTTTCTCTGGACACTCATTTCTTCAACAATTCTAGAGCTGCCTGTCTTAAAATAAGTGAAATAAATGCATAATTGACTGGGATGTAATAAAACATTACTCCATAAATGAAATAAATGCAAGTAATTGACTGGGATGTAAAACAACATTACTCCATAAATGAAATAAATGCAAGTAATCTTGACTGGGATGTAAAACAACATTACTTCAACCCTCAATATACAAGAACATTTCCCTGATATATGTGTTTTAAACCGTTTGTCATTTTCAATGTTTGATAATTTGAATCCTTTTTTACTTTTTAAACCTTAGGTATTGAAAAAAATCAACAGGCATTGCTAACATCCCAGTATTTGGTAAATAGAAACAGTACAAGCTCCTGCTTGTGACATATGAACACAGTTAAATATGGTTTGCTCAAGTCTGGCTGAAGCAAAATGAAATAATTTTCAAAATAGTGCATAAAATTATCACAAAATTCTGTCTTTATTCCATACAAACTCACAAAAGTTCCCATTCACATGTATATATAATTTTGGTAATGAATATAATATTGACAACAAATTTGCAGAAAAACCATTGCTTTAAAAGACCACCTTCAGTGAATGAAATGACAACTACAAAAATAAAGGGATGATAATACAACTGCTGATCGTGCATGGTGTCATTTTACAACAGAAATAAAAAATAAAAGTAAATTGGATTTTTTTATATTCTAATGTGAAAAGACAAGGGAAAAGATAAATATAAATTCACAAATTAAAATCTTAGGTCTTTAGCCAAATAAATGGATAAAATGCTACATATATTGGAAAGCTGTACTTTACATAGAGGATCATTAAATGTAAAATCAATTGAGAATACATGTACTGGAGGCAGGTAGAGGTGACTCACTGATTGGTTTCTCAATGCAAAACTATTTAAAATAAACAATATAACCAAAGTCTAATATATAAAATGTTTCACCTAGACTTTGTATTTTAAACTTTGTTGTATTGTTATTTGCTGTTTATGATTTTTCTTCTGAAGTTAAGGATATGGATGTGTGTCTTGAACACTCAGTTGAACCATCACTGAAACCTACTGTTGACAGTTATAAACCACTGAAAATTTAAAATCAAGTCACAAAAAAGGGAAGTTGAAAAAAATTATAGTCTTTGTAAAACATATAATTCTGTTCTTTTGCAATGCCTTGATCCCCCAAGAGATGATAGTGACATTGAACTTGACACTCACCCATTAACACTTATTGATATTGCTAAGTCAATAATAAATGAAATTTGGCATTGGTTATGAACTCATTGCAAGAGGCTTGTACACACAGCAGAATTTTAAAACTTATGTGCATGTGAGTGTGGTCTCTTTATTGATGCATCAGAACCAATATTAGGGGAATCTCCAGCTGGTATTGTGTCATGTGTCTGGTGTGGTACAGGGTTATTGGATATTAAGTGTTCTGCAAAATTACAAAACACAAGTGTTAGATGAGCATGCAATGCTAACAGTTATCACCTTTATATAGATGAAAATTACAAAGTTTGTTTAAAAACTACATCACCTTGGTTTGTTCAAATCAAGGCCAGATGGGAGTGTGTGGACTTCATGGTATGATTTTGTGTTTTATACAAAGACAGATTTAATTGTTGAGTGGATACACTTTGATCAGAATTGTACATGACACTGTACATAAGTCAAAAAGATTTTTAAAAGCAATGTTGTAAATGCATTGAATGTCAGCAACATAAAAACAACATAAGTGATAAAACAATCTGAATACACTAATAACATTCATGATATGTTTACATGTATTTCAATAATCCAAATTCAGCCGAATGAATAATAATTATATTATTATCACATAAACAAAAAGTCAAATGAGTTACTCTTTGTCTAAAATTAAAGTCAAAATAAATTCATGATAAGGAGCCAGCTTCCTGTTTGGTCCAGACTTTTTCTTTAAGGAGTCTTGTTGGTAATAAACTTCCTAATTTGTTGCATGGGCATTCTAGTACTTGATCTTTGGTGCTGTGTCATTCACTATGTCTATGAAACAAAAATCACTTTATTAGTCCAAACTAAAAAAACAAACACACACACACAGAGGAAAATTATGTGAGAAAAACAACTCATATCCTTTTTATGATTAGTGATTACCATGTAGTCACCTTGCTGGGTTATATAGATCTATGTTTTTATTTCAGTCGTGGTGGCTGAGA
This sequence comes from Anadara kagoshimensis, assembly GCA_021292105.1. Lineage (NCBI taxonomy): Eukaryota > Metazoa > Mollusca > Bivalvia > Arcoida > Arcidae > Anadara > Anadara kagoshimensis. Next base: position 17,437,218 of record CM037857.1, read on the forward strand.
TCTCATGTATTTTTTTATTTTGAAGGAGTACATTATTAAAATGATCAGCAATTAACAATTTATTTATATTTATTATTCGTTTTACTTTTTGTCAATAGTGGGAATAATTCTGTTTAAGAATAAACAACTTTTGAAAACAAGGGGTCAACTTCAATTATCAACATATAAATATACCAAATAAACTATTTAGAATATGTTTTGAGAGTACTCCAGTATACTGCTGAACACTTTTATACACAGGACAGATGCTCTACCATTGAACTACCCAGGCCTACAGCTCTATGGAGTTTAAATTACATTTCTTTATTACTCTCTCCACTCCACATGAGGAGCCTAGTTTAAATGTTTCCACTAAAAGGATGTGGTTGTCATATAGACCCGAGTGTAAAACTCCATGTCTTAGACCAAATAAAAGTGATTGTAAAGTCATTATGAGAATGTATATAAATACCGAGTTGACAATATGCATGGTCATGTGCTACTTTTGATTTTTTATATAATCATACCTTGACTTTCAAATCATGACCAGTTGATTCCCTTTTTGTTAAGTCGGCCACACTTCTCTTCGCCTTTGGTCTTTCTCGGGAAATTCGCATAATGTTTGGAATTGGTGTGTTGTTCGGTCGACCATCAACAAAATGGAGTGAACACACTCGCCCAGACTGGTAATCCTTCACTGATTCCATCCATTTTTCCTTTGTTTCTGGTTCCGAACTTTACCAGAAAGTGAGGGGAAACTGTACGGTACTCTTAATCCCAAACTTCCAAAGTTTTCTTCCATTAGAAACGCACTCGGAGACGCAACACCAGTACTTGATCGTCTGGCATCTTCCATTCGCGTTTCTATAGACGCCCCTGAAGGAAACCGGAAGTAACCCTGCCTGCACATCACGTGACTTAAATTGATTATAAAACGCGGAACTGGCACGGAAAGGATAACCCGAAAATGGTCTATTGTCCTTTGATTGTTACGTCACTGAAATTCACGTGATGAAAGACAACAAAACCACGTGATGAAAGACAGAAATATTCTTCATGGCTTTCCTACACTGGATACTTCGATCTTACATATTTAAGGCTTGCCGAGTCTCTGACAGAAATATTCAACCCCGAGGGTGAGATTTCCCTATCCTACCTGGATAAACTCATGATTGATTCTTTTTCTTCCATTTTGATAACAATTTTTTGCTTAAAGTTTCAGTCACGTCGACATCGACGCCATCTTTGTAAATCTAACTTTGTTATTTAACGTTATACATAAAAATAAATATGACCATCGGACAGAATGTACCTGATTTTGGTTTATAGTATAAACTAGAAAACGAAGCCATTTATTCTAATCTCTCAAAATAAACATTTGAAACGCAGTGAAAATATCTAAATTTTGGAGACTTGGGTGTCATTTTCCCACAAGACGACGTCATGTCTCCACGATATGACGTCATTCAATTGTCCTTTGATTGTGACTTCACCGAAAGCCGCACGAGGACGCGAAGATAAGCACGTGGAGGTGAAGATAAAAATTTCTTCCATCGTTTATTCAAGCGAAAACCCTATCTCCAACATAGGAAGAAAGAGGTATCTTACACCGGTAACAGATATCTTAAACCTAGCAACCAACGGAATAGCTCGGTGAAGTATGGGAAAAAAATAACTCGACATGTCGAGATACATATGTCGAAAAAATTTACCATGACTAGTCGACATAAGTATCTCGACATGTCGTGGGATTTATCTTAACTTTTTAACATACTATCATAACTTTCCGTCTTATTATATCTCAACTTGTCATGATATTAAGTGAACATGTCAGGATGATTTTATGCCTACCGAAGTTATCTGGATGTCAGAAATAAGCCGCCATATATAGATACACGCCTTTGTAACCATGACATACACATGTTAGAACACCATGCAAATTATTACATTTCATATTTGTGTCATATCACATTTCCGTCGATTAGCACTTGGTGGGGTTTTTTCTAGCTAGTGCAAACGTGTTTTCAAAGGTGAATATTATGTCCTCTGACTAGTGTTGCGATTGACAATATTTTATATACCAATTCCAGTGTTTTAATACATAATTATGGAGATCACGTTTTCCCTTTTGTGACCTCACCTGACTGTACAATTCACTTAGCCTTAGTTTCCTACTTTCCTCTCCCAGAGTTTCATTGCTGTGAGTTCAAATCCCGTTCAGACCACAGGTGGGAAAGTAAATTTATCTTGTCGTAGGCCTTTACTGGTTCACCCGGTGTCAGTATAGTGTGACCGGTGGAGTGGTTTGCTTGTCTGTGGCGTACTGACTCGGTAAGCTAGCACCTTAAAGTCGTTCTGAGTGCGCGCTAGTACAAGCAGACCATACAACACACTCGCACTTCAAATACATGCACGAAATTATCATAGATTAATCAATAAAGGTTAATAAAATAGCTCTCGTCACGAATAGCTGAAAAATTGTTGATGCGACGTTAAGCAGCATTCAACCAACCAACCAACTACGTGTATATCTCGACAGCATTCTAGACAACTTTCTATATCTTGCAGCTGCTATCTATGATTCAAAAACCTATTGTCACTAGATACCCATTAGCTTATTGTTTAACTTTTAAAAGGATTGTACTGTAGTAAGACTCTTATGTGCCGTTTTTAAATTTAATTAAAATGGAACATCAACCGAGAAACAATGACAGAAATATCAATAGCGCATTAACAAAACAATATATTTATGGTCAAAACAAATAACATTTGACATTGAACCCACACACAGCTTGACCGATAAACTTTAGTTACACCGACGTAACCGACTAACATTAATGAACTATCGTAAATATTATTCTTTTTTAAGTAAAATTTCCACTTATAGAATCGGAAGGATGGCGGATTTATCTCTTTTCTCTACTGATATTGATTTACCACAGACGCATGACAGGCGGCTCAATGTAGCTCTGAAGATTATGTGCTTATTGTTTCGGAAATGAATTCCTATTCCCGTTTCCCTAGTCAAGGATAGCAACACGAAATTCGTTTTAACCACATAACATAAACTTGAAACAGATAAGTAATAATATTTGTCAATCATCACTAGATATCGAACACCAATCTGATTTATTGCCATTTTAATAAGTGTTGAATCATACAGACCAAAATGTTACATATAAATAGATTTTTTATGTGTCATAAAATATCTCTATATTTATCTATCATGTCCCAGTATCTCAATTTTTATGGGTTAGTATCAGACTAAATCTAAACCGTACACAACTGGTTACACTAATAAAGTAATAAAGATGTTTTCCAGAATACATTTATTGTTTTCCAAAACACAAATTATACAGTCATTAAATTGTTTTCCAAGTACCATCCCATGATTGACTGAATTCTCAGATTAAAAAAATAAAAAATAAAAATACAACTTCACATTATAGCGGCACCTTGTTTAAAGGTATTATATAAGTTTGATTGTGAAAATTTCAAGATTTCAAGATTTTTTTAATGTTGATGCCTGAAACTTATAAAACATATTATTAAAGTCAAGCACCTTTTCAATTAATTATACATAAGTCGCCAAGATTGTTGATAATATTTCGATCTCTTTTGTTTGTCTACTTCTAATGAATCAACAGTTAAAGTCTTCTCTTCATAGAACTCAAGACTATAACATAGACTATGATGGGAAAAAAACGAGTGACAAGATATTTTAATTACGTGTATATGTTACATGTATATAAATATTAGATATCTGTCATGATGACAGTTGACATTATTGTACCTATTATATATTAAAACACTTTTCATTTGATGTTTTTAAATCACATGATATGTAACAAATGAGAGCACCCGGTCTCACTTCCTTGGTGGAAGTTCACGTGTCTAACCTGACTTGTCAGTTTCAAAGTTTTTACTTTGCTTTTGGATTGTGATTCGGACATGGATTAGTATGTTTGTTTTTTATATTTCCCTTAAAATTACTGTCAGCGTGTGATAATCTCTCACAGCTATGTGATAATATACTGCTATCACCCAGTGACAACCCGGTACAAGGGACATAACTCGTACAACAGGAACGTGTTGTCATTTGAAAACAATAACAATGGCGGCCAGTCGTTTTTTTTTGCAGTTCGTCGGAAGCGAACTTGTTATTGAATTGTCACCCTTCAGAAGGGCTTTCAAACTCGGGCGATGTCCTCAGGTGACAACCCTTCTGTCGGGTGAAAATTCTGGATGTACACATAACTAGAGGGCAATTATTGTATATTGTTACCCTGAGAAATTTGATTGTCAATCGAGGTGATTCCGAGGTTGACATTTAATATCTAGTTTTTCTGCGCATGTGACATTCTTCGTAATGTCAAACGCTCAGGTAATGTCACGCTGTGACGTAAGATTTTCTGAAATCTGAGGGTGAAATTAAAATTTTCCCAAACTCTTATTAACCAATTATATTTCGAGAAATTTACAAAAGGTATAATAATACATTATACAGTCCCTTTCTTTGTGGCACGGATTAATAAAGCTGACGTATTTAAACAATCAGAGTTCATCCATCGTGAGTTTTATAGTGAGTGATTTCAATATGTGTTTTTTCTTGTCTTGTTTTGTTATGCCATTAACTTTTACTGTGTCGTGTTCTTGGTTGCATTTGCCTTTGGCTAGTATTTTTAATTACAAATTTCTTTATTACAATAAAAAGAACAACAAAATCCAGATAAAACAAATACAAATAACACGAACATCAACACTTAATACGCAGATACAGTCAATCGTATCTAAAAAGGTCACTGAAGGGAACCAGTAAAAGAAAACTTTATGAGCAGATGGCGTTTATATACAGGTTCAAAAATATAAAAAACAATTGGGATACAATTATACTTGTCTTTATACGTAAAGTGCCACTTGTATAGAGGTAGACTTTAAGGCAGATTGGACTGTATATGGCTTGTAATACAATAGGGAAATAAAATACATATAAAACATTGCAATAAAAAGAAACAACACATACTAATTAATGTTCAAATCACAATAAAAAATTAAAGCAAAACTCTGGCAAATCAGGTATACACGTAAACCTCCAACAGGGAAGTGAGCTGGCTGGTCCAGAAAGACAAAAACCAGCTGCTGTTCAGAGACACCAGTCATTTACTAAATAAGGTTTGATTTCAACAAAATAGATTACACATTGACACTTTTAATACTTTGCAAACCATACCAATATTCAAGTTTTTGAGTCGGTTTAAACATCTTAAGATTATGTACTGCTGCAAAATTGCCACTAATGAAAACCATTTAATGGCCTAGTTAATTTCAATTTTCATTACAATACCCCAATAAGTAGAGTGTACGTAATACCATCTATTTATCAATTAATTATTCAATAATGCACACTAAACTGTCTAATAAAGTCAATTCTAATTGCTTTAAGTTACGTGACAAGTACTGAAGTCTTTAACTTAATAACGAAAATTACCTGTCTAAGTTCGAATTTAAAAGCATTGTTGCAATATTCAATAATTGTCAAATAAACTTTAAAAGTAAAAATCAACTTTTACTGGAAGCAAATGAAGCTGAATTTTTATTGTCTATTCAGAATCAAATACAGCGAACTTCCGATACATTCTGGACCGGAATAAACGAATACAAATTACAACATGTATTTGACAAAGACCAGAAACAGAGAAGCAAAACACAAAATCACACATATTGGGTCTACGTGAACTTATTATAAAAATCTAAAATGATTGTGACATGACATGACAGTAGTATTGGAAGTTAAGGTTATCCAATCATTTATAATTTGCTAAACATATAAAAGGGTTGTTCGAGAATTTGTCACTGCTTTTGATAACCAAAATAGCTTAAAAATTACCATGAAAATGAAATTTAAATATTACGCATACACATCATAAATCTTGGCGCCCAAGAGGATAGAATTAATTGTAAATTGTTAATTGTAAATTGTAATTGACAAACCATTTTACAGTGATTAGTTGCGACCGAGCAGAGAGAATAATAACAGGTGTGCGAATCAAAAACAAACACATGCGAACATGGCAACTTAACAAGAGCCTGAACATGAACAGCATTCTTTGTGCAAGAAATATTCTTTGTAAAAAAAGTAAAACCTATACGCTCGCAAATGAAATTTTTCCTCGCGATGACGTGTACAGTCATAACGTATGCACATGGAAGCCTTTACATATTTAGTGTGCTTACGTGCAGTTGTCACGTATGTTGGTATCTTACATATGCGCACACAATCTCCATGTAAAGGCGTACCAATGTTAGACTTTCTGGTTAAAGTGCACAAATAAAAAGTTTTAAATGCGCATGTAAATGATTTTACGTGCTCACGGAAAACTTTCATGTTTGCACGTAAACTTTTTATGCTCGCACATTTGCTTTTTTTCTCTATGGCAATATTCAGCTACCATACATTTAAGCACTCCTATCTGCATAACCTTTTTCAGCTATCGTACATTTTAACACTCCTTTCTGCATAACCTTTTTCAGCTATCGTACATTTTAACACTCCTTTCTGCATAAACTTATTTAGCTACCGTGCATTTTGAACGCTCCCAAAGAATAAATTTTATCTAAAATCATTTATATTCAAATTATAACCAAAGAGGAAAGTCCTTATACCATACTGAGACGCAATCAATACCATCAATATGTTTGTTCCTTTTCACGTCTTTATCTAGTTAAGATTTCTATTATCAGACAGACTTTTGACACAACTGTCAATTTTTAAGGAAATGATAACGTTCCTATGTCATTGTAGGGGATGGTTTATGACTAACAATAGATAATAAATTCACCCAATCATTATATTTTAGTATGGCTTTAGTAAATTTATTCTGTTTATCATGAAAATATTGGTAGCGTGAATCAAATTTGATTTTAAATTGTTTGATAATAATTCAAGATGACGCCAAAAATATGGCGATTACCAGTACCATTTGACAAAAGTTCATATTACATACATGTATTTGCGGGCAAAATAACAAAAGTGCAATGAAATTATTTCTGTAGAATCATATTGTTATACTACCTTTGTGTTCATCTCCTGGCTTGCATTTTGTATGTGGTGCTGACAGTATGAAGTAGATGATATCCTATACATTGTGTATATGTGTTTGTGCACAAATAACACAAACGTAATGACAAATCAGTTTTTCAAGTGGCTTTGTACATCTTTCAATTAACTAACATTGAACCAACAGTTGTTACCGCCACATATCCGTACCAAATACTATTGAAATTCTTATAAAAATAATATGAAAATAGGCATTGCCTATCCCGGGAAATGTCCAAATTTATTATCTGGTTATTGTGCACACACACACACACACACACACACACACACACAAAAGGGATGGCACACATTGTTTTGTCTCACCAAATGCTAGTTAAAGTTAAAGTTAAAGTCTGTCCCGAGCCATTAGGCCCATCAGGCCGGAGCTTATCCTGGTTTCGGTGGCGTTAAGCGACTGAGAGTACAAGACTCCCCTGAATGGGACGCCGGTCCATCGGCAGGGTTAACCCCCAGCATTTTGCTGATACTCATTTATTTTTCAGCTGAGTCAACTGGAACAACGTGAAATTAAATGTCTTGCTCAAGGACACAACACATCGCCCGGTCCAGGGATCGAACCCACGACATTCGAATCATGAGTCCAACGCCTTAACCACTAGGCCACTTATCCATGTCCAAACCACAATCCAGGAGTAAAGTAAAAAAAACTTTGAAACTGACAAGTTAGGTTAAACACGCGAACTTCCACCAGGGAAGTGAGACCGAGTTTTCTGGAAGGGTTAGCACCCTCTGTTAGCTAGCTACACCGGTATAGCATCCTCTTGGAGAGTGGAAGGTTTTTGGTTCCAACCTGACTTGTGCTATACATGACAATACTTCAAAATTTGAGTTACTGCTTCCTCATTTTGCAAGCCACATTTGGCTGAAAGGATAGATTATCGACTGGTTATAGAATTATATTAATTGGGAGTGGAATGCTTGTCTGTGACTCTGTTAGGCAGCACCTTTAACCCACAACCCGATATTAATACAGTGGCATGAGGGTAAGCTCCTCTTGCACCTTCAACATTCACAGGCATTTAGTACCATGATGAGAATTTTCTAAAGCACAGACCATTGCAATTGACAAATGATATGATTAAAACTTGACAGGCTTGTACCGAAATAATGTTAATTTTAGCCCAGCCCTTTTAAGTTTCACTGCATGAAGAGCCCCAGCCCCGGAGAGTTGAAATGCTTTTTCACTTATATCGAGACGGTTAACCTTAATTCTAGGATGGTGGGTTGGAGTTTTTTTTTACCCCAGTAAAGATTATTCATTATTCACCTAAATTGAAATGAAACATTCTGGGATGATATACTACAAAGATGGTGCTTTAAGATTTATATTGAAATTGTCGCTTATGTGGATGGTGGAGTGGAAATTGGCATTTATTCACTTATACCAACTTTTTTCGAGAACCAAGTCTGGGATATTGAAGAAGGTAATGTTGATTTTACCCTAGTATTTTTATATCCATTCCGAGAACTAAATTATTGGAATCCCCTGCCAGCATCGGTAGTCCAGTCGCCATCCCTGGAGGTTTTCAAGGACCTTACCTAAGTGGATCTCAACTACAGTCAGCTGCTAAACTCAACATGAATGTTTTATTATTGTTATTTTCATCACAACTTTTTGGGACAGCGGTCCATCTCATTGCACAACATGTACAGTTTCCTCATAAGTTATGTCCAAGTTAGATTTTTGATGAGTGCAGTCATTGTAGTTGAAGTCAGTTCTAGTCAGCACCTGGTCCAGCTCGATCAGCTGATCATGATATCCACGTCACATGTAAACAAACAAGAGGATTTGTCAATATTTACATTAAATTCGGAACAAATTCAATAAATTTTATCTGCATTTTCATAAAAATGATTATTGGGACAAACTGTTAATTAATTCTTTTGAAAAACGCATTTTATTATTTTTCTTAAAAATCGATCGTTTGTGAAAACGTCTTTCCCGTCCTGACGAACGCCATTTTTGTTTACACTGCATTCAGCAAGGGTCACAGATGCACTCAAAACTTTGATTCAATTAGGTAATTATATGTGAAAAAGAGTTACCGTAGAAGTCGTATACTGTGGTTATGCTAACCTCGTAATAGTTTTGTGTCAGGTAACTATGGTTATCGATTTATCTAACTTGAAATCGGCAAATTTTGTATCTTCCCGCATTGTATACTGTGTAATCATGGTTGATGCACGTGGGAAAGTCGGTCGCTGATTGGCTTACAGTGGTTATCGATCTGAATTGAACTTTGACCCGATCAAAAGAAATCACGTCATCGCGAATCTTGAAGGAGATCAGCCAGAATGGCGAAAGAAACGTAAATATTTGGTATTCGATCAACCTATTTAAATTATTACTTGTTTCAATAAATTATTTTCACGATAATCGTTTCTTGGTTTCATTTCTGATGTACGAGACGGGCGAGATTTCCCCCCATATGGAGCTCACTTCCTGTCGATTTGACCCCTTCAATGGCCTTGAGAAAAGTGAGAAAAGTGGTGCACGCGCGGCGTCAAATGATTTGGACGTACGGTCTATAGAATTTTTCCACAATTTTCTATGACGTCACAATACATACGTGTTACCTATAGACGGGAAATTCCCGGCGCTTAGCGCCGGGACATTTCCCGTAATACAATTTATCTTTTAAACATGTCTTGTTATTTATCTTCAACATTTTCTTTAGAAAGTATGATAAATTATTGGAAAAACCTGCTAAAGTTAAAACCTACTTGGGTTCAAACGATCTTATACAACCTACAATCTTAGTAGCCCTTTTTTCTCCATATTTATTGATAGAACATGTGTTAATTGATAATAAGATGGGTCCAATGGTCCAAGGACACTGTACATTGGCTTAAAGGTAGCAAGCTGATCCAGACAATATTTTATCCAGCTGCCAGTATTTGAATAAACCCAATGATTGGCCTCTCATCGTTGGGCTATAAAACACCAAAGAAACAAAAATCCCTCCCCCATGGACTAGACATAATAAAAGGCCATAGACATGTTGAATAAATCATAGATCTGACCAGATCGAGTTTGAAGAACCTTTAATGATCGAGACATAAATTATATGTTAGAAATACACAACTGTCGAGCATAGATGATCACAAAGAACTTCAGAAAACTGCATGTGTCTTGTCTGATTAATTGACTTTTGTTATCCTATTGCCTTCATAGCTATTTTCAGATACATATTCCATTTAGTTAACAGTTCATTGCTGTTTGTTTAATTAAAGGCATGCGTGGGGTTTTATTTTTAGACATGCCTCGTATATAACGTATAATTAGAACAAATTTAATATATATTACCGTACCGTTGACTTTACACCCACGTCACCATTGCAAAGTAAAGTGCAGAGTAGTTTTGTACAATTGTACCTTTTACAAATACAATTTGCCAGAAAAAACATTTATTGAATGTTCTGCCAAGTAAATTTCAGAACCCATAGTTATTCTTTGTACCTACAAAAGGTGTATCAAAGATTCCATAACGATGTACTTGATGAACATCTTCATTCAAACCTGAGATGGAATGCAATTTGGATTACATTTACTCCATAGAACAATTTTCAGAACCTACCCTTTATAATTGATGATAATTGAGGCTATATATTTTAATCGCTGAATATCAATAGTCCTCTTCCTGGTAATTCTTTCTTGCGTTGCTGTCTTTATAATTACATGTAATTATTCTTCGAACAGAGCAACTGATTATTAGGACAAAGCTTCCGAAATACATTACTTCACTGAGAGCAAATCCATTCGTAAAAACAAAACGAAAAAGATTTGACCAATAAAAATGCCTGACACAAAAACCAATGAATTATCAAATAATAATTTAAATGCATATATAGTGAAAACTGTCTTGAAGCAATGGGGTTTGATGACCAAGTGGTGATTCTTATCATGCGTTAGTGAGTGGAATAGGAAAGAAACCAGTGTCTTGACAAAATGTTGGTTATGGTAAGCAAACTGACATACATTGTCATAATAGTATCTGTTCACATGGTATTAGAACCCACGCTGTGATAGGCGTTTTGACCCCTCATTTGACAGTTAAGACCACTTGGGAACCGAGACATCTAATTATATTGAATATCCACCAAGTGTGTATAAGAGTCAATCTGGATACTTTATATGTGTTTAAAATGCAAACTATATTTATATAAAACCATACCAATATTAGTCCAAGTATAGAAATAATAGAGTGGACAAAAATAAAAAAAAACAAAAACACAATACAAAACAATGTAATTAAAGTCAAAATCACCTAACAAAGACAAGACAAGAAACGGAAAAATCAATGTTATTACTACCGATGATACAGCTACTGAAAATTTGACGACCAAGGAACTGAATTGTTCTTTTTTTAATTATCATTATTATTCATGTTTTTAAGCCAAAATCAACGATAAATTAGTCAGGAAATAAGTCATTTTTAAAATAGTTTCCGGTTTTTGGTAATCGTTCTAATTGTTATGCGTGGGATCCTATTCTTAGTTTCACAAAATCCGAACAATATACAATTATGGACAACAGACATGTATTGGACAACCGTATGTAAACAATATGTAATTAATTTTTACAGCTCTCTAGCATTCATCAATAATGACGCTTTAAATCTGAATAAAGATTACAGAAAGGCTGTTCTTTGAACTTTACGACTGACATTTATTGTCCAGTAAAAGCTACATGCGATATAACACGTTCGATACAATTGAAGTGGTCTATTTTCTACATTGTCAGTTTTTATTTAAGGTTACATTAGAAATTAATCCATCATATTTCATTCAAACTCAATTTATGAGGTAATTATTTTACAGGAGTGTTGTATTTACGTGTAGGGATATGACTGACGCCGGTAATGTTTCGTCCCACACATCCGTCGTTACGGATAATAATTAGCTTTACTTTACAATTATGTATTAATATTAATGTTATTGTTCTTATCACTACTACAAGCCTTATAATACAAATTACAGCTTTGAAGTTGTATTGTAGTATTAATTCATAAATGAGTAAAGAATCGTCTTTCGTCTTGTGCTGCAAAATTTACACTGGTATAATAAGTATACTTTCAATTTCAATAGTATATAATATTAACGGAACATAAAACTCAATTGTATCATAACAACGTATTGAATTATATTGTATGCGACGCACTCTTCTAATCTCATTTTGCGAACCTTTTTTTGTTATATCTGTAGATAGTGTACAGTAGCTAAAACCCTTCCTTGGCTATAGATATGTAAGTAAATGTTATGCAGTCATAGATATGTATGAACATTTTTTGCAGTCACAGATATGTAAGACAATGTTATGCAGTCATTTAGGAATGCTGGCTTATCAACACTGTTACTGGAAAATTCCAAATATATATATATAATTTCATTTGTTGCAAATAAATTTCCATTCGAACCATTTATAGCGGTACCTTTCCCGAAATATTTAACTACGTCTACAGGTAACATACAGATTCCAATTACATACTTGTTCTTCAGAAAAGATTGTTTTGCTAGCAGTTTCTTATACGTTGGTATTCTGTAAACAATCAAAACAGGTAAATATATATATTGTTTCTTCATAACCCGTTAATATTACCACGTTATGATGAGCACTGGAAGAGCACTTTGTTCGCTTACAACAGTTGTAATGGATCAACATACAACATGATTGGGCGAATTGATTTTAATCTAACTTGGCACAAATGTAACCAAACATGAGACTATGTGTCGCATACCAAATGTATGTGCATAAGTCAAAGATCAAGGTCATGAGGTCATTGTTGGGTCGGGTATATTTGGCTCTCAAGAGACAGTTTTAGTTTAACATGGAACAGTTTAACCTGACACATACTGCATTGAACATAATATTTGAAATGTAGTGACGCTTTTTATAGATCATGTACCATGCTCGTAATAGTTTAGGCCACGCGCCATTACTTTCCCGGTGGTGGTGCAAATTAAAACTAAGATTGACAGTTTGTTTTCAAAGTTTTTACTTTGTTTTTGCGATTGCATGGACTGGTAAGATTTTTTTGTTTCAAAACATTTTCAATACGTAAAATAAATGATCTTTTTGAGGTGCGTCAAAATCGTTGAAACCATTAGATGATTTTATGAATTCTGAATAATGTATAGAATACCTATATAAAGAATGTATACACTTACATCCGCCTGGAAATGGCACTTACTTCGTTTTATTGTTATCCTTATTTTTTAAATTCAAGATGAACAATTACCGGGAAGTGGCAGATTAATTTGAAAATGTCATAATGTTATAATGAAATATATTTTGATGTAATATTTTAAAATTCCTGATGGAGAGATCCTCTAAGAAGTATTACCATATGCTTTTTATTCAAATGTAAATCTCCGGAGTTAATGTCAATAGAATTTAATCGATTTTTACCATTTCAATTATAAATCTTTTGTCAAAAAGTTCGGAAAAGGGAAGTAGAATGTTATACATGATCGACAAGGCCATTCTTGAAATGGACTATATAAGACATAAGAGGCAAGATTACATGAAATTTGGTTTTATCAATAAACTTAATGGAGAAATGACGTCATCGAGAGGATGGTTATTCTCCTAGATTCATCATTACGTACCGATTGGAACGTAGACAATATTCACAATCAAGACATAAAAGGTATTGAACGTGTGTATTATAGTGTTTATAAAAACGGACGGGTTTAAATATCGCATATAGGTGTAAGTAGCGTATCACCGTATGTGTATGATCACTCCTGCTCACGCTTTATTCTTTACCCTAATACTAAAATAAACTCGCTGTATACTTTGCCATCAGATTCCTGGACAACCTATAGTTACTATCGGTCAGTGACTAATTTCCAATTATATAACATTCACTTAAATCATTACAAAATGAACGGTTACTTTATAATTATTTGTTTTTAACAAATAATCCTCAACACAAGTTCTGCGACAATCAGTTTTGTTTCCATACACTCGTCTTTGTTTATACTAACATTTCGCATTTCTTTAAATTATTTGTTGGGGGTTAAATCATGACTTGTATTTCACGGTATGCATTTCCAGCCGAAGGAACATCAAACAATAACATAACACATATGTACCATCAAACAGAACAACCTTACAAGCCCATGCTCAAATCGCAATCCAAGATACCAAAAACTTTGAAAATGCCATATCAAAAACAAAAAACAGCCATACTAATCCATGTCCGAATCACAATCCAGAAGCAAAGTAAAAACTGATCATGACAAGTTAGGTTAGACACGTGAACTTCCACCAGGGAAGTAAGGCCTGGTGCACCGGAAGGGTAAGCACCTCCAGTTTAGACGGCTTCACCCGTCAATGATTTGTAAAATCAAATTTGAGATTTAAAGAAACATGGAACTATGAGATGTCAAATATATCCGGAATAATTTTGGATCACACCAGTAGTGGTGGCGATCATAAAACTTGTAAGGGTTTTGATACGCCTAGGCTTGCAATATCCCTAACTCAAAGATTTTGCTGTATAAAGTGAGAACAAGCCCTAACATAGCGTACTGTAAAACAAATACATCATAAGTAAGAGAAGCAGGTATACAGGTATATTGCTGCACGGGAAAGGAAAGATGACAATAAAAAATAAAATAACCACGTTTGTCATAATCATAGCTTTAAATGTAGCCTTGTATGACTGCCGCTAAGGCCTAATATGAAACACAACTCGAGGAATTAGTCTTTTATTCCAAGCTCATTAGAATAGATGATATTTAAATAGTTTCCTAATTTAGGATTATTCTTTAGAAAAATATCTGTATGTGAAGTTGACTTATTATTTGACCACAGTCTTCTCTCAAGATTTAACAAAGTTCTGCATAAATTCTGCTTTATACGAATAAAGAATCTATTCAGCAAGCGATGTTGCACATTTGTGACCATTTGTATAACGATTGTTTTTAGAAGATTATTTTAACAACAAGACATGAGTCGTCTTTTAGTATTGCATCATAAGTAGCGCAGTAAAGTCAACGTTGATGAATAATTCGCACAATATAAAGGGCAAAATCATCAATTTATCGATAGCTTACGTTAACAAATTGTAGTTGTAGAGAATCCACTAATGTGTTGGCGATGGATATTTAACACTAGTTCTTTTACCAATCCCAATCAAAGCTTTCCCAATCAAAGTGTTTTCAGCTTTCAAATGTAATGGTTTACTTACAGGTAGATATCTAGCTGTAAATTAAAATGTGGTATGTCTTTTGAAGATTTTTTTGTGATTGGAACTTTTTTGTATTTTTATATTAAGACTACTAATCACCTGATTTCTATATACATTTACATTAAACAGTACAATATTGATCCCACTCATACTATTAGCATAGCCATAAAAGACTTTTCAATGGATAAAAGTAATAGGATGAAAGAAGAAAGAGTTTGTAAAACCAATTTACATTCATTTAAACCTGCTTTTGTCCAATATCTAGTCTGTAATCAACCGCCTGATGTGGTCAGATTATAATTTTTTATGTAGCTTGATTAAATCAAAGGGTAAAATGAAACCCGCAGATAATCCTACATGTTTTGTGGTTTATTAAAATCGTGATGGATGGATTTTTGTACTTATTTTATCTGACACTGTCAGCGTCATTTTTTATTAAATGTTTCAGCTAATGTCGTTCTTTTGTGGATATTTGGATGAAAATAGCGTTTTAATTTCTCTCCCGTTTGTACTTATCCACTGATGTGTTGTAAAAGAAAACAAATTAATAAAATTCACATTTTATTGCCAATATATAATATACAATATACTGGTCGATTTTATTCTGTTAATAAACATTTTAAATCGCATTTTAATAGGACCCGTATAATTAAAAATCATACGATGTAAATAACGAAAATAAATATGTCCCAAATATTCTCTGTAACACGAAAAACGCATTGATCGATATGTTTCAAAGAGAACATTTCAGATAACCAAAAACGAACATACGAATCCATGTCCGAATCACAATCCAGAAGCAAAGTAAAAACTTTGGAACTGACAAGTTAGATTAGACACGTGAACTTCCAACAGGGAAGTGAGGCCGGATGCTCCGGAAAGGTAAGCACCTCCTGTTTAGCTATCTGCACCCGCCACGTGTGTAATCAAAATTGTGTGAAAGGAACATGGAACTATGAGACGTCAAATATATTCAGGGCAATCCTGGACAGAGAGACATCAAACTTATCAACAATACTGTGATGACGGCCATAAAACTTTTTGATTAAGAATTCCTTACATACCAGGTTACAATATCAAATAGATAATATGATTGTAGCAACTTATTCGTTATTAACAAAAATAAGTATAAAAACAACTCCAAATGTTCTTTTTGTAAAAACGTAAATGAGTCAATTCTCCATTTCTTCTGTCAATATCCAATTATTAATAATTTATGGGTTTTATTAGATGAATTGTTTTTACAAAATTCGAATATAACATAAGATTGAAATTTTTGGAATTTTAAAACTAACAGAAGAATTTAAACCTGCGAACTTTAATACGTTAATAACAAGAAACTATATTTTCTTATGCAGAATACAGGGGAGTGAATTTCAATTGGTTGAAAAACTACCTTATTAAAACAGAACAAATTATCATAGTAAAATCAGGAAAAATCTTTCTTTTTAATCAGCACTGGAATAAGCCACTGACAATTCTACGAGGCTAGTGTGTGTGTGTGTGCTCTTTACTTATTACAGTCACTATATATGTTCTTCGGTATTGAATTGATGGTATATTATGACCTGCTATATCATGTTATTCAGAAATGATGACTATCTTATTATACACTGTGTTTCCATTTCTTATGACATACGTAGAAGATTAAATATAATTATAATAATTAATTGCGTGCTTAATTGATTATATATACGTCAACTTTTGCCAATAATAAAGAAAATAAATTAAAAAATACCTTACATACAAATCTACTCGAATAAGAATTGTCAAACTTATTCATCACTGTAACATACAAATTAACACCCGTGTGTTCAGTTTGTAACCTCAAAGTTTGTACCGATGAACCTATTGATCGTGTCTCAATATAAAATATTAACATTGACAGTTTTATATCATCAACAATGGTATGGCCTATATTTTATAAATAATTAGAGTAATTGGATGTTAGTAGTATTATTTGAACATCAGATATAATTCCGGAAATTATAATAAACCCCCGGGAAGAATAAGGTGTTTTATGAAAAGATACAAGCCAGCTGCTTGGGACAAAATGTTTGATAAAGTAATATATTGTCAGTGAAAATGGTTACTTATGCAGTGAATATTCTGTAATTCATAAAATATTCGAAATAACCGACATGTGAGCAGTATTTTACTTAGTGTCTTACGACCGTGTCAGTGTCGACTTGATTAAAAGAATGTTAGGTGATCAGCATTCGACACTCATATGTGGTTTAAAACTATTTGTTAAACGTTTATACAATAAACATACTAAATGCCCGTTAAAATGGAACAAATTCAGAATATTGATAGTATTCAACAAGCACTTTAAAATCATTCAAAATGTCCCGCCATCAAGGAATATAGTTAATACCCCTTCTAGGGGCCGTGCGGTAAATTTATAAAAGCGCCCTTGAAACCCAACGTGTCTCTATGATGTCAATGCTATTTTGATCCAAAGCAAATGAGAAAGTGTATTTTTGGTATTCATATTTTTATTTAATCCTCCTGTATAATCACAATTTGCATAGATAACAATAACTACATAAGGTATGACACATTAACATTTCAATCATTAATTTATATAGAATATTCTTTAATACATGCCATTCTTACATACAATTTGACTTTTTGAGGACGTACAAAAACAAAGTTTCTATTCTAATTAACTAATTTTTCAAGAGTCGAAAGATTAATTTGGTATTTATATTCTAAATTTACACAAATAAATATAGTATTTAAAAACTAAAAAGTACATTTTGATACTATGTATTTGAGCATGATAGATGATTGTATTTCACTTGCCGTATGCCTTTTCTTGTTTGTCCGGAATATAAAGGACTAGGTAGTTTGCCATGTTTATATGCGGTGAAAAGTATGAACATCTATTAAAATGATTCTGATTAGTTTAATTTGTTAAACATAATACGGATTCCAAACATAAAATATAATCAACACAATGATAGAAAACATATTTCTTTTGTTTTTAATATAATATTTCAGCAAACAATTGGTATACCAATGGGCAAAATTTGTGAACCATCGGTTGGTGGTCTGTTTTCTTCTTCGTATGAAGCAGACTTTCGTGAGACTCATAGCTGCTTGCAAATAAATTGTTGACTCAGGGATATTGCAAGCCTAGGCTTATCAAGGCCCTCAAAATGTTTTCTGGTCGTCATCCCAGTATTGTTGATAAGTATGATGTCTCTGTGTCCAGGATTGCCCTTGATATATTTGACGTCCCATAGTTCCATGTTCCTTTTACACAATTTTGATTACACACGTGGCGGGTATAGCTAGCTAAACAGGAGGTGCTTACACATCCGGAGCACCCGGTCTTACTTACCTGGTGGAAGTAAACGTGTCTAACCTAGCTTGTTAGTTCCAAAGTTCTTACTTTGCTTCTGAACTGTGGTTCGGACATGGATTAGTATGTTTGTCTTTGATTATGAACCCCACGAACGGCTACATTTTGAAGCTGCATGACAAACGTTATGATTTTACTATGCAGCAATATGTACCTGCTACTTCGGCTTATGGTGTATTTGTTTCACAATTAACACGCTATAGTAGAGCTTGTCCCCACTACTAACAAATTAATTAGTGATCCATGTATTTTGGTCTTATCCAGGCCCTTTAAAATTCTATGGTCATCGTCACAATATTGTTGATAAATATAGTGTCTCTGTACCCAAAATTACTCTGGATATATATGCCGTTCCTAAGTTCCATGTTCCTTTCATTTTATACGTGGCGGTTGTAGTAAGATAAACAAAAGGTGATACTCTTCCGTTGCAGCCGGTTTCACCTAACTAATATAAGTTCACGTGTTTAACTTAATTTCCCAGTTTCAAAGTTTTTGTTTGCTTTAAGATTGTGATTCAGACTTAGATTGGTATGTTTATGATTTTTAATTAAGTAGAAAATAGATCAGAAATACAAACAAAAGACTCACAAACTGCATAACCTTATGTTTTAACTAATCTTAATAAAGATTAGCTGTTGTTTTTTTTTAAATGTTTATTAACTTATTTATTAAATAGTATTAAATTAGTTGAGGATGACCATGCTAAAGTTATGCATGTTATATCATGTGTTTGGAATTGTTGGTAAGTTTACAAAAGGTTAATATTTGTGTGCTAAAACAGAAAACGTTCTTATATTTTCACACAATGCATTTTATTTTTGATCTATAACTCATTCTGTGCTAATCGGGGTACAAAATGTGAATGGAAATGTTTGAATGTTTTAGTTGAGGAAAGCCACCATATACGTATAGGGAATCAAAATGAAATTTAACCTGATTAACAGACATTCTTGAACATAACTGAACAAGGTTAACTTGCATCAATGCATTGTGCTATTAACTTTATTCTATGGCTGACACCGATGTAGAATGAGAATAAAGTAAACTAGCATCGCTCTCAGTATAAATCGGTTTTACTGATTAAGACTGTTGATAAAATGGTTTCAGACGATAATTGCCCAAATCTTACTATGAGTACATAATACAGGAACATGGCAGTGTCATTTTAAATGAGACTAATCTATTAAAACTTTGTTCATTTCACCGCAAATTGACGTTCATGTAAATAGGTGTTTCACAAAAACAACCTGTTTTAAGTGAAATCGCTCGTTTCATATTACAAGACAATGTTGTCCTAATTCTTTCCAAAATGTATAATATTTATGTTGAATCTCTGATTTTGTCGGAGTAACTGTAACTTCCCCGAGTGCTTTAAAGGCTGCCTCCTGTATTGCCCAAGACATTTCCTTTAGGCAAATGAAAGGTGTTCTCCCTAATAAGTCCGGGAGAGCTTCCCTGTGAACATGTTAAAGATCAATAATTCTACCAACGACAGAGAGCATGAGCATGAACGGAAATCCTTTCCTCTGTTGAAAAATGCCCATTTTCCGTCCTCTGTTAAAATACACTTACGAACATTAAATGGTATATCAATAGAAACATACCGATCCATAACTAAAATCACACAACAAAAGCTACGTAAAAACTTTAGGTGATCCGGATGGTTAAGCACCTCGTGTTTAGTTAGATACGCCCGCAATGTATAAAAATAAAATGATAATGAAAGGAACATGAACGTCAAATATATCCATGGCAATGTTTGATATAAATACATCACATCATTTTCATCAACAATATTGTGATGACGGCCAGGAAAAATCTTAAGGGCCTTGATAAGTCTTGGCTTGCAAAATCTCTGAGTCAGCTAAATGTGCAAATAAAGTGCAAAATCAACATAACTTAATGTTAATCAAAAACAAAGATACTAATCAATGCCTGATACATAATCTAAAAACAAAGTAAAAACATTGAAACTGGCAAGATTAAACACGTTAACTTCTACAAGGTAAGTGAGACCGGTTGCTCCGGAACACACTACAGTGTGTACAGTACATCAAACATTAAGTGTATCACCTCTCATCATAATGAATGCGCATTAATGAACTAATGTGTATGTATGAATTTTTCTGTTCTTAGATCTACCGTGCCGGAGCAAAAGGTATCGCACCCCTAATATGAGAAAAAGTAATGACAAATAGCACCGTTATCAGAAAATAACTATGAATATATCGCAGCTAAATTAACCATAAGTACCGAATTACATCAACATTAGCCTTAATCAACGCCTGAATTCTCTTTGGCTTGTTATAGTTCAACCCCTTAACATAGTCTTTAGGGATATTTTACCACTTTTGATTAATTACGTCGTACTTCTGCTACTTTGTTGGCATATAATCTCTGATTTTCATTTCTATATCATTCTATTCGTTCTCGATCGGATTTAGGTCGAGTCTGTTGGCTGTCTGACCAAGCTAACACTCTTATTCCTTGTTGCTTAAGTGTTGTTTTTGTGTTGGCATTGAATTATGTGCTGGTGTAAGATCTTGCTGACACCTAATCCCATTTCTTTGAAAAACCATAGAATCACCATCAGCTTTTAAGTCATTCATCATTTCCCTTTAATACTTGGCATTTTCAATTGTCCTATCCACTTCTTTCAGAAATACCTACACCATTAACTCATTTTATGCTCCAAACATAAAGCCTGACAGGTTTCTGTACATTATGTACAATTCCGGAGCATAATCTTGCACCATAACATAACTCAATGTCCACACAAAAATGCTACTTCAGCAACAAATAATTAAAGTGTTAGCTTGGTCAGCAAACCGCTCCGACCTAAATCCGATTGAGAACGTATGGAGTCAGACAGTATATGGCAACAAAGAAGGATATTGTGTACGGAATAATTCATAAATTGTGGTACCATATTCCCAAAGACTATGCTAAGGAGTTTATCTATAGCATGCAAAGTATAATTTAGGCATTGCTATAGGCGATGTACCGTATCTAAGTACTAATTGTTAATTTGACTGCGATATATGTGAAGGGATAGCTTTGAATCAATAAATTGTTACTTTCTGATCACTTTTGCGGTGACATTACTTTTGCTCCAGGGATGTATATGATTTGCTGTCATAAGTATGTATTATAAATAGGGATTAATAGACACAATGTAAAAAAAACAAATAAAGATGAATAAAATTAAAGAAATGTTTAGACCAAGGTTTACACAGTTTTAAACTTTGATGAATACTTGATTTAATGACACTATCAATTTCCGTGATAAGGGCATAGTGCTCTTGAATGTCTTAAGCTACCAACTTTTTTACAACCGATAATTCATCAATATTCAAAAATTAAAAATAATCCTTTATTTTGATAAACCACTAATTATGCATATGGATGTTAATAGAACAGAAAAAGGGTAATACAGAAATTAAACTGTCGTTACCACTGAAATAAGATCCGTGATTTAATAGTATTTCTGAATATGATTGTAATAAATCACACATTGGCTACTACTGTGTCTTCAAACTCGCATTAAATATTTGATTTATATTGACATGTAGTGTAATGCTTACACATAGTAAGGAATTAGAGCAACCTAAGCATTAATCCAGTTTAATCTCGACGGGAAAATAAATTGAATTTGGATAGGGAAAGTGTTTGATATTGCGACCACTCCTCTTAAATCCTTGGCACTTTACTTCCTCACAATATACAATTGCAAGTTAGTTCTGTAGATAATATTACAAATGACGTTTTACCACCCTAAAAGTAAACTAAATCCGATTATCCCCGGAGATTTTGTCGGTAATGAGTTGCGAAACTTATTGCCGGCTAGGAAGAAATCTAAGTGGGCGAGATCAATGTTATTTGTATTCTATACATCATTTGATAATTAATGCTACCTTTTATGATGTCCATTTACATAAATTTGGAAGAGCTCCCTTAGATTTTTCAGCTTTTTAAAGAAAATAAGACACAATTATACACGATATCGACTTTACGAGAGAGGGGTTTTCTGAAATGATCCATAGTCCGACGGATGATCATAGTTTTTGAAAAAGAAATAATGTACCAAATCATGTGTGGTAAAGTAAAAGTCGACAGAAAATAGTAATTCCATAAATATATGAAAAAACGATCTGTAATTAAATTTTAATAAAGTTTTATAAATGTGTACCTGGTCGTTGTTTGTCATTTTGAATAGAGAGAAAGTAGAGTTTTGCAGACCCGACAGTCGCTGTGAGGGGGTTCATTCTAGCGTTTGTATGTAACTGGATCATTTGCTGGTAACTTGTTAAGTCTGGTTTTCAATAAACTGCTGATTATCACTCACAATATTCCATTTGATGAGCTAGGGTTATAGCTTCAGAACCGTATAACTTACCATGATTACAGATATTTTGATAATGTTCAACTAGTCATTCAGAGATAAGAATACAAGAAATACTCAAGAAAACTAATACTAATACAATTAGCAAAATCAAAATTGTTTGATAATCTAGAAAGCAGGAATTTAATTATAACCGTAATATAAATAAATACAAACGTACTAATCGATGTCCGAATCACAATTCAGAAGCAAAGTTTAAACTTTAAAACAGAAAAAATAGGTTAAACAGGCGAAATTTCATCAGGAAAATTAGGCCGGGTAAAACGAAAGGTTAAGCACCTCATGTTTACTAAGCTACCCACCACGTGTGTAATAAAATTGAGAATAAAAGGAACATGGAACTAAGAGACGCCAAATATATCCAGGACAATCCTGGACACAAAGACAAACGATATCTCAACGATACTGGGATGACAGTCATAAAACGTTTTGAAGGTCCTGACAAGGTACGCTTGCAATGTCCTTAGCAGCTTGCTTCTATAAAGTAACTGCACGAGACCAAGCTATACCATAGCGTATTGACTTTCAAATAATGCATTGCTACTTTTCGTTCTTTAAAAAAATTTCTTTAAAATTAAAGCTTATACAATTAAGAACCTTGACAAATACACCAGCAATTTAAAAATACAAAACAAAATTTGATATAGAATTTTTAAGAAATTAAAACATTCAGAGAACGTGGGGCATCAGTATGCAATTTGAATATAATAGTCGCTGCAGATGATCCCATAATTAATTGAGTTGCATTAATGATGAATACATTATTCCGAAAAAGTCGTCTATGGTGCAATTATGGCAGATTTAATAAAAATTACCTTCATTTCTTATCCTATAGGTACAATATATTATTAATAGAAATTACTAAATATTCAGGGGTATATTTTTAGTATTAATAAGCACATTTTAATTTTCCATAAACACACTATTGAGGACGGGACGTATAGTCACAATGTTGACAATTTTTTTTAAATTTATTTTTTAAATATTAATTTAATGACTATATCAATTTAATGAATGAATAACTATTTTTATTTATTACCACGCAGATGTTTTCGTTTTTCTAATCTGTAAACACCGATAGGCGTTTCTTCGCATTAGGCTTTAATCCACTGGGAATTGCCGAGTCATTCACTGTTGTTTACTGATAATGTTTAATGAAATGTTGATGGTTTGACATTTCACACAAAACAAACACTCCTTATGTCTGCCCAATTAATCTCGTTATCTAGAACAGGAAATACATCACTAAACCACACTGCAACTAATTAAGGGACAACACCAAAAAATATCACCGAATAGTTTTGCATTGCAAATATATACAATTATAATGAAAAATAAAATTAGTAAATAGGGATGGATATAGTTGAGGTTTAAACTATTTTTACTATAAGCAATGCATTAGACTTTTTTGCCTTTGTAAGAATAGCTTTGGAGTGTTTACTCAGTGAATACTAAATAAAATGTTCATTATCATCTACTAGACATCCTCTACTATAATGCAAGGACAATAAGGTTTTAACATTATATGGTGTCCGAATTAAATGTTATACCAGTGGTAATTTTACAGCATTAGACAGTCGATTCGCAAAACAATTGTTGATTAGTAGTGCTTGGGCCAAATTTGAGAAACCATAACTTTTTTCAACGGTGTTGAAAAATTATCCAATTATTTAACAAAATTAAGCTTATGAAATACTCTTGCATGAGGTAGTATACCTTAGTTTTTGATGATTTTCAGATTTAAGTAACCAGCAAATTTATCCGATAATACAAATATATTGCCTACTGAATGTTTTATCCACAAACATATATAACACCCCAGTGGATTAAATTGCACATTATACCAGTGCTAATTTTACTGCACTAGACTGTTGTTTCGGAATAAAATTCTTCATTAATAGTGCTCGGATAAAAATTTCGAAATTAAAATTATTTAAAAATTTCTCAAATATTTCCATAGTTTTTATAAAATATGTACTGTTTCTGTAGAGAACTGTTGCCAGAGTGCTAAATGTCGATTATGAGATGGAATTGTTAAGCAGTTCTTCTTATACATTGCTGTGAGATCTTTAATAATTAAGCAACTTTGAATATATGTTTTTTTTAAAAATAATTAAACTATGGTTCGCTGTCAATTAAATTCGGACAAAACCATTAGATCCAGAGCATATACATATCAATGCCAATACTTTGACCTTATTTAAAAATTAAAATATAAAATATATATGCCTACTATCGGTAAAACGAATGTTTGTTTGACAATTTTATTGCCAATCAAACAAATATGTAGTCTATCAAAACTTCTAACATTATTTGATTATAACTGAAGTATATTTTTGTCTGATATTCTTATGTTCCTTGACAAAATAATCAGAATCCATGTTCAGCATTGAATATTTATAACTTGACTCACCATTTTTGTAAATGGTTGACAATTACCTAACATCTTCATTATTTGCACCAGTTGCCGCATATGAGTTTCTTCTATCTTTTCCAATTGTTTGTTACTTTAGATTCATGTATGACATAGTTTTGTTCTGCTGTCAGGAATATTGTTCTCTTGTGATTTCATATTGTTTTTATAGCAATTATTACTGCCAACTCCTTATTTATAACACATAATTTAGTACTTTCCGTATCGATATGTCATTAATCATATAGGTTCGTTTTATTTTTATACTAATTCTGAGAATCATTTACAGATTCACCAATATCTTTCCAATTTTTTCAGTTTGGGTCTGAGCACTACGATTATTAGAAATTTTATTCCTACATTGCTGTCTTCTTTTGCGAAATTAAATCTAGTTTAATAATAATTCGTAGAAGAATTTTCTTTATCATCTCCAGTACTTTTTTCGCTGACTTTTAGACCAGTGGCGGGTATCGATAGCTAAACAGGAGGTGCTGCTTACCCTTCTTGAAAAAAAAACGCATTGCCTTACTTCATGTTAGAAGTTCAAGTGTTTCCGCTAATTTGTCAGTTGCAATTTTTTAAATTGGCTTCTAGATTTTGATTAAGTATGATATAATATAGGTATGTTTGTTTTTGGATCAGATCATCTTGTGTTCATATTAACTATTCTGTGCAATATCTTAACATACAAAAGTTTCATTATAATTGAGATTTTTCTTGACAAACATAACAGTCCATAGTTTATTTTGCAGAACCCGTACTAGTGTTGTTTGTGTGCATGTGTATATATTCTAAAGGGTCCACAAGAACTTAAGTACTTCATAAGTTGCTAATGAAGCTAGCTAGACAGGAGGTGGTTACCCTTCCTCCTTACTTCCATGGCAGAAGGTCAGGTAGTTTACTTGATGTGCCTTTTTACTTTGCTTTCGGGATTGTTATTGGGACATGGGTCGACATGCTTGGTTGAATCAGCAATAGCCAAACAGAAAAGACGTAAAAATCCAAATATACTTTGGTCACTTTTCATAAACTCCCTACCATCTATGGACATTGAAGTGAGTGTCCAATCATGCGTTCATCACTTCTACTTATTTCAAACCAATGTTTTAAAAAAGAAAGGTATTTTCGTCATAGAAATTGGGCATCATTTTATTTTTTACATTTCAAACTCAACAACATTTGACATTCTGAGTTTAATTGATTTTAACATTATTTCATGACCTTGAATTATTTTTCTAAGAGAGGTTTATACAAATAGAAACATTAAACGGTACTCTATTAGCAGAAATTGCATTAAATAGCTGAAACTGAAAAATATAGATTGAATTTGACGCTATGTGGTAACAACATATATGTGAAGATGGAATGTAATTATTAATGAAGACTGTTTACACTTGTGACAAACAATTTACAAAAATGGATCACAGTTTCATATTCAATCTTCTAGTCTCGGAGGTAATTGACCAATAGAGCCAATTGAGTATCGTTTTTTTTTTTTTAAACTTTGTATGTTATGTCGCGACAGATTGTTTAGACATCCAGCTATTTAACAGCATTGTAAAGATGTAAAGTTAGATCATATCAAAACACATATACATGGAACACACGCTTGAAACAATATACCAACAACATTTGTACAACATGAACATGGCGATATAATAACTTAATACTCTATGTACCTATTGCTGCAAATTTTGAGTCTGTTAAGCAGTGATGAATAATTTTATTTTGGTATTGGTATTTTTTTATTTCATCTTCCACATAATTTCACAAAAATATTTCACATTTAGATGCTACATAGTATTGTTTATGACATACAAATACACATATTATAAACAAGAGAATGTCCCAATTTCCTAATTTTGTCGTAAAATACTTTTGTTACTTTTTCAGTTCACTTCAAAGTCAATATATTTTCATTTTCTATTTGTCTATTATTGGGTAATCCTAGCAATTCTGTTTTAAATTTGTTTGGAATAGCATGAAGTAAACTTAAATATCGTAGAGGGTTGGTATTAATTCCGTATTTTGCATTACAGTCGTACAATTCATAATTCTACCATTTTTGTCTATGATATCACCTATAAAGAAAATCCCCTTATCACACATATCTTTATAAAAATCATATTTTAATCGACTTTGATTAATGGATTATACCAAGCGATTGGGATAATATATCACTAGGGGATGTGATGAGAGTTTTATTCAATTTGGACCAACTCAAAAATACATCTTTCCAAAAAGTGTTTAGTTTTTTGGAAATTTTTTCCATTCCTTCTTCTTTTAAAAACAAAATTTTTCCCCTCCGAAATTTTCAACTGTGTCCAATAAAAGTATTTTCCAATTGGAATGGACAAGTGGATTGATAAATTTTTATCCCATGTAAGTTTTAAGTGTATGTGTGTGTTTGTGTGTGCATATGAGTGTGTAAATGGTGTGATTTGTCTTTTTTTAATTGGAAAATCATGCAAAAAATTAAAAAAAAAAGTTTTAATGCACGAATAAAAGATTCAATATGGGAAACGCGGAGTCCCCCTTCTGCAATACAATTCTTATGCAATATTTTCCTTTTTAACTTATTCACTTTCCATTCCAAATGAATTTAAAAATAGTGGCTTGAATCTCATCAATGATATTTCTATGAGGGTCTGGAAGAACCAAGCAAGAATGTATTAATATAGGCAGTGCTATTGTTTTGACTACCACAATTTTTCCAATTTAAGATAAATTTCGATAAGACCAATCGGAAACGATGTTTTTGAAAGACCTCAGCTTTTCTTCATAATTTTCCTTGTAAAAGAATTCAGATTGCAAATTAAATTTGATACCAAGAAGTTTCAATTTTCCTTCATGATTCCATTTCAATGTTTTATTGATCTCTATCTCTTCACCACATCCCCTTTTCGCCTCAATCTAAATAGCTTCAGTTTTATCAATGCTTGCTCTTAGCCCAAAACAGTACCGAAGTCATCAATTAGTTTTATTGCTGAATTAAGCGATTTTTCGTCATTGTTTAAGATAAGGTTAGTATCATCTGAGCCAAATATTCTGAGCCATTCATTTTTAATCCGTTTATATTAGGATTTTGTTTCAAAGCCGCGCTAAGTAATTCTGCCGACATTATGAAAAGGTAAGGAAGGAGATAAAGGGTCCCCCTGCCTAACCCCTTTTTCTATTGGAAAAAAATCTGAGCAGTATCCATTGTATTGGGTACAACTCATGATATATGAATAAAAAGTTTTAAACCATTTGATAATTGAGTTACCAAAACCAAAGAATTTAAGAGATTTCTCAATAAATGACCATTCTATAGAGTCAAACGGTTTTTCGAAGTCTAGCAGTAAAAGAACCCCAGGAATTTTGTCGTCGTCAGTTTTTTCTATAATATCATAAACTAAGCGTGTTGCTTCCCCTATGAATCGCCCTTTTATGAACCCTGTTTGTTTCGGAAATAATAAGATCGAGTGTTTTTTTTTAATTCTATTAGCAATAACAGCTGATGCAATTTTCTAATCAGTATTTAGTAAAGAAATTGGCCTCTAGTTTTTTAAATACAATTTGGATTTTCCTTCTTTAAGTGTGCATGTTATAACACCTCTTCTCTGGGATATAGACAACTTACCAATGTTATACTCATAATTAAGAGCGTTAACTAGGTATTCCCGAATATCATTCCAAAATAATTTATAAAACTCGGTTGTAAAACCGTCTAGACCAGGTGATTTGCCTTTTTTCATTTTTGATAATGCAGACGTACATTTAGATTCAGTAATGAATAATTAATTTTAATAATTTTCATAACCATTTTGGAAAAATGCCATCTACAAACTGTTGAAAACGTCATCTGCGTATTGCCTTTTGAAATATTTCTATTCTACTTTTGTGCATTTGCATAATGTTGTGGATGCTTTTCTTTACATTGTATAAACCGTATTATATAGGTTAACAAAAGTTAAAAACCCGTTAAATAGGCTTATAGTGGCATTTACGTCAATAACTGACTTCATAGATTCCTTTTTACTGTACCTGTATTATGTTAATCAAAAACAAACATACTAATCCATGTCCGAATCACAATCCAGAAGCAAAGTAAAAACTTTGGAACTGACAAGTTAGGTTAGACACGTAAACTTCCAACAGGTAAGTGAGGCCGGGTGCTCCGGAAGCGTAAGCACCGCCTGTTTAGCTAGCTACACCCGCCACGTTTGTAATCAAAATTGTGTGAAAGGAACATGGAACTATGAGACGTCAAATATATCCAGGGCAATCCTGGACACAGAGACATCAAACTTATCAACAATACTATTATGACGGTCATGAAACTTTTTGAGGGCCTTTATAAGCCTAGGCTTGCAATATCCCTGAGTCAACAATTTATTTGCAAGCAGGCTACTTCGTTGTGGAAACAAGCCTTACCATAGCGTATTAATTGGGAGACAAATACACCATAAGCAGGAAAAGTAGGTATATTGCTGCATAAAAAGGAAAGTTGGCAATAGAAAAATTTAAGTCATCACGTTTGTCATAAAGTTTCAAATGTAGCCTTTCGTGTGCGTAATAAGTCAGGTAAAAGTCTAAATATGAAGCAGAACTTGAGGAATCAGTTGTGTCATTTATTTCAAGCTCACTTAGATAGATGACATTTACTTAGTCTCCAAATTTAAGATTGTTAAGAGACAGAACGTCATCTATATATATGTATGTTGAGTTGAATGATTTGGCGACAGTCTTCTCTCCAGATTTAACAAGTTCAACATATTTAATGCAAATTGCATCTTTTATCGTAAATATCAAAAACAAACATACCGGACCATGTTCAACGATCTTAAAATGAAAATAAAATCTTTGTCTTTTTCTCATCATTCGGAAAACACAATACAAACAGGCACATTAGACATCAGGTAGTTGTGCTGGGTGCTTCGGAAACTTAATAACCCGCTATCTAGTTTTACCCTTCATGTATGATTCAAAACTAAGAAAGAAAGGACATATGTACTTATCAACAATACCCTAGATGGCCACAATACTTTTTAGGTGTCTTGAAAAGCCTAGGATTGCAATATTCCCGAGTAAAGAATTGTTTGTAAGTTAATACGTTTTATTTTAGAAAATAATGTTTTGATGAATGATTCGTTTGTTTTCAGTGAAAAATAGAAATATTTGAGATTCAGTTATATAATGTTTGAGAAAGAGTATTTTAATCTATATACTTCTGGGTAGTAACTGTGGTTACACCAAATATTCACCATATGTTAAGAAATAAATTTTATAATAAGATAAAATGGAAGTTATAATAATACAATGCCATTACAATATCCTACAAATCGAGGAAAATTTTTACTTTTTACTTTTTTTATTTCTATTCACATTTTAAAATTGTTTAGATTGGAAAACGGTACTTGCAAATAGTGTGCCCAAAATGCACCTTACTACATGGGCAAGATTTATTATTAGAATACCTAAGTTATATATAAACGGAGTAAAGGTAAAAATGGACCCTATTTTACACTCGTGTGTGGTCGAACAAAATTCTATATAACTTTTTAATAGTACGTATACTACCATCTTTATTTTGTTCTTATTTTATTCCCAAATATATATTCTATGAACTGAAATTTAATTTGTATATTTTAGATATTGCATCCTGTTACGGCTTCCAAAATACAAAGGACGTTTTCATTACTATACTACTATTTTTGGTTCTTCCGTATGGTATGGTAAATACATACGTATAAAATGTCATGGCCTATGCATGTCAGCTTGACTCAATAAGTTAATTATAGTTGACAAGTGCTAATCTGTTTTTGTTCGTCAGAATAAAAATATTCATTATGCAATGCCCCTCCTTTAGTGTTAACTTCTTCGCTTTTGACCTTTTTTCACTAGGTAAGACCATCCTTACATCAATAAAATATTCCATCATTAAATTGAAAATATTTCGCTCGCTCAAAATGATGTTTTAGACTTAACTCTAAATTGGCCTAATTAAAGCCTAAACAATATATAAACAACTTTAAATTGAGCTAAAAGCCTAAACGATATGTGAACATTTACAGCTAACTCAATGATAATCAGGAAAGAAAATGGTAATTTTTCATAAAAATAAATGGATATTTTTGCTAATTTATTAGTTTGTATATATACTGAAAAGTGGTTTATCTCACGCAAGTCATTTATATTAATTTTCTTTAGAAATTGTTTGAGCTGTATGATACACTGATTTACATGCTGACTGTCTGGCGCCTAACGACCGACAGAAAACGTGTGTCACGATGAAATGAATAGAAGAGTACATTTATACATAGGTCTGATTGTTACTTTAATCGGAAAAGCACCAAGCAGTTGAGGGCATAAAAACTC
The DNA here is from genome assembly GCA_021292105.1 of Anadara kagoshimensis. Classification (NCBI taxonomy): domain Eukaryota; kingdom Metazoa; phylum Mollusca; class Bivalvia; order Arcoida; family Arcidae; genus Anadara; species Anadara kagoshimensis. Next base: position 17,469,057 of record CM037857.1, read on the forward strand.
TTGGATTCATGTCCGAGTCGGTTTCTGTGGTTTGTCTTGGAATCATTGGCTAAAAGATATTTGTTAAATAAAACAATAAAATATAGCTTTAAAAATTGAAAGAATTTAGAGGCAGAATATAACATAATCTTCTTGAATTTTTTTTAAAGTTTTAACTTGATTTTAAATCGTTTTCATCAGCGTCACTGACAACGTACGGAATCATTATTTGTAAGTACATTTGTAAATAATTTAATTTGTATGATTATAAGCATTTTGATTGGATAATGCAGTCATATTTCTTTTGGATAATTTTGCATAATCTAACTTCGTCACGTGATCCGATTGTGGTTGACGAAACTCCTTTTGTGCATTATTTGCAACATTGTATATACTTTGTAACCACATCAAACACCTCCGAATATAGTGCATAAGTTGAGGGCGCCTAGGGGTATTTTTAACATGTAAATAATTATTTGAAAGGTTTCAGAATAAATAATATATGATAAAAAAAACTTTTTTTTCAAGATATGAACTTTTTAAATTACATTTTCTTTTTTGTTTTTTGAAAAAGTAAAATTATCGTCTGCAAATCACTTCCAGTATGGAGTACGGTACGTTTGACATCGGTACATTTGACAAAGTTTTTGAAAATATGGAAACACCACAAATGGCCGAAGATGACATTGTTCTATACAATCTTGTTATGGAACCTTTAGAAGACCAAGAAAATATTAGTTATATGGAAATTAGCGCACCAACAGGACAGAAAGGAGCAGTGAAAGAAATGACAAAGGCATTAAACATGGACAAAGTACCGTTGGTGCCAACAGTAAAATGTACAAAGCAAGTAAACAAATTTAAAAGATTATCAGAAGAAGAAATTGAAACACTTGAAATCACGAGACGATCTCAATCCATGATGAAATCTACATAATGGGGTGTAAAAGTATTCCAAGGTAATAAATAAATATTAACCCTTAGAGTGCCAGCGTTTTGAAATTGCAAAGTTTGACATCTACGTCATCTGTCTGTCGAAATGACGTAATCCAAATCCTCAGACGACATGACGTAAAACACAACCGGGGCGCATTTTGTTTTGATAATCATGTGTTGTTTCAAAACGGCAACCCATTTAACAAAATAAATAAATAAATAAATAAATAAATAAAACGATAAGAAAACTTAGATAACTTTAAGGTTTACTAGTACACTAACGCCTCTTTGTAATAATTACAATAAAACAGATTCCTAACAACCCAATTAAAACTTGAATTAAACTACTGTTTATTTAGCCTATTTCGGAGAAAGCAAGATCGCAAAATACTCTACAAATTTCAATACGACGGGTACAAATCAATGATTCTTTTACTTACATGAGCCGAGTCGTAACTGAAAATTTCTGTTTCGGTTCCATCCTTGCTTAATATATCATTTTATGCGACAAAATATAACCTGGGTGGGTGTTTACAATGGTAATCTTTTTACGAAATGGCGGGGTTCTTTATGTTACGTAGTCATGACGAAAGAGTCGACTATTTACATAGGTTAGTGCAGCTCAAGAACGGATTGATTTTTGCGTAACCGCAATGACCAAAATCGATTTAATAAAATAATAAAGTGAACTACCTTTCTGCATTTTCAAACTTTTGAAAAAATTGACGTAAATTCAAACTTTTAAACTCAACCCGACCTATGAACTACCCTTCATTGTACCCCTCGCGAACCTACGTAAATAATAAATTCTTCCGTCATCATTACGTCACACGAAAGACTCCGCCATTTTGTCAAAATTTTTACCATTGTAAACACCCATCCAAAACACGTTTTGGTGCATTAAAGGAGTTATAATGCACGGGCTAGAACGAAATAAGGATTATTAGCAACGACTCGGCTCATGTAAGTAAATGATTATTTGATTTTTAACCGTGCCATTCAAATCTTTGAGATATTAGCGTTATTCCTTTCTCTCCAGCCCAGTAAACGGACAGTAAATAAAACTGTTTTACGTTGCAAAAATGAAACATGAAATTTTGTATTGTTTAGAATTCTATAGAAATTATGTTAGCAATAAACAACAGTCCTTTTCAGATAGATCTAATAAACATGGTCTTCTTACGGGCTTCAGCAATAGCAGAATATTCAACAGAAATACCGAGCAGAACAGTCATCATCTTTTTTTCCCGCAATGACTTGACCTCCGTAGCACTATTTTTTAAAATTGTTATAAACGATAAAATAAAAGGGATATGTGTCTGAACCATGAAATAATATACATTTTGGAATTTTAAGCATGGGTTCTGATACGTCAGCATTTTCAAAAGACTGAATAATCACTTCTGTTGTGATTAATTTTACAAGGGTAAAAAACTGTTTTACCTTCTCTGCACTATATACAAAATTGAATGAAGGTGGATTTGAATTATAAAAACAAAGGAATCAGAAAAGATGATCTTAGCGGAACATGCTGCAAAAATAAAACATACGAATGTATAAACATAAATACAGTACATCAAATATCAAGTATTTAAATCACAACACTGAACAATCTGTGTTACCTCTAACATGCTTCAAAGACCAGAAATTCATTCATTTTTGGTCTCATTTATTGTTGTTTCCTATATTCTTCTGTTTGTTTTGTTCAGACACGCTTTTAGATGATGTAAGTTTTCTCAAGTGTACGTCCTTTTCTTGTGTTAAACTTTTTTTCATTATCCTGGGTTTTTTTTTCTTTTTAATTTTATATTTTGATATCAGGGACATTATGCACATCCAGTATTTAATAAAATTAGTGATCGTCATAATCCTTAGATATGTTATTGTTACCTAAACATAGACACATTTTTATTTCAAAAAGATGTGTTTCAGTAGTTGCAATTAATGATATGCATTTTTTTTAAATAATCATTCTTAAGGAATAAGAAGTTATTTGATTTAAAGCTATGGGTTTAAAACGGAATATACAATATCTCAATCTAACAAGAAGCATGAATGCAATAATTATTCAACAACTTTTGCGTGTGATCATAGCCAAGCAACAAGGTCGTAAGGTCGTTATCTATTATATGCCGAAAAATGGTTAAAAGTGCTTTGGAAATCATAGATCTGATCTAGCTCTTTTCACTCTTAAGAAATAAAAAATGATTTGATTTAAAGTTATGGGTTTAAAAAGGAATATCTAATATCTCAATTTAATAATTATAAGCATGAATGCTATAGCTATTCAACAATTTTGGCGTGCATGATCATAACCAAGCAACAAGGTCGTAAGTTATTAAGGTCGCAAGCTATTAAATGTCTATAAATGGTTTAAAGATCGTCAGTAGTCATAGAATTAGCACATTTGTGGTGATAAAACTTTCAGGACCTGATTTAACACGAATTGTATTTTGTAGTTTTAGAATATTATAGATTATTAACAAAACATAAAATAACATTTATCCGATAACATCCTTGCGTATATCTTGTAAAACATCACGTTTTACATCACGTTTTACTGAATAGTCATGTTCCACTGACAGACATACGACACATGTGCATTACCGAATCTTCTAGTATGTTATAATTCAAAACTCGTCATTTATTTTTTTTAATATATCAATCTAGTCATCTGACGACTAAAGTGATTTTTGTTATAGTTTCGGTAACAATAAATATAGGAGAGATAAAAAACCCGTCATATGAAGCTAACAGCAGATCGTTTGATTTAAGCGCAAAAACTACTTATTGTCTTTGACTCCTAAAGCCATATTGAGTGAGAAATATTCATATCCGCGATTTCATTGAAACTCTATTA